>VXBW01002845.1:554488-825334 GCA_013400375.1 Thinocorus orbignyianus | reverse complement strand
GAAAGAGGGGAGAGAACGGAAGGGGAGAAGGAGGAGTTTAGGCAGAAAGACTGGCCCTGGGACGTTGGCAAATCCTGGTGTGCCACTGAAAGGTGGGGAGTAAGAGAAAGGCAGAGCGAGAGGAAAGCAGAGCTACCCCCGGCAACAACAGCAGAAGCAGCTGTCGGGAGCTGGATATCCACATCCATGCATATGTACGCGCAGACACCGGGAGAATTCCAGCTGAAGCTGATGGGAGGGAGGAAGGTTTTGAGCCGTGCAAAGGCTGGGCATTTCAGGGATGAAACGGCAAACTGAGCGAAGCAGCTGCGCTCCTGGGAATGTGTCATCTTGGAAGAGAAGGAAGGAGGAAGGAAGGAAGAAAAGGGGGAAGATAACTGGCGTGTGGAAGAAAATGGGAGACTAACTCACTGCTGTGCACAAGGGAAATCCAACTTGTAGATCTGAAATACAGCAGGCTGAGCTGGGAAATGAGATCAGACCTGCATTGAAATAGAGAAGGGGAGGAAAGGGAGACAGAGACCTGAGATTTTTTTTATCCTTCTTCCTCTTTCTCTTTCCCCTCTGTCTCCTCAAAGAAGAAGTTGTTTATCCATCTTGGTGCTGCTGGATCTGTTGTAGCTGGTGGACAAAAGATGGAAAGAAATCTAAAATGAAAAAGGAAAGGATGCTTGTGAAATTTACAGCTAAGAGGACAAATTCCACCTCCTTGGGATTCTATTGTGCCCCATCTGGGGATTTTTAACATCAGAAAGATTTTGAGAAGTGTGGGGGGCAAAAAGGAGAGTGGGCGTTAAAAACACCTATCCCAAGTGTTTAAAAAATAATGAGGGGATGGATTTATTCTTGACAGCTGGTGGGAACCTTGAATTTTTCTCTGCTCCCTCCCTCCTTCATTCCATTTAATGTGAGATTATGAAAATGCAGAGGAGTTGGAGGGAAGGCAAAAGGATATAATGTGGAGTTTGAAGCGAAGAGAGGGTGCTGATGCTGTGGATTGCTGGCTTCTTGCTGAAATCAAAAATCCAATTGCGCACTGGGTTGTGATTGGAAATCTAATCAGATCTTCGGAGCCGGGGGAGAGAGACTAAAAGTTTATCTTTTTGACAGATGCAAATAAAAATTTGAATGCGAAAGGAGATTCTTTTCTGAAGGACTGTGGGGAACAGAGGAAAAGAAGAATGGGAATCCCTGTTCTAATGTGCAGACACACGGATTGGATAATTGATAGTGCAGCAGAGAAGGGAGAAGAAGAAAATTGCCTGGCAAGACCTGGATCTTAACAATCACACCAAAATTACATTAGAAGAATACAGATGGAGGGTTTCTTGAAAAGAAATAAAGTCCTTTCTACTCTCCAGAGAAAAAATGAATAGTGAGCAATGGAGACCACTGGAGCCAGAGAGGCAGAAAACCTCAGAAAAAGCAAGCTAGGCAAAGGATCCATAGTGGAATGAAAAGTTTCAGAAAGAAGGACCGTTCATCCTCTGCAACGATTTTGGGGCTTTTCTTATTTTCATCCACTCTTCTCCAGGGAAGGCAAACATTAGCATTACCTCTACAGCGATTTTAAGCAGAAAAGTTGAAAGCCACACAGAAAATAAAGGACAAAGAAAGAAAAAATTGCTGGAGGGGGAGAGTTCAGCAGTGTTGGGTTGGATTGGCACCTGTATGGACTGAGATTGATGGGAAATTGCCATTGGATATCCTCTATTTTTGTTTCCTTTCCTGTTTTTAATTTTGGTTTGCCTGCTGAAATGAAGTAGTTTTCGAACCCCTCCCCCACCCTGGTTTTCATAACCACTCGGATTTCCAGCTGGATAGTCTTTGAAGATACAGTAAGTACACTTTCTATTCTATGATTTTTTGGGAAAGGAAATATACCCCATTGACTCTCTTCTTTCTTCTTTATTGTCCTTTTCTTGGTTTTTTCCTCCATCTGAATAAAATATTTGACTGGATTTTGATAATAGCTGGAGGAGGGGGGGCTGTTGGGAAGGGAGAAGGGAAGGAATAAGGAAAGAACTGAATTCTCCCAATAGCTCAAACGTTCCTGTTAGTAAAACTCCAGTCTTGGTAGGATGTTGCAGACACCTGCCTGCGTGTCTCTGTGGCATTTGTGAATGTTCACTAGCAAAGAAATCTTTCGAGAAAGCCCCTGCAGCGAGTGAGGGGGTGCTTTCTGATTGCCCAGGCTGCACAGATGCAAGTTACATAGAATTGGATGCATGGAGAATGTTTATTATGCATTTGAAATAGAGATAGGCTCTGATTTGAATGCTGGCAACCAGTCCGACATTGCAGATCAATATGGTGTGTTAACAGGAAAATTTTATAATCAAGCAGGGAGGGGAAAGATGGCTTTTGGTGGGAGTGGGGGTGTAGGAAAAGGGGGTTTAATGCGTTTTGAGGAGGCAGTTCTAAGAGAAACGGCACATTTGATATTCCATTGCTAAGAAAAAGCAGTAACAGGCAGACAGAGGACATTCTTCTATTGAAGGGGAGTTTAGGAAACTGCTGTACTAGCCATCTGTGCCCTCCAGATCTCCTAGGAAATTCTCTGTGATTTTTGTGGTGAATCCTTCAAGCTCCTCTAGGACTTTCCTGGCAACTGAAGGAGATGTACTTTGATTGATGAGCAGTGAGAGGATACTGTGCTGTTAGGAGGTTTTTGTCATTATGATGATAATGAAAATAATTAAAAAGTGGCTTGTAGATTACGGGGTTCACAGATTAGCAATGATGTGTAACAGACTAGTGGATATCTCCCCTCTCCTGGAGAAATGTGGTGTGGGGGTGTAGAATAAAGGGAGGATAACATGGTGTTTAAAATAGAGGTCCTTGTTTTCCTGTAGGGAAGAGTACCACTTCCTTCCCCTCTCCTCGAGTGACTGCTTAGCTTGTAGGCAAGGAGTTTTCTTTCTTTTTCTTCCCCTTCTCTCCTCCCTCACCTCTGCCCTCCTCAACCTCTTCACTTATAAAGGCTTCAGCTGAAAGTATTAGGCCCAAACTGGTGGAGGTGGAGATGGAGAGGGAGAAACAGCTAATTAAATGAGCCATTGAACAGATATGGATGATTTTTGGCAGACAAGGTGCAGAACAAGCTTTGCCACTCATTTTACTTTCCTCTAGCTGCAATATTCTGGAGGAGGGGAGAGAAGGCAGGGATGGGAGAGGTGTTGGTAGAGACAGATTTTAATGTTTTTTTTCTGGCAGCATTTCCCTCTTTACAGGCTTTCTGCTTGAAACGACACAAATCAGCATTCTAACTACCATGCATAAAATCCTAAATAAATATTAGCATCTTCCTTCCCCTCCCCCCCTTCCCTATTTACACACATCACCACTGATACTTCATGTAAATGTCCTGAATCTTTTGGCATGATGGAAACGAGACCTTCTGCCTCTCAAATGTGTTTCATGCACTTCTGTTTGGAGGTCATGCCTCTTAAACATTGGCTACTTGTAAAGGATTAAGATTTCAGGTGCAATTCTGCTCCTATGGAAACCTCTGGGAGTTTTTGTTTGGCCACACAAACAAATCAGACCCTTTGTGCTGTTGTGTTCAGAGAAAGAAGGAAGCAGGCAGAGCAAAAATTGTTCTTTCCAGCTCCAATTACTCTCATCCTTCTCAGCATGGCTAAATCAGTTTAGTATGAAGTGCTTTAGCCTCATTTATTTCTCTGGGCACACGCTTCCTGGTGGGACACTGAATAGATAATAAGTTTGTCAGCATCTGAAATGAAGCCCAAAACTCTGTCCTCCATTCCTTCATGCATCATTCTAAGTCTGTGCCCTATTGTGGACAACACTTGCATCAGTAGTTGCAGTAGTAGAGCAGCTAAATTTATGTTAAGCTGCTGCTCAGTAATTACTGAAGGAGAAAGAAGCTGGCTAAGGAAAAGGAATCTCCAAGCTTTTCCCTGGATTGCTGTCAAGTGAACACATAAACAGAAAATTTGATAGAGCAACTCCAGCCTTTGACAATAGAAAGCTGCCATAGATGCCTCATTCATTTTACTCGATAACTAGCAGGAGGATTTTCTTGATGCAATAAGGAAGCACTGGGAAAATTCAGCCTCCAGTTTGGGCTGAAACAGGCAAACCTTGTCAACATTAAAAAGCTAGGGATGCGTGTCTGCTTCTAAAAAGCCAACAGTTTCACACTTCAGTGAATCATTCACTTAATGCAGTAGCCAAAAGACACATGGAACATCCCGGAGTTTAACTCATTCAGTGTCCAAGTGGGAATGAGGATTGCATTTCCCAGCTTTTGTGCTGGGGCTCATCCAGACCTCAAAGACCTGATCATAGATTAAATGGCCAAAACCAGAATTCCAAACATCCAGCTAAACAAGCAGCAGCAAATCTCCCCAAGCAGAGGGAAGAGCTGGTTGTCTTTGCTCTTCTGTCACATGTACCTGAGCACAGGGGTATCATTCAGCAGCATGTGCTGGTCTTGTAGGCTGTTTCCTCTTCAAACCATGGATGAACCTTTTGGTCATGACCCCAGGGAGCTGGGATTTTGGCACTTTACAGGGAACCATACTGTCTATATTTAGACACTGAATGCCAGAACAGAAGGAGAGAAAAAGCTATACTTGGAGGGTCTTGCTCCATTTGTTTCAGGAATGGTTTGCACTGATCTAGAATAGGACTGGGTTCACTTTGCTGGAGCAGCAAATTTTGTGACGTAGTATCTCCTGGCCTAATTGCACTGATAAGTGAAAAATGGACTTTTAAGATTGGGTGAGACCCAAGAAAGAATGGTATACATGTGAGCCAATACAGGCAACCATTTGGGACTGAAGGAAAAGAGAGGGATTCTTGAGGCACTGCCATGGCTTCCTGTGTATAGGCTTTAAAATTTTTTGGCTGTGACCTAAAAAGCTGTCTCCTGTTTGACATGGATGTTCTTCCTGTAGCAATATGAGACAAGAAGGTTTTGAATGGGACTCAGGACAGAATTTTAGCACCTTTTGAGAGATTTTGGTGCTGGTGAAAACTCAGAAGCTAGGCTGTCCACAAGTGTGATACATTGGCTGAAGGAGCACACTGAGCACAGCAGTAGGAGACTCCACCTTGGTTTGCCACCGTGCCTTCACTTCCACTGGGAGATACCATAGAGTCATAGAATTGTTAGCGTTGGAAGGGACCTTAAAGATCATCGAATTCTAACCCCTTTGACATGGCCAGGGACACCTCCCACTACACCAGGTGGGAATATCCTTTTGTTCCTAGTGAGGAAACGAGGAGAGAGAGGGAGGGAAGGGTGCTGATGTCTCTTGAAATTAGTGCAGTCTGGGAGGAAAATGAAGAAATGCATTTATCACCCACCAAGTCATTTCTAGAGGAGTCAAGCTGACCCTTTGGGCTGCTGTTAGCAAGGGCCCTCTTTCTGCATCCCCATCCATCCCTTTGCCAGCTGCTGTATGGAAATCGTGATGAAAAACAAGCCTCCTTCAGCTCTAAAGTGCTGCCTCCACAGGACAACCCAGATGAGAGAAGGATTTAGTAACAGCAGGGAGCCACTGTGGGCTGGAGAGCAGCCAAGCAGTGTTCCAGCAGAGTGGGCAAGGGGCTGCCTTCCAAGAGGATCCTGCCTCCCCTTCCTGTCATGCCAGAGGACATGGGGGCTTGGCTTGTGACATTTTGGAGTGGATTATTTAATTGCATTATTCAGAAAAGAAGGGTTCTTGTTATTTAGCTCCACTGTTGCTGTCATTTTTTTCTCTTGGGGATAGAAACGGGGACAAAAGAGGGGAGATGAGTGTGTCAGTGGTGTGTTTTAATTGCATATTCAGAAGCAGAAATGCATGGAAATTAATTAACGCATAGTTCCTGGTAGGGGGCCTGGATACTTTGCTGTCTGTTAGAGGAAAAGGCAAAAATCAGACGCTTATGCATGCGTGCAATAAAGGAGAATGGGGATTTACATTTGGTATCCAGGAAGCGAGAGCAGAAACCTGCAGGGCTTTCTGTTCATTGTTTAAATGTTGCCATAGCAATATCTTGGGGCACAACTTACATGTTTTCCACTTCTGGATTTGAGCTTTTTTTCCTTCTCTCTCTCTATTTTTCTCTCCCTTAATATACACGATGACCAGGGATATCTGCCCAGAACTTTGCACAGGAAGAGGTGTTTGACGGCAGCATTATCTGTGTGCACGTGTCTGCCTATCTTCTCTTCCCTGTCATTTGCTAATTTGCTGGAAACCCAGTTAGGAGGGAATTGTTGGGTAGAAGTGGAGTGTGAGGCTCTTGTGGTTAGGATATCGAACATATTACAATATTTGGTGTAGCAGTGCTGTGTTAATTGGATAGCTGCAGGCAAGCAAAGTGTAGTAGTCGCTGACAATTAGAAGCAACAATGAACTTCCTAGGACTGAATCCATTCCTTGGACAGATTAAAATGTGTTTCAGGTATATTCCAGGGCTTCTGTGAATTTAAATACCAGCAGCACTGTAAGAACTCTTGAAATTCTGTTTTCTTCTTGCTGCTTGAGAAAGGGAGAGCGGCAGCACCAGACCACCAAATAAAATCTCCCATAGCATTTGCTGCAGAGCTTGTACTTTTTCTGTCAGGACTGTGGGGGAGCCATATAATATATGATATTATATAATATAGTTATAATATTGTTATGTAATTATATAATAATTATATATCGTCAAAAGGAAAACCAACCAACCCCAAAACAAAGAAAAAACCTCCAGCAACAATGATTTCACACACAACTAGATAAAGCTTACTGAGGATCACAGTAAGTTAAGTTGAATGAATGAGGTTTTGTCTGCAAACCAGCAGCAATTCAGAGCATTTAGTCATGGTCTTTGTGTTCGGGGGATCTCTCTTCAGCCCTGTGCATTAAAAACATCCTTAGAAATATGGATGTGTTTTCCTTTCATGCTTGTATGGACAGTGTTGTATAAACTGGATTCTAGAAGACCCATGAATTGGTGCCTTTCCTTCACTAGACATACAAGAATGATTGCTCTGAGGGTCAGGCCTAATCCTGAAAGCCAGTGGTGGTAATTTTCAAAAAGCATCAGTGTAGTTCAGGTCTCCAGCACATTTTAATTTTCTAACAAACCTTTTCTCACTTCCATGTCAATAATCTCTTCCCTTGTGTGCCATGTTACATGGGAAATAAGGCCGAGCACATGAAGAGCCTGTTTATCAAGGGAGTGCAGCATGAGTGATAACAGCACAGGCTCCCTCATGCTGCTTCTCTTTGTACCTCAGGCAGGATCTTAACCAAAAGAGCCTCAAGGTCTTAAGCAGTTACTAATTTTGTTCTTGTACCTTAAACTTTCCCCGGCATCTTTGAGATGACAAAAAAGGTAATGGGTGGTACTTACCTTCCTTCTTATGCACTGTGATACTGCCCACTCCTCAAATTACAGAAGCTCATCAAATTCCATTGTCTTGATGGGAATTTGAAGCAGGGAACTAGGAATGAAATTATCATTATTTGGTCCTCAACAGCCATAGACCAACATTTTACTTCATTTTTGATCTCCAAAACCAACTATTAGTGGACAGGTGGAAGAGCCTGGGATGACAGTCTCTCTGTAAATCGGTATAAGTGAGAAATCTTTCTTGCAGAGCATTAATTGAAAGGATTGCTCTGATCTTTATTCATTAATTACCATTTTTCTGTTCTAATGTAGCAGTGCAACATGTACTAGCCAGTCAGTTCTGTAGTAGCTCTTTCAAGCAACCAGTTTCTCTCCTTTTACATTTCTTACTTTTCTATTCTGTCCTTGTGCAAAGATAGACCCAGTTCTGCTCCAGCTAATCCCAATTGGAGCTTTACAAATTACTTCAGCAGGATCGATCTCACACTCTGGGTTGATTTTTATTTTTTTTTCCCTCCTCCTAAGTGAAGTAAAAAACCTGTTTTTATTAGTGCTTCTTTTTCATCAGTGTATAATGTAATAAGTGATAGTTCACTTAAGTGATCTGGCCCTTGTTACTGTCACAGGAAAAACCTCATTCTCCATTAAGAAAACCAGATAGTTTGTAAAATGTCATATTTTAGGGCTGAATTCTTAGCCCCAGCTGGGGGAATTTGATGATGGTGTGATATCTTTGCACTGACTACTCACATCAATAGTGCTACACGTTATAATGAGCTTAACAACAAATGTTATAGTTTACCTTTTAAAGCCTACACAAGTGAGGCACTGGAACAGGTTGCCCAGGGAAGTTGTTGATGCCCCGTCCCTGGAAGTGTTTAAGGCCAGGCTGGATGGGGCTTTGAGCAACCTGCTCTAGGGAGAGGTGTCCCTGCCCATGGCAGCGGGGTTGGAACTTGATGATCTTTAAGGTCCCTTCCAACTCTGACCATTCTATGATTCTATGACAGAAAAGGGTTAAGGTACCATTGTTTTCCCTCCCTCAATTCAAGGAAGTTTCAAATGAAATGCAAAGAAATTTATTAAATTCCATGAGCTTCTTTGCCAAAGAGCATATGTGTTAAGTGTTTTTAGTTAGTTGTTTGGATTTACCAGAATTTTCTCTGCCAACACTCTTACTTGTGAGCTCTTATTGGACAGGCAGGTTCTTCTACAAGTGGTTATATATCATTTTTCCAGAGGCAAGCTTTTGTATTTGTTACACTGTTTAAGGAATTGAGGGTCATTTTTGTTGGGGTTGTTGATGACACAGCTCTGAAAGGAGAAGGATGGCAACTCCATTAGCCTTTCAGGTTGCTCACATGCAGTGTATAGGCTACCACTTCAATAAGAGTTTTATTGCATTGAATGCCCATGTGAATTTTGCCTGTATATAGTGCAAGGAATTTAAAACCATAATGGATTTCTCTTTTGAACTGGGAAGAGGTTGAAAAACCTCACCTTCAGTGAATGTTCACGCTGATATCCCTCTTTCTGTAATGTACATTTCAGTGATTAGTCTGGCTCTAAAGACTGAGTTGTATATATTAAGTAAAGGCCTGAAGGTATCTGTTAAAAGACTATTGAATCAAACCATAGCAGAGGAGGGTTTTGTCCTTAAGTTACTTATAATTGTATTTTTTAATGAGAAATTTCAGTTTGGGGGATATGTATGAAAATCTCATGCAGCAGTAATAGAATGTCTTTAAGAGTTGCAGAGAAATATCAATAATAACTTAGTATATCAAAAGGTATTGCATCTGATATTTTTTTTGTGGCAAAGAAAGAGGAAGTAGGTGGTTGTCTGTAACAAATAGAAGAAAATGCAGCCAATGATGCTACTTCACAAAGAGCTGTCTTCTAAACCCAAGGGAAAATATGAGAAAAATTAACTAAAGAGAACATATAAACAGAAGGCGGAGAATTCAAACTGGATAGTTTTCAGAGAAGAATCAGAAAAGAGTTCACATTTGGCTGTGTCTTTGATACAAGGGAAAATTAAGCCAAAATTTAACAATTAACCCCAAAAGAAAACAAATCAGTGTAATCAAAAAAAGAGAACACAAGATAACAACACCTATAAAAAAAAATAAAGTATAAAATAAATACAATAAATACAATTGACCTGATAGGAGAGAAATGTTAAGATTGGATAATGTACTTAGAATATACCAGAAATGAGGGACTGTTGCTGTTCTCATTGCTGGTATTTTTTGAAACATGCTATGAAGGGTTAATGTCAGTAGTGATGCAAAACTGACAGAATGATTCAATTAATATTTCTATGCTGTATCTGGAAAAATCATGATTCAAAATTCCTGTTATGAAAAGAAAAAGTGAGAAGGGATATTAGAAAGCATCTAGTAGGGATAAATATTTTTAAATCAACAAACCTGTTGTATATTTCTGAATAGAATACTTCAAAGTATATATCTAGGAAACATTCCAATGAGACAAGTGCAATGAATTTTGTAATCACTGACCATTTAAGCTGACGTAAATTTTAGGCAAAATAATAGAAAATCCAACACAGGATTCAGCTGACAGAGAATTAAGGCAGGGGAAATATTTAATGGCAAGATTATGGTATTATGGGGAATATTTTCTGTCGAGCAAACAATTTGACTCTTTGATAGTGCTGCAAGGCTGGTAGGTAAAATTTACCACGAAAACATAGTGCAGTTAAACTTTGATCTGCACAAGATACTTCAGCAGCTTAAAAGTACTGGTCAGATACTCAAAACTAAGCACTGTGGGGAAATAAATTTGAATGGATTATACAGATATTGTAACTCTTTTTCTAACATCTGTGCCAGTGATCCAAACAGATCATTGACCAAAAATTACACTTAACATAAGTGTAAGGCCCACAGCTGGCAAAATGACCTAGATTAGAACAGCTGTTAGGATGAGATTGTGAGGGTAAACTGCATGAATCAGGTAACTGAGCTCTCTAAGACGGCATTTCCCCAAACTGATAATGGTAAAGACAAAACCAAACAGAATGACAAACAACAAAAAATAATAAGCACCAAAACAAACCCCCCAAACTTCCAAAACTAGCTAGTGGAGTAACTGCCGAAGATGCAACAGGCAGGGTCCCATATTTTGTGAGCAGGTACAGGAGCCTGCACTTCCAGAAGCAGGGATGTGCTCGTAATCCACAGGGCCTGGGAGGATTTCTGAGTGATAATACTTTGGGGGATTAACTATTTAGGGGTGTTTAAGAGTTTTTAGGCATTAGTAACTTACCCTGCTGTTAAAATCCTACCAAGCTGATCCCCTAGGATAACTTTCTTACAATGGTTTTGTTTGTACTCTCAGCTCCACTCCTTACATTTTAAATCAAATAAGAAATTAATTAAATGTAGCAAAAATCTTGCATCATCATTCCGTTAACTTACTACAGTAGGGTCACCATTTGGGAGTCAGAAAACCAAGGCCTAAGTCCTGCAGACACTTTCTGACATGGTCCCTTTCTCTTTTATCTCTCTCAGTCCCTCTCCCAAATTTTCTTGTCAGAGATGGATGTAACCACTTCTCAAACCATTGACCTGTCACAGGACCAGCCAGATAACTGCAGAGGACTCACTTTGCTCACTAGGAAAAATAACTTTAGCCGGCTGTTCCTCACTCCTTGATGGAAGTTCCTTATGGATGTTTGTTAATAACTCATCCCCTCCCTGTGAGAGTAGAGATCAGAAGCTCTTTTTCTCATGCAGAGCTCCCCGGAGAGCTCTTTGGTGCCAGAGGTGTCTTGAAGAGCTAGGACTATCATTAAATCACCATGGCAACTGGGAGAGGTGTCTGAGGATTGGAAGAAAGCTAACAGTTGTCTGTTTCTGTGCATTTCTCTAGCTTTTTATTAGCAAAAAGTTAAAAACTTGCAAGATACAATGCTGTTCTTGCTAGCTTTTCCATGCAGGTGGAGCTATAGACCAGAATGAAGCCTCACTGAAACTAAAGCATATTCTATGTTGTAGGAAAAATGTGCTAGAGGAGCTGTCAAATTAATTTCACTGCTATGAGGTGGACGACTTCCACCACTAAAGCTGTGTTTCCGTAGAAGTGTGTATGTGTGTGTTTAAGAGGGTAGAGTGCCATTGAAAGTTTTGGAGTGCATTTGGCATATGAAAGTGATGATTCTTTGCACAGGTGGTTGGTTACGTTAGAAAAAAATATCAGGGAAATATTATTTTTTAATATATTTAGCAAAACATCTGCTTCCATGGATTTTTCTGTGTAGGAGGGGGATAGGAATCTCCATACATTAGTCATACAGCTCTCAGAATTACAACATTGACTATATGGCAGTGAGGTAAAAAGGCAATTGCTTTGAGAAAGGTTTAAGAATGAATAAGGTTTTGTTCCAAACAAGTAATGAAAGTATATCCACCTCCCAAAAGCAAGAAAAAATATCAGATATTGTGTTACATCTTTCCCCCTCTACCATTTCACATTATACCTTTGAAAGAGAAAATACAATTAGGAGAGACATTAAAATATAGTAGAATAAGCAGCCTTGTGTGCTGTAGTGATTGCCACGGGGGTAATCCTTGACTCTGATCTTTGTGAGGCATCATTGTCTGAAACAAATCACACAGGTTCTATGTGCTTCATTTTACCTCTCTGTAACTTAAGAAACATTGCTTTGGCATATTGCAGGGCAGAACCTTCCACAGTTTATACAGCCAGAACTCTATTTGTAAGAGTTCAGAGGTCAAAACCAGTTTAAAAAGCGGGAGTGCGATTTAAGAAGAGGTTTTGTGAACTTAAGCCTTCAGTTGCATCATAGAATCATCATAGAATGGTTAGAGTTGGAAGGACCTTGAATAAATGGCATTTTGTAGGCACAATTTTTACTGTGATCAGTATCACTGTACATAAAACACAGTGTATCAGTGCAGAGTGAGAGAGAAAAACAAAAGAACATGCAGATCTTCTATGCTTAAATATTCCAATAGTGAAACAATTCTGGAGACGTAGGTCAAAAACTTCTTTCTTATCTTTTCATTCTTAAGAAAAGTTTTTCCTGATCTGAGAGCAATTTCATGCTATCACTAACTATTTTAAATTTAGACTCTTTGTGGTTTTTTTTCCTCTTGACTTATTTTACCTTAGGCATAAATTGAATTGAACAAACAAGCAAACAAACAATTCCTTCCTTAAATTTTAGCGAGATCACAAGCCTGCCAATTCTTACTCTTAAGAGTAAATACTTGATAAATAACATGAGCTTATTGAAATATCACTTTGATATTGTAGCCCTAATCAAATGAATAAGGAGTATTCAAGTAAAACCTATTCAGGCCTTCTACATATTTTATACTGGAATTATTCTTCATTTATTTTCAATTTTTATGCAGGAATGGTTGAAAAGCACAGTGCCCAAACTCTCTTTTCCCTGGCCACTGTGAAATGTCACCTACTGTATAAATGTTGCAGTAGTTCACAAGCTTCAAAGCTATAAAGTTATTTTTGTCGTAATTTACAACTTGGATTGCTTCTGTTTGACTTCTTGATGTATCAATACCTTGTGCATTTAGGAGATGAGCCATTGCTGGATGAAAGCTTTCCACAGCGCTTCGTGAATATATAAATTTCTTTTTTTCCTCGAACCCAGGGAACTGATTTCTTTACTTGGTCTTAGTGAAGGACATGGACCTGTTGGAGCCTGTCTGGAGGAGGCCACAAAGGCGTGCCAAGGGCTGGAACCCCGCTGCTGCGGGGACAGGCTGAGAGAGTTGAGGGTGTTCAACCGGGGGAAGAGAAGACTCCTTCCAGTCCCTGAAGTGGACCTGATGGGGAGGGGGAGTGATAGGACGAGGGGGAACAGTTTTAAACTGAAAGAGGGGAGATTTCTATTAGATATTAGGAAGAAATTCTTTCCTGTGAGGGTGGTGAGACACTGGCCCTGGTTGCCCAGAGAAGCTGTGGCTGCCCCATTCCTAGAGGTGTTCAAGGCCAGGCTGGATGGGGCTTTAAGCAACCTGGTTTAGTGGGAGATGTCTTTGCCTGTGGCAGGGAGGCTGGATTATCTTTAAGATCCCTTCTAATAGTAACCATTCTACAATTCTATGAAGGTTACGACCATTTCATTGTCAAAGATCTAGACAGCTAGACGTACATTTGCAAGTGACTGTAAGGTGTAAAGTCGTCAACTGGCATTAGGTATTGAAACCGAACAGTTTTGAAACTGTTGTGAATCCTCTGATATCAAATCATCTCCTTTCAAGTCCTCCCCTCTCTGCTCTTTAAATGAGCAGATAAAGAGCTTGGGGGAGAGTATGTGGGCTTTGAAATGTGACTCAGAGATCAAGAGATTTGGAGTGTCAGAAAGAAAGTGAAATTCACAGATAGGGACAATTTACAGTGACCGATGTGCCCTTGGGAACCTCCTGGCACAACCACAGGGCTTGGTGATGTCTCGATTTCTCACTGTGCCAGTTGCCTTGACTTTGCATATGAAGGCATTTCTCCTGCTGAATTAGAAATACTCTGAGCAAAACCTCTTTATTTGAGTCAGGCTTTTCAAGAGCAGATCTTTGGCTGAATTTAAGGTTTCTGTAACAGTTTCCAGTGTTACTGTTCCTATACATGAATCACTGCTTCTAAATCACAAATTCAGTAAAATTAAATTCAATCGGATGTCTGGTAGGGGAAAAACATTAGTGATGAGTTCCTTCCTTTATTCTTTTTTTTTTTTTTTTTCTCTTAGAGTTGTCTGTGAAAGTAACAACACAATTAAAACACCTAAATCGATACTACCAGCACATTATGTATCTTTTAAGAATTGTGTTTAAAATAGAGCCTTTGTCTTTTTGTTTTGAAAGGTGCCATAAAAAGATTTACCAAATTGCTTAATTGTTTATTGATCTCTTGGTTACTCAGTTTTTTATCCTTTTATTTTTAGTTATTTCCCTTAGCATTACTTCATCCTCCTCTAAAAGTCCCAGAAAAGTTTACGTTAATTCACAGTTTCTTAAAGTTTTGTGCCTTGCTTAAGTTTCATGTTGCTGGAGTGATAAGCATAGAAATTACATAGAAGCACCTCAACAGTTAATGAAACAAATAGAGGAGAAATTGTCCACATGTTCAGAATTCATTGCTCACATTGGAGGCAGAAGATAGTTATGGTGAATTTTGCAATAGGCTATTCCCGTGGTATCATGTTTTATTAAACTGAGTAAACTGGATGAGTCAGAGCCATGACTGTCTAGGAATTTAAAGGAAATAATTGACACTCCAACTCCCAAGCACATTGTATTTTTCTTTGCTTTTGTGGTGGGTGTTAGGTTAAGAGATGTCTGCAGAAACAGCAGTTGATGAAGAGGACAAGATGGTACTCTTTCTTGTATTTTGCTTTGCTTTGCATTCCAAGAACAGATCTGCCTCATATATGGAGCTCCTACACCCTAAATTCCCTTCCTTTACTCGTCATCCAAAAATCCCTGACAGCATTCCTTAATTTTTCAAATCACAGGCTCAAGGAATTGTCAGAGTTCGAAGGAACCTCTAGAGATCACCTAGTACAACTCCCCTGATAAACAGGATTGCCTAGAGCACATTACTCAGGACTGCATCGAGGCGGGTCTTGAAGACCTCCAGAGAAGGGGGTCCACAACCTCCCTGGGCAGCCTGTTCCAGTGCTCTGTCACCGTATAAACATTCAAAATACAAGTTTTGTTCTAAACTTGGTTATGGGAATTGTTATTAGGTGGAAAGAACTTCTGGTTTGATTTGAATATCTTATTTCTTCTTTTCTGTTCCAAACTCTGGGTTATGCCTAATTGTCAAATGGATATTTTCATTATGTTTAAGAACATGATTCATTCTGAAGCTGGCTGATCTTCTCTTAATTTGAGAGGTTTGAATTTTTCCACTAATCAGTCCTCCAGAGGAAGGGACTCCACAACCTGCCTGGGCAGCCTGTTCCAGTGCCCTTCATTGCCCTTAGACTTCTGGTAGCTGCCAGGGCTGAACCAGGGTAGGGAGATTTCTCTGTATACCCTTAATCATGGCCCCAGGGAGGCAGCTGTCTTCCCTGTGGGGTGTATCTGGTCTACAAATGCGGCATTCTGTTCCCCTCAGAAGGGAGCCATCTGCTACAATTACCTTTCTTTTTTTCTTAATTGAGGAAGTCCTAAGGTGTAGGAGTGAGTGACTAGCCCTAGGCAGTTCACTGGATGGATCTTACTCTCTATCCTCATTTACCTGGCCCCCAGTTTCCAAAGCCCCATACCTGTTGTGAAAGGGTAACTGGGAAGGCAAGGGGAGCTGGAGGAGGCTTGCTCCTCCAAAGAGGGACCTGTCTCCATTCCCTCTTGTAGCTTAAGTACCTTCCTTCTGCCTGTTGACAGGAGGGAGGGGGATTATCCACTTCATGTAGAGCCTCCGTGTGGTCCGTCTGATTTTCTTCTGCTGTTGTAACAGAACTGTTCCACTACTATGGTAATAATGTGTGTGTAACAATGGATTGAAAGTAAAAAGACGAAGGGTTGCTCTGAATTTTAGCAAAGCAGGTTTCCCTTCACCCTCTGAGTCCAGAAATGAAAATAATTGTGATGCGATGCCAAGAAATTAGTATCCTACCACAACTCCAGAATGCTGTGAAAACAGTGTTGTGTAACTGCTTCCACTGAATGGTATCGTTATGACTAAAATTATCTAACTTCTTGTTGCCTTTTGGTTCATATCTGGCACGAACCAGACTCTCTCACCACAGTACACAATGCATTTTCTAAATATAGATGAAAAACCAGAACACTCTTTGGGACAAGTATTGCTTATGTACAATAGAAGTGAATGGAAAATGCTGGCCATAATTAGTGATCTATTCTTTCCTTGAAACATGATCAGCACATCAGTCATCTTCAGAGGGAAGTAAGCTCCTGTTACCAGATGGAAAATAAATTAAATTGAATATTTCTCGTCCCTCAAGAACTTGGTGCCAAACTAGAAATGTATACATATTTTTAAAATCCTAATCTGCAATCTTTTGAAAGAGCTGAATTTTAAAAATGACTATTTTTTTTTTAAATGCAATTTCCTTTTAAAGATCATTGCATTTTGCCTCATGCTACCAATAACCTTACCCACAACTATTCCTAGCTCGTTTCATTCCGGAATAGATGTGAATGAATTGTGAGTAAATGAGAGATAGTTATTATCCACCATGACTAAAAGCAAAATGTTGGTCTAGGTTTATTTCTCTTCAAAGAACAGGCATACACTATATTAATGCTTTGAGACAAGGCATCCTGAATTTAAATTTTACAGACTCTGTATTTATGGTTTCTTTATTTCCAATATTCCAGAAGGCATGGAAATTAGCTGCCACTATTATCTGTTATAGCAAAGAGTATATACTGAAGCCCTCAAACTTCAGTTCTTTGGGTAAGACAACTAAACCTACACCTGAATACATTGACAAACATTTTCTGCTGTTGTCAAAGAATCTCAATAGCTGCATTAAAGATGTTGACTCCTAACATAAAGTTGAAATAAAAAACAGTTAGTGCAGTTTGGTTTTATGTTTTCCTTTTCAGAGCTTATGTTGCTAGATTATGCATCTGTGCTTGAATAGACCACAAGGTAAATGATCACTTTGCAGTCCTATGATACAGGCTGTGCAACACCTTTTTAATAGAAATTATAAATGTAGTTTTTAGCTTAACTGTGCAATAGTATTTACTGCTAGATCTGGTCTATATATACACAAGCACCTTAAGTCCAGTTTTGCTGTAAAAGAATGTATTAGTGACATGCACAGCATTTCCATGGTGTGCTTTATCTTTATTCCTTACCTGATTCTTTTATAATATCTACTTTAATTTTGCTAAGGTCAGAGTATTACAGAGAACATACATAGTAACTGATATGCTGTGTTAGTAACTCTCTGATTTGTACTGAGCAAAATATAGCACCATTTTACATCAAATGGGTGATCAAGAAACAGCTGGGTTTCTTTTGCAGTGTCCTAGAGCTGGCCAAGAAAGTTAGATCAGAATTTGTTGCAGAATTGTTCTCATTGTTCGTTTGGATGCATTAAATCCTACCTAAATCCAAATAAAGAGATACATTAAAAAAAATATTTCCCCCTTTGTTCCCTCCTTCTCCAAAGGCAATTAATGCAGTGTTAATTCTTGGAAAAAGTTGTCATTTTCAGTAATTCTTTTCCATCACTTCTAATGTTCTGAGTGGTTGTACAGATAAAATGGACTGTAGGAGTTCCAGAGCCATCAAGATGCAGTAACCTAGAGATATTGATGTTAAATTATGCCCTTTTAGGAAAAGGCAAACATTTCTTACTTGCTTCTGTGTAAGGCAGTATAAGTGCAGCAAAATTTAGTACCACTGCTACATGTATTTTCAGCATTATATATATCATTTGTATTATATTTTTATATATTATTTGTCTAGAGACCTATTAATTAATAACAAATGAGGTAACAAACAAAAAATGTACTTAAAATAACAGTAACTTAAATATATTTATAAAAGAAAAAAAAGTGTATTAAAAAGTATAATTAGTTCATGACTATAAAACTCATACCCATATGAATAACCCAGCTTGAAAATTAAAATAATTTTATTGTGCATGGCTTAACAGCACAGGTGGGAGTAAATGAAAAGGAAGACTGAGCAGTTGTTCAATTCCTGCAGTAGGGGAAGGAATATCCAAGGAGAATCCCAGGAAGTGAATTGTGATTTAGTTCAGACAATACGTTGATCCATAAGGAAAACAATTTATTGCAATCTGTTCATCTTACTACCTTCTTTACATAAGAGTTTTTCAGCTTACTTTCATGTTAGGAAGCAGCATTAAGACTCTTTCTTCTCACTTCTTTTATCATCTTTACCGAAAAGGAAATATTTAGAGACTCCATGATCCAGATATGACCTGCAGAGTCAGGTTGCTTTACTGGATCGGGAATAGGTATCTCTCATAGAAGAGAAATGTAAATTACTATAATAAGCTGACTGCAAAATTGGATTACAAAGTCATCAGAGGCTGTGGTTGTTCAGCACCTTTTAGGCCCTTGGGAAAGACTATGAAATGAAAATGCTTTTGGAACTAAGCATTCTGTTCCTTCCAAATAGTCACTATTTTTAAACTTCTAATTATTGTGCATAATATTAGATTATATCACATATAAAGTTTTGTTTATGACACAAATTAAAGCAGATCTGTGCCTTTGATTTTTTCCCCTGTTTGTCTGTAAGTTGGAAGTTTAGATAACACAAATCGTATTTTTTTCTCCCTGTTTTCAAAGATTTCTGGACCTTTTATTTCCGAACCACATTGCCTAAAACCCCCTTCAAATTACCTAAAATTATTACATTTTCACTTTTTTTCCCATATTTTAAGTTATTAATTTATTTTATTGTGTGTTTAAGAGAAAATATTTTTGAATGTGTCTGTGTAAGTGTTTCGACTGTTGTAAATTTGTAGAACCAGGAAAATGTTGCTTGGACCATTGGAAATCATCAAAAGCATTTGTTTCCCTGAAGTGGGGCTATCACCAGCGCTGTATCAAATCAGGCCTTGCTTTGTCTGGTTTAGTTGTAAAATCTTTCAAGATCAGATGTTCCACTGACCCGCTTGCTCCTGTGCTGTGTCACCCTCCTGATGGAGAAGTTCTTTCCATGCTTGAATAATACTCTCCAATTTTTGACTCTTTTTTGATCTGTCACTGCTGGAAAGATTTTACTGTGCTCATCCTTGTAAATCCCCTCAGAGGATGGTAGTCTGCCAATGGAGCAGCATCCCTTATCCTCCTCTTGGCCAGAGAGAATGAGTCCTACTCCCTCATCCTCTCCTAATAGAAATGCGCTCTAGACCCTGATGCTCTTGGTAGCCTTCCTCTAAGCCATCTCCAGGTTTTCCACATGCTTTTTGAAATCTGGGGTCCAAAACTTAATCAATCAAGTATTTTAGGTGCAGTTTCACTCCTGCCAGGTAGAGAAAGACAATTCATACCTTCCTTTGATGTGCTGGCCGTTATGGTCCTCACAAATTACAGGAGCAGTGCAAGTGCTTGTGTTCACAGAATCATAGGGTGATTTGGGTTGGAAGGGACCTTAAAGACCATCTAGTTCCAAACTCCTGCCCTGGACAGACACCTGCCATTAGACCAGGTATACAGTATGACCTCCAGATTCCTTCTCTTAGGGCTGCTATTCAGCCTGTGTTGAGTTGTGGTGGTTGCAGACATTTGCACTTATTGAACTTCAAGGTATATCTGTTTACTCAGTCCCTAAGTTTCACAGAATCCTCTTCTTCCAGGAGATGAAATAAGTAATGGCATTTGAAGATAAGGGTCTGGGTTTAGATTACTTCTTTCTAGATTTGATAAAGTAGAGTTTCCTTCACTTTTTCACTGAAGAAAAAAAATCTATGATTTTTGTTAATATATTTTCTGTGTTCCTTAGTAGAATCACATAATTGCTCTATTTTGCAGATGTATATTAAATATATTCAGTATTTTGATATAAGTGACTATTCTGACAGTAAGGAGACCATTCATGGTAATTATTGTTGATACCTTTCAACTTGTGGCAGGAGTTGAGTGCCCAGGTGCGGGATGTGGCAGCAGAGGGACCCAGGTGCAGGGTGCTCTGCTCCTGGGCTGCTTCTTTAGCTCCTTATGTCTATTAGAGCAAGGCTATGTTTCAGTTATGACTCCAGTTTTTCCACTCAAGTATTTTTTTCTGAGGACCTGCTCTTGGTTACCTGAACATACTAAGAATCACCTGATTAAAAAGGCAAAGACTACCCAGTTGGGACGTATTGTAAACCAGTTTTTTGAAGTGGTGTCTGTGTTCTGTAAAGAGAGCAAAACCCCTTTTTCCTAGAATATAATATGGCATTTTCATAAAAATTCCTCCTTGATCTATACGTAATAGATGTAAGATATTGCTTTGCATTATGCTCCCTCTAATTACTCTTAACTTGAGCCTGGGTGGACAGAATAATTTCTTCTTTAACTGCTAATTTCTTATTTAACTGCCCCTGATGAACAACTGAGCCTTTGAGACAAGTTCAGCTAAATCATTTGTTTTCCTGAGGCCGTCATTCACTTATCTCACAATACCGGTTCCAGGAGGTGGTAAGGGTTATGTGAAGTACTAGGACAAGAAAATCACCAAATTCTACTTGCCTAGAGTAGCCTGCCTTATCTTGTCCCTTCTTTGTATTTTCAGTTCAAGTATGTTTTCCGTCTCTTAATATCAACTCTCACATTATTTCTGTCTTAGTGCACTTACCACAAAGTTCTGCCTCGTAAATGTATCAAGTCTTGTTGTATTAAGCATAGAAAGAAAGTATTAGGAAATATAACCAGCATTTCTCAAGATTACTCGATTTCCTTCAGGCTTTTGACTTGCAGTTTTTCAGAAAAGTGCTGGAAGAGAGAGCCACAAAGTTTCTCACATGACAGAGTAGCTCGTCTACCAGAGTGTGTCAGAAGATGTTTGTGAAGGAGTAAGCGAATACTTCTGCTTTGGTTACAGTGTCATTAGCAAGTGTGTAGTCAGGTTACACAATATTATTTGACTGTTTCTTCCTCTCCTTTCCTCCCCAAACAGAAAAAAATGTACAGATCAGAGGTGAATAAAACATTTATTAATTTAATGTCAAATTCTGTGACTAGCTTAAATTTTTAAGAAACATTTCTTTGCATTTATCAGAAAGAAATACAAATTTGTGGTTGGGGTTTTTCTGCTTGAAATGGCTTTTAATTTCAAAGTTTCCTTTCATTGTATTACAAATAAACAAATCCAAACTCTAAAATCTCCTTAGAATTCAAACAAGATTAGTGTTTAGTGGGCACTGGCCGTACTTTGGTAGGAATCGGCATGATGTTTTTTTCCAAACTTAGTTCAGTACATACAGCTTTCCAGGGTTACGCAGGTAGATTTGATTCCAAGAACTTTTATAAGTTTCTAAGATTTTATAAAAGTATAAATTTCATAAGCTTTATAAATCTTATAAAAAGTTTATAAAAATTTTATAAGTTCTTCCCTCCAGAGTTCCTGCTCCATGTAGGTTCCCATGACAAATTATATCGGTCACCCATGAGCTTGGAGCATGATATGATATTTATTTTTTACTTTATTATTACTGTTAACACTTTCTGTTGCATCTTTTTTCCTGCTTGTGCAATACACAGCTCAGTCTCAGAGATGCAAACTCCCTGCTATTCCACTCCCAAGTTTGTCCTGAGTGCAGTCTGCCAATTGTTGATTTTCACTAGGTTATGCAGAAATTAGATCAATTTAGTAAAGAGTGGATGTGAGAGAGAATGTGGAAGAGATCAGTTTAAATCATACTTTGAGACTATCAGTAAAAAAATAGTATTTTGCTGGAGCTGAAACAGGAGGGATGATAAGAGCTCCTGAAAACTAAAAAAAAATAAGAAAAAGAAGCAAAATTGACAGTCTATTAAATAAGTGACCCAATAGTATGTTGTGTATATTCAGAGTGTTGTGCTGCCATCCAGAGGGACCTCAAAAGGCTGGAGAAATGGGCTGAGGAACCTCATGAAGAAGTGCGAAGTTCTACACCTGGGGAGGAAGCCCCTGTACCAGTGCAAGGCCAGACTCATGCTGGGGTCCTGAGCAGGGGACTTGAACCAAAACTTCCAGAGGTCTCTTCCAGCCTCAGCCATTCTGGGATATTCCAGTTCTCTGCTCTGTGTAAGCACTGTATTAATGAAATTGCTATGGCCCAAGTTTTACTTTTTCTTTATGGAATTCAGTGACTATTCTCATCAGGTCATGCTTTTCATGGCAGCTGGTGATCATCTGGAACAGTTGAAGTCATATTTGGCCAGTAACAGTGGAGAATAGGCAATCTAAACCTCATTATTAGTGTTAGAAACTGCCAATTAAAATTTTAAAAGTACTTTTTTATTTTTTTATTTCTTTTCCTTTTAAATCTTCTATGTCTCACAACGTTAGCTTGCCGTTGGAATCATAAGGTTTAATTTATATACGTACATGCCATGTACAAAGCCAAGGAAAAACATAAGAAAGCATGTTTTGTGTGTTTAGTGTTGCAGTAAGTTTATGATGGGCAATGTTATGATGACAGGTTAGTAACATTACATATATATATAAATTAAAAATACATATAATTATATATAATATAAAATTTTGTTTATATATACATACAGATAAAATTGGGTTATAACTCTCTATACTTACATCTATAACCCACTAATTCCATTACTGTTAAGAGTCGGAATTCAAACCTCTCCACCAGACCAATATCCAGCAGGTGAGAAGGATTGCCACAGATGTCATTGTGCACACCAAACTGCTTGTTGTGAACAAAACACTCTCATTGTTACAGAAAAATTAAATGCTTTCTGATTTTGGCTAGCAGATTATTTTTGTTCATACCTTTTAACGAACTGGTTTTTTTTCAGCTGGAATTGGGAGATTTGGCCTATTGGCCATGCTTCGTCTTTATCTATGGGCCTTGCTTTGTCTTTATCTTGCTCAGTAACACAGGATCAAGAAATCTGGGAGGGTATTTTTTGCTCAAATTTGTTCTTGCATTTTTGTATCCTGGTGGGTGAGAGTATTTACTGCATTTCTAAATGGACTGTTATTTTTATCGTATTCTTCTCAGGCAGGGAACAGACACTTGTAAATTCTCAGAAGCTGTCTTTGGTGTGGGAGAGGGTTCTCTATTTCTCTGTTCTGCTATGCGTCAGCCAGTTACCCCTACATGTCCAACAGCTTAGTTGTTCTTGGCTCCTTTATTTGAGTGTCATGTGTTTTCAGGTTCTTTTTATGATTGACATGTTTCTTTATCAAGCAAACATAGTCTTACGTGATACATAGATCCCAGTACATTGTAAAGGGAGTCACTGGGACACTGTTTAATCTTTGCATTTGGCTTTCTGTGAGTGGATATTCTTGATAGGTATCACACAGACATCATTGACTGTCTGAATGTTGGATTTCAATTTTTGTATTGTTCTAGACTCTATTGATTATATTTACCTGTTATTCTAGTCATGGCTTGTATGGTCTATGTGTTGAAAATGTGTCTGAGTTCGATGTACATATGTAGAATCGGTATAGGCATTCGTATATGCATATAATATATTTAAAATATCAGAAAGTCCTGATGAAATTTGGAACTTTGATCTTCTGATTCCCAATTTGGTGAACTGGGACTTTTATAAAGCTGACATTATTTTTAATAGGAAGATTTCCTTTTTAAATCAACTTGGTTTTGTCACTGTGATTGCCGTAAATAGCTAAGGACTTGCTCTTCTTTTGTGCTGAGTGAGCTTCTGTTTGCCTGATTTTAGGGAGCACCGAGGACTGCCAGGACTGATCCTGAGTTAAAAACTTCTATTAGGAATTTAATTGTGTTGAGTGCTGAATATCTTCTCTTCCCACCCAATGCTCCGGAAGGTTGCCAGGCACCTCCAAGGGTTACTGACTGTCACAGCTTGCTGAGCACATGGCACTACGTATGTAACTTGCAGTGGTGGAGCAGAACAGACTTTTACTGCTGTCACTATGGATTATTCTGCATGGTTTTGGGGTTGTTTTGTTGTGCTTAGGCTGTGAGTGTCTCCTTTATAAAATTATAACATTCCTTGGATGCAGACTGCTGGACCCAGCAAAAACAAGTCCCAGAAAATGCGGGAAGAGGAAAGACTTGAGAATTTTGTGTAAAAGCAATAAAAATAATTAATCCCCTGAACATTTCATAGAAAACTTCTCCAGAACATCCAACCAGTCAAGGACTGAGGTGATATGACAATAATAATAATAAACCTTCATTTTCTTACCAGCTTTGTTAGGTCCCTGTTCTTTTAATATTTGTTGTGACATGCCTTCCCACACACTCTGTGTGCTACCAGCAGAATACAGGATGCACTTACCACAAAATAAGCATATCCCCAAAGCCTCGGGGCGTTGAACTGCCCTTTTGTTCCATGCAACCTATTGCAGAACTACTCACAGAATGACATGCTTTACTGCGTGTCACCTTATTGCTTTATTATTAGCCTTCGTAAAGGTCAGATGGGCCTGACTCAAATTCACAAGGAAAACAATTCTAGACAAAGCTGTTTTTCCTCATTTTCTCTCTGCTGGAGGACCTGCATATTTTTGTCTGAGGCCTGCAATAGTATTTTTGATATCATGTGGAAAGCAGAGAGCTCTTTTCAATTCCCATTGTGATAATCAATGAGATGTAAAATTGCAGCAGTTCCATGCTGCCCAGAGCCTCTCCTGACAAACCTCGTTTGGTTTGTCAGAATGCATAAAGCACTCATAAGACCGTAGCATTAGGTCTGTTTCTGTCTGACGTGAACGAGCACAGAAAGAAACCAGCTCTTAAGGAGACATTTTCATTTCCTTAAATAATCCTGCCGTGCCTGCTATACAGCAAAATCTTCCCATGCTATGCTTATTTCTTAAGATGGGAATAGGAACCATGACCTGTGTGTGTGAGAGGAAGAAAATCAATAAGCCCAGGGACTAGCTCAATAATTATTTTGTTCCTCAAAATATGATTCTCACATAGGAAAAAGTCAGTAAGGTAACAGTGCAGCTCTATTGTATTTTTTAGCATGTTTGTGGCTACTCAGGGAAATTACGTTTGTCTCTGTACTGCTGTCTGTGATCATCTGGAACTTGAACCACAATGTAGAACTTACATCCTCCTTTTCCAAAAACAGAGTACTTTCACCTGAAGTAAAATAAGTTTTCAATATACTAGTAACTCTGAGCCTTTGCAAGAAGCAAGCAGTCAGGGATCAATTAAATATAGATTCACACGGTAGCTTCTTAGAAACTATTTTACAGCGTATCTTTAGGAGGAAGAAGCTCTCAGTGCTGTCTGTTTTGAAAATATGTGGAGCATGGCATATGTCAAAAAAAAAAAAAAAAAAAAAAAGAACATTTATCCCCAAAATGTTTTCCTGTGGGTGTCATTATAGATGGAGTGACAGGGTGGCTTATGGTATTATCAACAGGCAAGAAGCTCCTTACCTATGCCTCTGATGCAGATAACCACAGTCAATCCCTTATCAGTTCCTTGGAGGTGTTTATAAAATGTTCTGTTCTCATTTCCTTTGCTACTGGAACAAATATCAGCTGTGTATAATGGCATTTCTCTTGACTACCTCAGCTGATAAGCAAAGAATTGAGTGAATGTTTGTAAATGAGGTATTCTGACTCTGCATGGGTCACTCTTTTAGCATAGAAATTAAGGGGATTGCAAGTTTCTCTCTTGTTCTAGAACTGGTTTCCAGAAGTGTATGTCCATTTTCTTCTTTTTTGCTTAATGTTGATTTTCTAATGAAAAACTATGAATAAAAAGGCAACAGCATTTCCAAGCTTTCACAAATTTTGTTAAACTTCTTGGCAGCAATAATAAAATAATCCTAAATGTCATTTAAAATTGGGGTTGTGTAGTTCAGGGATATGTTTCATGTATTCCAGTTACTCTCAATTCAGCAGAATACAAATTTTCATCTCATGAAAGGATTGCATGGTATTGATTTAGGAAAATGCAGTTTTTGGAGATAATAATATGTCCCATCTGCCAAAATAGATGGAGAGCTGAGTATCTTGGAATCACTCTCTTCACTTCACTGTGTCGGGGGCTCAGCTGCTGTCACTCACCACTCCAGGCCACAGATTCGAGGAGATGTATCAGGGGAAATGTGGATAATTATCTAAAAAGTGATCTGAAAGTCTTCCTGAGAAAATCTCACAGTTCTCTTAACAATGAAAACCAATCGCAAATACAATTTTCTCTGAAATTCCGTTTTTGAGGGAAATGGAAGCATTTCAGTGCTGAGAGAACTGGTAGATGTTACTTCTGGACTGCTCTCCATCATCTTTGAATGGTCATGAATAACAAGAGAGGTGCCTGAGGACTGGAGAAAGGCAAATATCACTGCAGTCTACAAAAGGGGCGAAAAGGAGGACCCAGGGAACTACAGGCTGATTAGTCTAACCTCCGTCCCTCTGAAGGTAGTGGAGCAACTTGTTCTTGATGTCATCTCCAAACACCTTAAAGAACAAGAAATTATTGGAAATGGTCAGTGTGGATTTACCAAGCGTAAATCATGCTTGACCAATCTGATAGCCTTCTATGATGTTGGAACTGGATGGCTGGATGCCTGGAGCCCCAGTTTCGTTTCCCAGAGATGTTCAGAGACTTTTCTGGCCTGTTTCCCCCTGTTAAAGCCAGATCATCCATTTTGAACCACTAACATTGTACAATATGACCAATCACACGTAATCAATCTGTCAATGTATAGGTTTTCGTTATTTTTAGTTATATTTAGTTTTGGAAAATTATGGAAAACGTGATTATTATCAGAGAAATAGGCCATTATTTTATGAAGAATTTACATTCAGGAAAGCAACTGATATTTTTAACTGCCTTGCTGTACTAGTATGCTACACTCTTACAAAAGCAGTCAATGAAAATCTTTTGACCTTAATCTCTAATGGCTCTATGGCAATCATTCAATCAATTTAGCAAGAATTCAATCATGTTGCATAGGTCTGTGTTTTACAGTGGAGTGTATAGTTGTGATATGAGCATTTCTGTTGGGTGGAACTGGAATTATTCAAGAGTTCAGAGTTCCACAAGACAAGTGAGCCCATAGTTCCTTTCACAGTACAACTGTCTGAGTTCTCATTTGCCTTTCCTGTTAATTTCATTTGAGTCTTTTGTCTAGAAAAAACTACTATCTTATAATACCTAGAGGACCAAATGATTCATTAAGTTAAACAGTAAGCTATCAACTGCGTTTGTATGATTCTTGGTAAAAAGGGGTCCACTTTTTATTTTGAGCTGACAAAAGCGTGAATATTTAGCTTTTTCTCTGCAGAACCTTTGAATGCAGCCTTCCGATTTTGTGAATTTCTGAGATTTCCTTTCTTGGAATTATTCTCACAAGTATAATAATGATATCTAGCTATGCACATATACTGTAAGACAAATAATTTTCTTCATTAGTTTGAGACAAATCATACTCTTTATATCCTTCTGAAGGAAATCCTTTACCTAAAAAGCAGGCATCTTTGAAAATCATAGAATCATAGAATGGTTAGAGTTGGAAGGGACCTTAAAGATCATCAAGTTCCAACCCGCCTGCCTTGATACTTTAGGGAAGAATTTTTTCTCCACATGTGAAATCAGCGAGTGATATTATCTTCTTTTGCAATACTTTGAGGGTACAAAGGGCAGAAAATAGATTAAATAATGGGATAAGTCTTTTGCATTATTAATACATTTGAAATGTTCTGTGTCTGAAAACTCTCTGACTTGGGAAACGCATTGAGACTAGGAATTGTCCTCATGAACTAGGGAGTAGGGGCATCCTGTAGCTCCTTTCAAACTGTTGGCTTTCTTTTCATGAATTTTCATGAGTTCTCTTCAAATTAATGGTTGAAAACTCTAAAAACTGGGCATTAAGTAAAAGAGTCCTAAAATGCTGAGATAAGTAACATATACACCAGCAAAGGAATAGTATTTCATAGAAAGCAAGGAATAATTATTATAATAATTCTTTATTACTAATATGATTAACCAATTATTAGTTTTAATTTTGAAAAGTAAACCTCAATATTTTTAGATGCTTTTCCAAAAAAAAAAGTGAACTTGTGTCTTAGTGTGCTTAAAATAGGGCTCTGGAACTCAAGGTTGCTTTCTGAATTTTTCTGTGGCTCTCGGTCTTTTAAGACTGTCATCTTCCTTTTTTTGTAGAGATGATCCTTGCCTTCTCCTTTGATGTTGCTACATTACGGCACATCGAAATTTGTTATAATTATTGTTAACTGAATCTATATCAGATACCTGCACAGGGAGTGGAAATCTAAATGTCTAAAACTAAGAGTTCAGTAGAATTCAGTCCTGTTGCTTTGTAGACAACGTGAGTTATTCTTTCATCTAAGATTCACTTTTTGCTCTCAGGCCCACTCCCTCTTTCATTTCATCCACACTGAATTTAGCAGTTGCTGAAGCTGACACTAATTTATTTATTTCGCTGTGTTTAAAATGCTAGGCAACACTATCAAATGTTCTTCATTTCAGTGTCTTTTCTTTCTGTTTGTGAATGTCACCCTGTGTTGTACAAGCACAGCGGGGATGAAAGCTAACACAAATGCATATTTGTGTCTACAGCACAAGAATGTGTATTTATAGATGAACCAACCAGTTTGAATCTTCATTGTAAAAAATAAATTAAACAGCTATGTGTCAGACGAATATCTGAAGATTATTGGTAGTCAAGAGAACTGATCATAAAATGGCAGTACTATTGGAAGGGGAAATATTTTTCATGATATTTGTGTATGCAAACACAGACACACAGACACTCACATTGAAAAGACCTGTTTTTCACACTGAGCTGTTGCTCTGAAATTAATCGCTCACAGCTCTGTGTTAGGTTGAATGAGACAAATAGTTTACAAGTTTGGTTCAGCATAGATTAACTCGTGGATTGATTAGATGTACAAAACCATTTCCAATCAATAATATCTGAGTGAATTTCTTTGTTGCAGTGGATCACATAAAAGAAACTAAGAAATTGGTGTTTATACCTTAACTCAAATTGTTTTGGGGAGACAGCCATGCAGAATTACTTAATCTCCATCTGCTTAATACAAATGCAGAACTATAAAAATATGAACATACCAGACACTCAACTATTCTTTGTTTTGCTTCTATCTGGTATTCTTGAGAGAAGAAAAATGAGAAGTGCAGCATACACAGAAATTATAGGTCTAAGGCAGGACAATAATCCTTACTCAGGATTTTACTAAGCTGAAAGATCAGGAAAAATTGTAGTTCTGACCTTGCAATAAATACTGAAGGTTTATGGAGGTTTGACCAATTCCTTAGAGTAAAAAAGTTCTGTTCTGATCAGCATACAAAATAAACCAGAGCTCTGAGATGGTAGAATATGTCAGCGTCTGAAGGGAATGAAAACTGGCAAGAATGGTTTTTCTAATCACATAAAGAACATTGGTAGCTGGTTTCTCTGCATAGTGAGTCAGCAGTTATTCCAAAGTAAGGTTTAACTTCTTCATCTTTACCAGGACTACAGAATTTATATCAAGATATCTATCTTTCTTTGTTTAAGAAATTGTCTGAAGAAACATTTTCTCTCTGTACCCTCTGGGACCGCTTAGGTGGACATAGCACACTGCAATTTTCCTGTTGCTTTAACCTAACATGTAAATAGCCAGACCTCACACACAGTTTCATTAAGAGTTTGCAAGTGATTTGGATTGATGAATCAAAGCATCTCATGCTATTTCACATGTCCTAGAGTATCCAAGACTTCCACAGGAGGAGGTAAAATAAGACATGGAGTCCACAAGAACCTGGTGCTCTTCTGGAGTGGCAGCTCAGGGCCAGATGTAGCAACACAGAGTATCTAAATAATCTCATTTCTTTTGGCAGTTGAATATTAGGCTGTTAGTGATATTTATTAAAAACAGCAGGAACTGTATAGATGTTTGTTCTCTTCTGTCTATTTATTTTACTATGTCATCATGGTATCACATACTGCTGTGTTTATTTTTTTCTTTAATAAGTCTTCCTTTTGCTGCAGCATTTTTATCCTTTTGCAATCTGTAAAAAACAACTGCTTTGAGAACAACTACTATAGTCTGATTATAACTTCAGTGAGTTTGTGTTGCTTATTGCCATAACAAATTTTTAAAAAATATTTTAAGATTTTAGGATTTGAGACCAAATTTTTATCAGGTACTGGCATGTGTCTGAAGCAAAACCAAAACACTTGAAATAAGGAGCTGAGCATTGGATAAATACTGTTGATTTCTTTTAAAATACTTCTTGTAATTCTCCTTGGTGAGTTATTCAAGCAAAGTTTGTCAAGATTATATCTTAACAATAATGTTCCTGTTATGTTTTTCCTAATAACACTTAATTTTCCTCATAATGGCCTTTGTCAAAGCCTTCTTTAACATTTCATTTTGTTGTAAGTCCATACCCAGAAGATTAAATCATTTTGCATCTCTCTCTTTTGTTTAGAGGAACAGAGAAAGGTAGGAAGATGGCTAAAATCAGTCTTTTCGGTATACCTCTTCTTTAGTAAACATAAGTGCATGGCAGGTAACATTTTCCAGTGTAAATCTAGTAAATTAAGTACCTAATTATGATCTTTGAAGTTTAGGATGAAGCTGCTTACAACCTTAATATATTTTTCCATATATCTCAGGAGACTTCATTTTCTCTCATTTTGACTTGTTTCCAAAGACCTTCCTTTGGTATCTGTATGGGGACAATTCCCCTTTTATTCATTCTGTTGGAAAGCCTGTTATAATATTTTCTTATAAAAAAGCATTAAAAAAAATAATCTTTCTCATCTTTTGTCTGTTTGAATGTTTTTGAACATATTAAAAAATAATTCTCACAGAAGTAAATGAGAAAACAGACGTGTAAGTCTATGCTATTGGTACTCTTCTTTAGGTTTATTTTTAGAAAGTTTGGCTTAACATTGAAAAGCAAGTGACATCACAATCAAACTTTTCAAGGGAGGGAAACACCAAGCACTTAATTTTTGCTTTAATAATATTTCTTTGTCAAAAGTGAACATATGTATAGGGAAACTGCTTCAATAAGCAGCATCTCAATTTTGGATTATGCTTGGAATTTATTTGTATTACAGTAACAGTCAGGAGTACAAATGGAGAGGTTTGCTGGGAACTACAAGCGCGTGTTGTTGTGTGCAATGACAAAGGTAAAGTAATTTAGAAAATTGCTTATGGTGAGTCTATGAATAGGGAAAGAAATCCCAGATCTGTGTTTGCTCCCAGTAACTTTCTTCCTCCTATTTAAATAATAATTTTGAACATTTCAGTTTCCATGGATGCTTTCATTGTTCCTCTGAAAAATGAAGCTCTTTTAACTAGCAGGTTATTTTTGAATCATTTTCTATCATTCAAGTCTTACTTATATCTTATTTCATTGGACACTGATATACCATCCAATATACTCTTTGTTTCCTGTTAAATGTTAAGGAGATTTTTTTTAATATACTTATTCAATATTGATGCCTAAGTATATATAACACCAAAATTTTTAAATACTTCCATAATCCTGTAATTGCTGTCATATTTTAAACAATCTTGTCTTTATGTATATAGCTGTGTTGGTAAGATCCAGAGAGTGGAAGTTAAGAGATCTGTTTCCAGGTTCACGTTCCATCACAGATTCCCTGGATAATCTTTAATGACAAAACAAAGCTACAGGTCAACTTCATCAGAAAAAATGTAACGGAGAGACCAAGGCCTGTTGCTATGTTTCAGGACACATCAGTTTGTTTTATTTCAGGGCCCAATTTGATCCAGGAGTAAATGGAAACTTTTCCTTCTGAATTCAGGAGTCAGAAGTAATGTGACACAAACCCCACAACACTGCCACAACAGCACAAGCCACGAACACCTTGCATGCCTTCACCACATTGTTTGGAAGAGCCTGTTAGGTTCTTCAGGACACATCTTTCACCATCTCCTTCTTTCTCTCTTACTTTTTTTTCCTTCTGATTGGAGGAGAGGACTGTGTTGATCAGAGCATAAAGTATTTGCAAAGTGCCATTTGAATGGAATTGGCAAGAAAATATGTAATTTCTTTTTATGGAACATAGGGATGTTTTCTGTGACATCCTTAATTTTGTACTAATAAGTGCAAGTGAGGAAATAGGTTCTTCCAACAGAAATCTGATGGCTGTCAGTCCATATCCAGCTGTGAACTGCATAACAGGGAAGTTGTTGATGCCCCATCCCTGGAAGTGTTTAAGGCCAGGCTGGATGGGGCTTGGAGCAACCTGCTCTAGGGAGAGGTGTCCCTGCCCATGGCAGGGGGGTTGGAACTTGATGATCTTTAAGGTCCCTTCCAACTCTAATCATTCTATGATTGTATGATATAATAAGTAGTCCCATCCGAAACTTCCAAACTGTCCTGCTTTGAGTCACTGCCACAGCAGGAGATAGTTTTAATCTCTATTTCCTTCCAGTTCTTGGGTGATGCAGAAGCTGCTGGTGACCCAGTACTGCAGCACAAACTCCGTCTTTGTGTTAAGTAAGAGCTCTAGGTTCCCAAAAACAAGAGCTTTACATAAACACTTATTATTCAGGGTGAAAATTTTTATCAAAGAATCAAATCAGCAGGGAGGGCAAGAAATCTCAGTGCCTATTCCATCAGGAGCTTCTGACAGAGACTCAGCTTTTATCTTATGAAAAGTGGGATTTGCCTGGTTCCCAAGCAATTTCTAGAGGGTAGGTACCTCTCTTCACAGAACCAAGGACTGTGTCCTTCACTGAGACACCGAGGCAACATGTTTGGAGTGTTAGAAGGAATGAACAAAGAGCTCTTTGTTTCTCTGTCCTTCTTATAGACATTATTATAAATAAATATATAAATGAAAACTCTCTCCAGAACTGGTATAGACTAATCTCTGTGGAGGTTGCTAGGCAGCCGAGACAAAAGGAATAGAAAGCAGACACATCTTTGGAAAACAGAATCAGCAACTTATGGGTTATCTGGAGTCACCATTTACTCTTAAATGTTGTCTTTTGTCATAAACAGGAGACAATAGAATTTACTTTTCCTTTAGTAAATGAGCAATGTATAAAAAGATTTGAAATAAAAGTCCTGGTTTATATCTCATTCCTTTCAGAGCTTTCAAGCTATGAAATAATATGTTATTTCTAATGTTTATTCATTTAATTAAATAGGAACTTGGTGTAGTGTATCCAGGCTATAAATTGAAAACAGTTTAGCAGAGTAATTAATTTTTAAACTTTTGTCAGATTTTAATGTGTTTTTTTTTACCACAATGTGCAAATAATACTTCAAATAAAAGAAGTTCCCAATAATGGAAAGTGTACCTTGCCCTCAAGAGGTGTCTGTGTTTCACTGTTGCTGACGGCAGGGAGAGAGCTGATTTCTGCCACCATACCCTGTATGGATGATGGAGCTACTCATTACAGAAACACAGCAGTAACACCTCCCCCCGCTCACCCCCACTCCCCACCCCCTTTCTGTTATTGCTAAGCATGCAAAAATACAGGCATTTCCAGTAGGCATGGTTTTTATATGCAAGATTAGGTGATTGTATTATCGAGTTATTGCTGCCTTTGAAATCTCTACTTATATTTGTGTCTTAAAGTCTTATTGGAATTAACTGTGTTTCAACAACTGTGTTATACTTACATCGAGGGGATATTTTAATCCTACAACTCTACTCTCTTCTCAGGCACAGCTCTATGTCATGTTTTTATTGTTGAGCACCCTGTTCTAGTGAGAAGTGTCCCTCTCCATGATTCTATGATTTAGTCTACTTTAGTTATTCTCTCCCAATGTCTTCAAATTATGTCTCTAAAAGATTTAATTTCTGCATCACAGTGTTTCAATTTTTGTTCCTTCCACAGGGTGCATGCTGTGAGGGGGTCTGGGCAGCTCTGTGGAACAGTCTCCAATGGGGTAGTAGGATGAGAAGATCCAGGGATATTTTGGGAAACGAGGAGGAGCATCACGTCCCAAGACGGTAAACGTACCGAAAAGGTAATTCGTGTTAGGATATTGATTTGTTGTTAGCGTTTCAGGTTCTGAGGATTTTGTGTCTCCAATGCATGGCAGAAAACTGAAAGGGAATGGGATCTCACATTTTGGGGGCTGTCTGTTTACACAGAATCTCCTCAAATTCTTTCAAGAACTTCTTAAACTGCACCGAGCTTCAACTCCCTTCCTGAGTCTGAGGGAGAATTTAGAGGCTGTATCTTGTCTTGCTGTGGACCTGTTAGAGAATAAAAATCACACATTTACAGTAACTTTCCAATAAATTTCTAATAGGACTTCAAAACTCATGAAATGGCCAGCTTATCAACCAAATAACAATTTATCATAATGAAATGTTGTTTCAAAGGGATAGTTAATAGCTTTATTTTTAACTGTTCAAAATCTTGTTTGGTTGGCTTATTTCAGTCTCACCTTCCAGGCTTAACTATTGTGTTTCTCTCTTTTGCCTCGTAAGCCTTATCTATAGATGGTTTTGTTGCTAGCATTTGAGAAATCCAAGAGAATGTGTAAACCAAAGATCTATCGGCCTTCAGCATCACTGTAATGCTTCCTCCTTCACGTTAAGAGATAGAGTTCAGCCATGAACATTAAGGTCCGTAACTGTCAAAAAGGTTAGATGTGTGGTGTATTTCTAAGCCCAGTTAGCCCTGTCCATACTATACACACAGTTATTTGTCCTCAGCTAAAATTAAGTTTTCTGAACAAACAGATATTTTCCACTCATCCTAAACCAATCATTTCCCATGGTACTTTATGAAATATTGGACAAGCTGAGCTGCTGCTTTCATGTGCCTTAATATATGAAGAGTGGAAGAATATTAACAATGGAAAATCACACTGATGGAAAGTAAAGTGGGATTTCTGATGCAAAAAGTTTTCATAAGAATCTATTCTCACATCTCATGAGACACCAAAAAAGCACAAACCAATTTCTAATTATGGAAGCTTTTCTTTGCTCAGGAGTATAGATGTTTTGACTGGTTGATTCAAAGTTAGGCTTTCAAATGTCTATGGGAAATACTTATTTTTTCATTACCAGTGATATCCTCCCTGCTCCCTGGCATTCATTAATTACAATTATTCAGAGACCTGGGCAGAGAAGAACCTAATGAGGTTCAACAAGGGCAAGTGTAGGGACCCGCAGTTGAGGAGGAAGAAGGTCGGGCACCAACATAGGTTAGGGTCAGACCTGCTGGAAAGCACTTCTGAGGCACCTTCCTCTGGATGGTCTGGTTCCTATATTGTTCCAGGATCCAGTCCTGGAATTTTTAATATTTACTTCAGTGGAAATTTTGCTTTGACTGTGGTAGAATGGAACTGATGGTAGAAAGGTTGATCTGAATACCAGATAGTAAATTCCTTTCCTTAATTCTCTTGACATCTTGGGGAGTAGCAGAGGATTAGCTATTGATTTGGCAGCATGGAGATGATTTCTTGTTATCTATCAATTACAAATTACTTCACACCTTTTCTGATAAAAGAAACCATGTTAAAGGAGGGTAAAGGAGAGGGAAAGAATTTACTCTCAGGTGCACTGAGTAGATTGGTGTGAAATTTGTACCTGTTGTAGGATGTGGGGATCTCTGTGAGAAGTGGTCAATATACCAGAGGCATAGGTGCTTTTGTTTGTGTCCAATATCTGATATAATATTTATCATTATGATACTGAAATCCATCAGAAGAACTGAAGATTACCAAATGAACAGCGTGGATTAGGCAATGCGATTATTAAAAAAAAAAAAAAAAAAAAAAAAAAAAAACAAAGTGAAAACAAATGACATATAATAGATGTCTGAGTGATGTTTGTCTGAGGATCAGGGGACTAGAACATCTCTCTTGTAAGGAAAGGCTGAGGGACTTGGGTCTGTTTAGTCTGATTAAGAGAAGACGGAGGAGGGGTCTTATCAATGCTTATAAGTATCTAAAGGGTAGGTGTCAGGAGGATGAAGTCAGGCTCATTTCAGTGGTGCCCAGTGACAGGACAACAGGCACAAACTGGAACAAGGGAAATTCCATCTGAACCTAAGGAGGAACTTCTTTCCTTTGAGGGTGCCAGAGCCCTGTAAAAGGCTGCCCAGAGTGGGTGTGGAGTCTCCGTCTCTGGAGACATTCAAAGCCCGCCTGGATGCCTTCCTGTGCAACCTGCTCTGGGTGACCCTGCTCTGGCCGGGGCTTAGACTAGATAGTCTACAGAGGTCCCTTCCAACCCCACATCATTCTGTGATTCTGTGATTTTATGATTCTGTGACTGCAGCTAGAACTCCCCAGTGCATTTAAACCTACATCTAAGTAGCTGGAGGTGGAAGTTATCATGGTGGAGCCTTAGGAAGTGGGGGAAAGGGGCAGAATTTGTGACTGTGTGCCCTTTGAGCAGGACCGCACTGAGAGAAATTTGCATGAGGGATGTGAATGAAGCACATTAATAAGCACAGATTAGAGCAGTGTTTTATGGTATTTCTCTGGGGTTTATTTTTCTCTTGCAATGCTCTATTCACTTGCACTATGTAAAACTTTAATGCCGAGTTTTGCTGGGTATAGCTTTTTTTTTTTTTTAATTATTTTTCAGCCTATCTTCTGTTGGGTAGCAGGATGCATGACAGTGAAACAGTAGGGCTGATCTACATTGCTGGAGGTAAGAAGTTATGTAGTATATAGGTAGTAAAAAAAGGAGCTGCACCTTGAGACACAGGTGCTGAAAGTGGTTTCTACTACTCTGTTTGTCATCAGTGTGGGGACCACAGCTGCCTTTGGGAAGGAATTCCCTCTGACAGAGGAGTCCTCAGTTCCTCCTGCTTCAAAACAGATGGCAGAGAGGCAGCCCACATCAGCAGGCAGACCTGGGGATGATGTTCCTTTTTAGGCTGAAGATTACTTTAATCCAGTAAGTCGTTGCTCATTTTGGTCATACAGATATTTGAACTGATTTAAAGAAAAATAAGAATTATTGTGTGGGGGTAATCCCTGCTTTTTTCCTATAAAACAAGTAAGCAGTACAAACCATGGTGATTTCATACGACATAAAACATAGCTCATGGAAGTGAACTAAAACTAAACTGTGAATGTATTTCTAATATATTAAAGCATTGTTTCTAATTGGTCAATTAGGCTATCATATCTAGTTATAGTATTATTTCCAATAGTTTTCTAACATTGTTATATCATGGCAGTGCCTATGATCGTTCACGAAGAGAGCTATATGAGTACAGAATAAAAGAGAGCTCTGCATCATTAGGATTCTGCAATGAGGGAAGAAATATCTTTATTTAATCTTTAATCCTCTTGATTTATAGCTATGAATTTTTCTTTTTTTTTTTTTCTTTTTTTCTTTTTTTCTTTTTTTTTTTTACTGGCCTGATTACAAGGGTATCTGACCACTTCACAGTCAGTAACTCCTTCAGATGCATAAAGTAACAAGATTAACAATTAAAAATATACTTAATCACTTAAAAATACAGTACCTCATAAGGAAACCGGCAGCACACTGGCTAATGTATTAACCAGGCAGCACAAATGTGCTTAGTTTCTGAATAATGCACTCAGAAATGTGTTTCTTTAGCAAGACTTAAAGTTTAGAAGCAGTAGATTCTGAAAGTAGTAGGTCATTTGTTTATCTTTGCAACTCCTGCTGTTTGAGCATTACTCCAATTTTGAAAAAAAAAAACAAAAAACAAAAAACAACTGAGGTAGAAATATGAAGTATTAATAAAGTTAGGACTTAGAACCTCTTTCCTACTGTCTTTGACCTGGAAATCTGAGCAGTTTTTCCCTACAGAAATCTCTGCTTAGTCTATTTAAATTCATTATCACATATCTTTATAGCTCTTTGAATATCCAAGGAACTGCAATTCAAAATCATCATATCATGTCTAAAGAGAGAAAAGCTGCTTTAGTCGTAGAAGTTAAATATAGAGAGGTAGTGACACTCCTCTCTTCAGTCCTATATACTTTCTTAAAGATAAATTAGCACTTTTTATAGCAAGGGGTTAACAGCTAAACTCGACAATATTGTCCAGTTGCACAACTATCCCTGTTTAGTTTTACTAGGAATAGTAAAGCTCCAGCACTGCACAGTCATTATGTTTTGAGTTGTAACAACAGATTTTCCTGTTTCTCCTTTCCTGGGCTTTTCTACATATATATGAAGCATTGCAACTGGTTGCTGAGTCCCACAATAACGAATAATATTAGTAAATATCCAGAGAAAATAGTGACAGATCTGAGAGCCATCATATTCCATCCCTTTATTGCAGCTAAAAGTTGAATTTAAAATTACCAGCATGAAAATTAAGTGTTCTTTTAGTAGAACTTTATCATGAGAGGCTAAGGGAGCTGGGGTTATTCAGCACAGAGAAAAAGAAGGCTGAGGGGAGATCTTATCGCTCTCTACAGCTACCTGAGAGGAGGTTGTAGAGAAGCAGAGTTGGTCTCTTCTTCCAAGTCACAGGTGACAGGGCAAATGGCCTCACGTTGTGCCAGGGGAGGTCCAGATTGGATATCAGGAAAAATCTTTACACTGAAAGGGTTATTAAGCATTGGAATGGGCTACCCAGGGAGGTGATTGGGCCACCATCCCTGGAGATATTCCAAAGACGGGTTGACATAGGGCTTAGTGACATGGTTTAGTGACGAGTTGTTGGTTTTTATCAGTTAAGTTGAAGGTTGGACTAGATGATCTTAAAGGTCCCATCTAACATAGACAATTCTGCTGTGTCATAATGACGTGATCAGGCAGTGCTTGCTAAAGGATCTCTTGACTTCATCCAAGATGAAGTGATAGCTTACAACTTTCCTGAACTCCATGTTTGAGAAATTTTTCTTTCTTGCTATTTTGTTCTGTAATATTCCCATGTGCTTTTTTTTTTTTTCTTCCTCATAATGATTCTGTTTCAAACATAATGCCACCAGAAATGGTTTTCTAATGAACTTTCCACTGGCCCAGTTAACAGGCTGATGAGATTCAAATAACAGGTAAAGATTGCAAACAAAATCTAAATTAACCAGACATATAATCATTTACAATGGTTGTATTTTTTTTTTGTTTTATTACCTATTTCTGTTTAATTAAAAACACAGAATGAATAATGTTTTACAAGATGAAAAGTGAAATCTGATTTTCATGGGATTTAATCTGATGTGTTTAAAATGTGAACCAAATCTTCTATTTAGGAGAGATTTGCTTGAACGTACTGGCATGAATTTTCAATTCCTGTTTACTGAATGTGTTCAGCTTCATTCATGGATGCAGTAAGGGAGGAATACTAGAAATTACTTATCTTACTTGCCAAAGCTTTAGATTTTCCTGATACAAGTGTGAACAAAGTATTTCCTGTAGGAGTCTACTGTGGAATTCAGTGAGAATTTCAGCTAAAACAGCTACGCTGCTTGCAGAATGCAATAACAGGGAGTCTATTCCACCATGCTTATAAATGATTTCCTGAAAAAAAATACAGTATCTTAGGTTCTCAAAGGATATCACAATATTAATTCCTCTGTTTTCAAGTTAAGTACACAAAAAAAGGTTGACGCAATTATCTATACTCAAGGAACATGTTGAAAATAATGTAGGCATGACCAAGATGAGAAAATTTTATTAACATCTTCATAATGAAGGACATAGCCTGCATTTTTAGTCTCAGAACCAGATTTTGATGTCTTTTTCAGTCATTTATTGCTCCTGATTTCTGGATTCGTCATAGAACGAGGAAGAGAAATAGTGTGAAAAAATGAAATGTAAGAGGAACTACGTAACAACGTGCAGCAGCACAGGTTGGGGGCTGACCTGCTGGAGAGCAGCTCTGGGGAAAAAACTTGGAAGTCCTGGTGGACAACAGGATGATCATGAGCCAACAATGTGCCCTTGTGGACACAAAGGCCAATGGTATCTTGGTGCGCACAAAGGAGAGTGTGACCTGCAGGTCAAGAGCGGTTAACCTGACCTTCTACTCTGTCCTGGTGAGGTCCCATCTGGAGTCCTGTGTCAAGTTCTAGGCTCCCCAGTTCAGGAAGGACAGGGAACTGCTGGAGAGGGCACAGCAGAGAACCAGCAAGATGATGAGGGTCCTGGAGCATCTCTCTGATGAGAAAAGGCTGAGGGACTTGGGTCAACTGTGTTGACCCTTCTACTTCTTTATACATGCTTGTATTGATTATGACTATTAAAATGAAACTGAATTTTTGAGGGCTGTAAAACTTATCAATGGTAAGTTAATTTGGAACTTCTTAGCTTTATGATTTTATTCATATTTTAACTATATTTTAATTCATTTTACGGTGTTACTCCTATGAGAACTGTAAGAAAATAGTGCATGCACAAGCCATTAACATCACAACTTTTTACTTCATTTTCTTAGATAAGCCTCACTGAAAGAGAAATTTAACATACTTCTTCACCACCTTCTTTTCTCCTCTTCAAAATGAGTGTAGTTCATACCTAAGGATTGCTATGGTAGAAAATCTTTTTTATTTCCAGTAAAATATGCTGGGGATGGAATGGTTGTACTGTATGCATCTACATAAATATTATGATACTATCTTCAAGTGCACCATCAGGTTTTAGTCATTCCCTTATATTCACCATTCACTGCCTCATTCATAGCAAAGGATGACTTAAAAAAGGAACCACAGACAAAGAAAGTCTGGAATATTTTTTGAATGCTTGTCTTTGCAACTGAAAGAATTTCCTTTTTTAAATGTGTTTTTACTGTAATATGTATGCAGGTTTTTTCCTGCTATTATTAGGAAGTTCATACTCTGTCAGTGAGTGCCCAGAACTCCAAGGAAAAACAGCTGGAGATTTGTGCATGGAAGGGGAGCTTACCAGTGCAGCTGAGAAATGAGGGTCCTTCCCTACACCTTTTTCTTTTGTCTTCTGGCAGTAGGTAGCATAAAGAAGAGAGATGTTATGGACTAAAAATTCCAGACACCCTGACTTGTATTACCATTTGCATATTTTATATCAATTTCTGTCCAAAAGAAACAGTTGCTTATTTATAGTATGAATTTTGTTCTGGTTTAACTTGGTTTTGTTTATATAAGCTAAAAGGAGAATTAATTAACTCCCCAATTTTTCCTCCCTCAACTCTGAAAAGATGTTTTTGCTCTCCTTTGATGTACTCTTACTCTCCATCCTCTTCATTTAATCAATGGTACTGTATTCGCTTGCCTTTGTAGTTCTGTCCTTGCAAGCTTCAATAGCCTCATCAGATTTGGCTCTGCCAAAGACCTCATGGAAAACACTGAAAAACACTCTTCTTGGAAACAATTCTGCCGGCATCTCAGTGACTTCATTTGCATCAAATCATGATATTATTTTTTTTTTCCTGTTTCTCTTGTGGCTGACTCACCCTGTCCTTCTCAACCCCGGATATATACAGTGGTTTCCTGACACACTTTGGCATTCTGTCTTCCAGACTGGTGTTCTAGTTAGTAATTAGTCCTTGTCCTTGTGTCCCCTAGCTCTATCCTCCCTCTGTCCTGAGGCAGTGATTCAGTAGCTCATTCTGCTTAAATGTATTCTGTGCCTATGACTGTTTATGGAGTTGCATGATGAAACAGATAGATTACTGATCTATTTTAAAAATATTCTCCCTTTACAGGGAGGCTTGTTATTAACCTGGGAGTTATATCCTGGCTCCCCAGAGGTCTGTGCAGTGAGTGGAATTACACCAGGACAACTGAACGTGCCTGTTCAGGGGATGGAAACATGTGGCTGGGGACACAGCAGACAGGAGCTTCCCAAGAAAGACATAATTGCCAAGCGAAATGGCTGTGGAAAAAATGGTGTATTTTCCTTGTCATCTCTCCCCAGATCTTTTACTTTAGTGATTACATTCATCCGACTTTGTGAAAGTTAAAGGCCCTTTCAGCTTATCTGTTTGTGAGTGGTCTCTGTGAGTCTGCATTAACCAGTCCCTCTAGGATAGGAGAGTGAAAAACAACTGTGCTTATTGACTTCTTCATTTTGAAGGAGCTGAACTGTTTCCAGGAATTAAAAGTCATTTGTAGTTTTCTGGGAAGTGTAAAAATTGGAGTTAGTAATAATAGTCCCTCTCATTTCCCAGCCCTGTAGGGATTAAGCTGTTGAGGGCCAACAGCTCTCTTTTTAACCTCTGTATGAATTCAAATAAAAGAAAATGTGTCATATGCTCTTCTGTTATGACTCTTCTCTTTCAGAACACCATCATTCTTAGGAGAAATGCAACATGCAGTGTTGATATTACGAGGATATTTAGGGCAGGAATGTGAAGCCATGAATAAAGTTGTGAAAATTGCAACTATATCGCCCCTTGCATGATATTCTGGGAATTATGTTGAAAGGAAACAAGCCTAATTCTAACGAAACATGACCTCTCCACTGTGCCAAACTACTGTGAATTGAATCTGACTGGCTGCTGCACTGGTGACATTATCTAATCCAATTTAATGGATTCCAGTACTTGCCTGAGCAGCTGTTGAAACCTCCCATTGATGGCAACCTGTGTCATCTTTTCATCTGCCTGTTTTGCATTTCAATTTTCATCTCCACCTCATTTTGCGTCTTCTGATCAGGTGGGTATCTAGCAAATGTCTACTATCAAAACAATCCAAATATGCATGTAATTCACTGTAATGTTTCTATGCCACCTCCAGTTCACATTAGGTCCTTGCCTCAGTTAATAACTACATTGCAATTCACAGATAAAACTTATTTACTCTCTGTGCTTTCCAGTCTGTGTCTGCTCATTGGTCCTCACTCGGTTTTGATTCTTTACTGCACTTTCATTTAAATCTGTGGTGGTCAGAATCCCTCCTCCATGCATAGAACACACATTTTTCCTTACTATATTTTTCACAAAAAGAAGTTGAAGTCTCAGCTCTTGGTTTCTAAGACAACTAAGATGCCCAAGTTTTTCTTTTACAACTGTTTTATATTATGCCCTCTTGGGTATGTCACTTAAGCTGTTCATGCCTAAGTTTAATGGTCTTTAAAATGCATACCATAATACTTAATTCACTGGATTATTGTGGTCTAATTAATGAATCCTTTGAAAAATCCTTTGAAGTTCTCATTCGTAAGGTGCTTTATAAATATGTAATAGTCACAGCAGTAGATTCATCTGATTTCCTGGGTGTCAGCCCAGTATCACATGGATTTGGGACTTCAGTTTTGTTTTATTCTCCCCACACATGATGCTTCATTTTGTGGGTCATAACTAAGTTATTTAATGTCTCAGTTCTAACAACAGTTTCTTGTGCATACATATATCAAAGAGAATTTAAAAATTTGTTCTTTATTTACCATATGAACCACTGTCCTTAATTATAGAATGACCCTCTTGAAAAATGTTTCCTTTCAACCTTGTCTGCAGCTTAGAAGCACGCAGTGAAAATACACTATGTACAGGTGCTCCACACGTCCTGGAGTGAGAGCCTTAAATAGGACAAAATGCGTGGAAGATTACTGATTGATGCTTTTCAGTACTGTGAAATATTTCTAAGGGGGCACAAAAATCACAACTTACTTTCTGACCTTAGCTTCACCCGTTTTGGTGAGGAGAAAAAACCCATCCTGTACAAGAGCTGTGTGTGTGCCATTGCTTCTCACGTCTAAATCTAGAGAAATCATATAACGATGCAGAACACAAAATTGTGACAGTGTTACAGGTTACTTAAATGTCACAGGTGAAGAATTACCCACTTCAATTTCCCTCCTATACTAAAATCTACTTCAGCTGTATAGGTAACTAGAATCTAGCTTTACAACATAAATAAATCTCATATATAAGTAAAACCAGGCTGTATTAAGTATGATCAGGACCCAGGAATGATATCCTTCTTCTGTGTTATAGCAAAATACCCCATTTTATTTATATCCTATTTATACTTTTAGCTTGTTTTAATTTCATATTATTCCATTTCATTTTGATCTACCACGGCTCTGATTTCTGAATGGGCTGTTATAGCAACATCTGTCATGGGTGCCAATGACTGAGCCTTGGCATAGGCAGTGCAACCTGTGCAACCAAGTGGAAACGAGGGGTGATAGCAGTAGGCAACTCTCTTCCGAACAGTACAGGGGCATGGGTGAGGAGCCAACTGAGAGTTTAAGTATAAGGATTAAAGGGAACACCTAGGCTTTGCAGAGGGAATCTGCTACAGGCCACCTGACCACAAATACCGAGTGGACAAGGCCCTCTATAGGCAGATAGGAACAACCTCATATTCACAAGCCCTCATCTTCATGGGGGACATCAGCAACCGCAGTATCTGTCGGAAGGACAACCCAGTGGGGCATAAGCAACCAAGGAGGTACCCAGAATGTGTTGGTGGTAACTTCCTTCTCCATGTGATGTAGGAGCCAATGAGGAGAGGAGCCATGCTGGACCTTGTTCTCACCAACAAGGAGGAGCTGGTGGGAATGTGAAGCTCAAGTGAAGCCTTGACTGCAGTGACCATGAGGTGGTGGAGTTCAATATCCTTAAGGCAGTGCGAAGGGCACACAGTAAGCTCCATACCTTCAACTTCAGAAGAGCAGAATTTAGCCTCTTAAAGGATCTGCTTGAACAAAGCCTCTGAGGGAACAGGGGCCCAATAATGCTGGTTAGTATTCGAGGATCACCTCCCCCAAGCTCAGGAATGATGCATCCCAACAAAAAGGAAGCCAGGCAAAACTACCATGATACCTGTATGGATCAACAAGGAGTTCTTGGACAAACTCAAACAGAAAAAGGAAGCCCATGGAGGGAGGCAGTAAGGATGAGTAGCCTGAGAGGAGTACAGAGAAATTGACTGAGCAGCAAGTGACCAGATTAGGAAAACTAAAGCACAGAGTTATATCTGGCCAGGGACACCAATGGCAACAAGAAAAGCTTCTTTAGGTATGTCAGTGGTAAGAGGAAGGCTAGGGAAAATGTGGGCCCTCTCCAGAAGAAAAGAGAAGACCCAGTCACCCAGGATATGGCAAGGCTGAGGTACCCAATGCCTTTTTTGCCTCAGTCTTCACTGTCAAGGGCTCTAACCACACTGATGAAATTCCAGAAGACAAAGGCAAGGACTGGGAGAATGAAGAACCTCCCACTGTAGGAGAAGACCAGGCTCAAGATGATCTAAGGAACCTTAAGTTTCACAAGTCCACGGAACCTGATGAAATGCATCATGGGTCTGGAGGGAACTGGAGGGTGAAGATGGAAAGCCACTATCCATCATTTTTGAGAATTCATGGCAGACCAGTAAAAGTTGCCACTGACTGGAAAAGCGGAAACATAACCCCCATTTATAAAAATGATAAAAAGGAAGATCCAGAGAACTGCAGGCAAGTCAGTCTCATTTTTGTGCCTGGAAAGTTCATGGAGCAGATGCTCTTGGAATCTCTGCTATGACACGTGGAAAATAAAGAGATGATTGGTGACAACTAACATGGCTTCACTAAGGGCAAATCATGTCTCAAAAATTTGATGGCCTTCTATGACAGTGTTACAGAGTTGGTGGGTAAGGAAAGAACAGCTGACATCATCTACCTGGACTTGTGCGCGTTTTACACTGTCCCAAAATGACATCCTGGACTTTAAATTGGAAAGACAGACGGAGCACTTAGTGGATCAGGAGCTGTCTGGATGGATGCAGAGTTGAAGTCAACGGCTTGATGTCCAAGTGGAGGCCAGTGATACATGGTGTACCTCAGGGGCTGGTGTTTAACATCTTTGTTGGAGACACAGACAATGGGACTTAGTGCACCCTCAGCAAGTTTGCAGGCAACACCAAGCTGTGTGGCATGGTTGACACACTGGAGGAAAGGGATGCTATCCAGAGGGACCTGGACAGGCTTGAGAAGTGAGCTCATGTAAACCTCATGAAGTTCAAACACGCTGAGTGCAAGGTCTTGCTCCTGAGTCTGGGCAATCACAGGCACAAATACAAGTTGGGCAAAGAATGGATTGAGAGCAGCCCTGAGAAGGACTTGAGGGTGTTGGTGGATGAAAAGCTCAACATGAGCCAACAACATGCACTGGCAGCCCAGAAAGCCCCACTGCATACTGAGCTGCATCCCCAGCAGCATGGCCAGCAGGGTGAGGACAGGGATTCTGCCCCTCTGCTCTGCTCTGGGTAGACCCCACCTGGAGTATTGCATCCAGCTCTGGAGTCCGCAGCTCAGGATTGACATGGACCTGCCAGAGTGAGTCCAGAGGAGGGCCACAAAGAGTCTGATGGCTGGAGAACCTCTCCTGTGAGGACAAGCTAAGAGAGTCTGGAGACGAAAGAGCCTGAGGAGACTTTGTAGAAGTCTTCCAGTATCTGAAGGAGCTACAGGAAAGCTGGGGAGGGACTTTTGATCAGGGAGTGGAGTAATAGGATGAGGGAGAATGGTTTTAAACTGAAAGAGGAGAGATTTAGATTATGTATCAGGAAGAAATGCTTTACTCTGAGGGTGGTGAGAGACTGGCCCAGGTTGCCTAGGGAAGCTGTGGATGCCCTGTCACTGGAGGTTTTCAAGGCCAGGGGACTTTGAGTAACCTGGACAAGTGGGAGGTGTCCCTGCCCATGGCAGAGGGCTGGAACCTGATGATCCTTAGGGTCTCTTTCAACCCAAGCCATTCTCTGATTCTATGATTGTTGTTTTCAAAATCCTGGCCCTGGTTAATTCTATGAAAGCCCATAGTGATAGAGATACAATAAATTCACTGTAGCTTGAACACTGGTCTTTGACATTTCCTCCTTCTAATAGCTCTACGCACAATTACTGTACAAAAGATTTTTTTTAAATGAAAAAAATACTGTTGAAGAGCTAATAGATGTTGTAAAAAGAGAGAGCATGAGGAAATGCCATGCAAATCATAGTTTAATCCCTAAGACTTTTTGCTCCATTTTTATTAATCTCTGTGGTTATTTAATAGAGTTGGTGCCACTTAAGCAGAGTCGTTTGTATCATCCCACTAGCCTACATGGAATTAAGGAAGAATGAACTTCAGCTTTTTAAGTGAGCAGGAGATATCAATGCAGCATGACAGAGAAATGATTGAATTTGCCAGCAGTGTTTGGGCAATGCTTGCTAATTTACAAGGGCATTTTCAAGCGATTCAGTCACTGGGATTCCTTGGGGGCAGTTCACTTGGGCACCAAAACTGAATCAACATTTAAATGTTTTTACTTTTAGAGTGGTTTAGAAAAACTGTAAGTAAATAGATGTTTTCATAATTAATACAGTAACAGCAAATCATGCAAGGATCGTGTGTTGTTTGAAAGAAGCAAAACCAGTGTTCTCATTTGACTGGGCTTCTCGCACTGTGTTTGTTAGAACTGGGAAGAAATGAAGTGCAGATTGGTGGATTAAGATAAAACAATTACTCACTGGTCTGGATCAATCCTCTATAGTAGGTAACGCATCTGCTGTGGAGGGTCTAAGTGAGCTGAAAGTCAGAGATCTGATTTCTTTTCTCTCTATGACGCTGATGTGCTAAGGCATCCCACCTTTCCCTGCTTTGGTTCCCATTTGGCTAGAAAAAGGAGAGGCAACAACCCCTTCCAAAAGAAGCACTTAATTTTCAAGACTAAATGTGTTACTTCCACCCTGCAGGAGCACCTATTGTTTTGTTTTTTTTTTTTTCTTTTCCAGCATCCCTGTTATGTTTTAAAATAAGATTGCTAATGTTTTGCTGCAATGCCAGCATTTCAGTAGAAGAGCATAAGGGAGATTGCTTTGCTGCTGTATTTATATTCTTTCTGTGTATTTACAGAGAGAGACATGTGGCTAGACATTTGCCAGGTTGATGCAATAAATACCTGCGCTCGCTTAATTGCTGTAAAATTTAATAAAGGAGGAATTTGAGGGCTGGATGTCTCTTTTTGTGACATGAAAGAAGGTGACATTCTGGCAAAGGCATAGAGTGGGAGCAAGTGGCAAGTCTTCTGTTCCTTCCTCCTTGATTTCCTGCATGTTTTTGAAACTCTAGACAAAGTCAAATTAAAAAAAAAAAAAAGTTTTTAATTTTTGTGAGTAATAATTATTATTATTTGGTAAACCTTTGGCTTCAGTAAAACTGCTCAGGCTTCGTCATTACTAGTTGCCACCCTTGTGTCTATGCTACCTCTTTTTTAAAAAAAAAAAAACTTTCTTGCTTTACACAAAATAATGCATAAATAGCAAGTTTATGGAGTACTCAAGGATTTAAATGTCTTTCTCTTGCAAAACCTCTAGAGAAAAAGTTATAAACCGCAGTTCTTAAAACCTCTAGGGAGATGGAAACCCAAAAATGGCAATCCCTTGTCACTGAAGTGAGGAAAAATAATTTCATCTCAGGCTTCTTTCTAATGAGCTCTTGAGATTTTTCAACACTGCATAAGGGATGAGTAAATATGGCAGTTGCCAAGGAGCACACTGATGAAGGCAGAGAAAATAGCCTTGTAAAAATGCTTCCTCTGTCTCACTTATATATAGCAAAACATTAGAAGTGAAGCCATTTTTGTTGCTAAAAAAGTGGTTTGGTCTTTTTAGGATGAAGATTATTGCTTGACTTGATGTTGCTGCTTTTGTCATTACCCTTCCAATTCCTTGAATTTTCCTTGGCTGCTGTAGTTGTGCAGTAAAGAACTTTTCTCACAATGTCTTTTGACTGAATCTGGGTAAGACCCCTGAGCTTATGCTAGTCTTAATACTTTAGAGATTTACTAGGTGAAGTTCCTTCCCCAAATCTGTGTCCTTGACTCCATCCAGTAGATTGCTAGCTGTGCTAAACATTTGGAACAACAGACAACTTCTTTCTCAAAACTAATGCTTTTCTTTTTGCTAAGATTATATCAACTAGAGAAAGGCTTTGAGATTTTAATCTGTTTTTACATGTACTTGTTAAAATATGTTCTATGTTTGTTTGGATTTTAACTTTAGGGAACGTCATGCAATTAATTTCCTTGTAAAAATAACTCAAAAGTAAAACTAAAGAACTGAAAGGACTAATGGGAATTGAGTAGCCTTGATGATTGATGGTCTTTTGCATCTGAAAAAAGTCTGATATGAGATTTCTTTGATAACATAACTGGAATGTCATATTTTAGTTCATATACATATACACACACATAATACTATGCATGCATGCGTTCTTCCTGACGTATACTTGAACTTTCCATGGGAATTTTTGTTGAATGCAGGAATGTTTTCAGTTAAAGGAGTTGTGTTGTCATTTCTTTTGCAGTAGTAGCCTTAGGAGCATATGAAATGACACTGAATTTGATAGAAAACTTAGACTCAGTGGCTAGATATTCCCACAATGGTTGAGATTCAAAGCAGAGTATGTTGGTCATGTCTGGGGTAGTAATTATGTTGAACAATTCTAAGAAGGAGGTTGGTTCAAAACCAGTTGATGCTTTCCATAAGGAACAACCTTTTTTAAGAACATAATTAGAGTTAAAATCTCTAGGGTCTGGCTTGATTGCAAAGTTTGTGTATAAACATCAGCTTTTCCTTTTTTCCTATTCTTACCTCCTATTTCCATTGAAGTGAATTTCATGAAATTTTTACTTTGAAACTTATTTTTATTTAGTTGAAACTGATAACACCATATTATCTATTTGAAATTTCTGTTTACAAGGTGTAGTGTGAGATATGTCCTACTTTGATGTATGGAAACACTTCCATATTAATTATTACTGGAGATCTCTACTGTGTGCAGGAAAAATGACTGCAAATCATCTTGCTGCCAGAAAAGATTTCTTTCCGTTGGAGTTTATTGCTACTTAACTTTCATAGTAATCAACAGTTTGAAAACACTCAACGAATTAGTGGATGTGTGTGTTAACAGCATTGATGGCTAGTTTCTTCCATATTTGAGATGCCACTCTATAAAATAAGGGGGGGAAACTGTGCTGGGCTCCAGGGCAATCCACACTGCAGCTATGTACACTTGGTCACTAACCAGGAATGACACCAGGCAGAGCCATGCCTTGGAGTTTTTATCCACATCATTTAACAGCTGGAGTTTTGCCCACGAGTTAGAGGAGAAGACTGATGCCAGTGACTTTGGGTCATAGTTGTGCTCCTGGTTTATTGCGGAGCATTAAACAAATCATTGCATCTGTCCTCACTTTTAAGGTCAGTTTTGGGGTATGGTTCTTCCACCATTACCACAATGATTTGGACTTCCAGATGTTACCATAATAAATGTAATGAAAAATAATGTAGTTCACCTTTGCATAAGAAACATTTCAGTGCAGAGTATATATTATCCTTGATTTAATAGATTAGTCTTGAATTGGTAAGACCAATCTGCTGTTGTTCAGATAGACCTGAGCATACATTACCTCTGGCTCCAGCCCATGTTATCAATCATGGACTGTTAAATCTGTTCTCAAATGATACCATTGCTGTCTTTGTCTTATCATGTGAGTATGGGAAGAATTCAGTAGCTTCACCCCTATATTCTTTTCTTGTTAGATGAGTCATAGTCGTTAGCAGATGCACAGAGTTTAGTCAGCTGTTGTTTGCCTGTTCAGAATGGGAGTAGACTGTAATGAAAAAGAAAATGCTACTGGCTGTAGAGTTAAGAGAGAGCATCAGGGTTCTTCATATACCTTGTTACAGCTCATTGCTTTTAAACAATAGAAGCAAGATGATTTAATAAAACACTAGAGATATACCAGATCCATATGTCTGATTTTGACTGTGGAACCATGAAGACCATTCACTTAGATAATTCAGCACAGATTTTACACTACTTCCCTGTGTGCTGAGTCAGGACTACAGGAGTTGAGCAAGCTTGGCAAGACCAGTCATGTGAAACAGAGGTTATTGCTATGATGCCGGCACTCCTAAACCATGGTCTTACATATCCAGGGCAACATAAAATACACAGACAATACACTCTGCCATCTTGTCCTTAATGTAATTAAGCAAGATAGTGAGCTCCAGTCGCCTTGATGGTTTGACTGTCATGCACCTCACTGACAGTTTCACTGTGTTTCTGCATTATATCTCTACCTTGATTAGTCCTAGATACATTTAATTAGCGGGTTGTTTCATCAATTAGATAATGAACCCTAAAGTCACCTTCTTGCTTAGATGTGCTTTGAACAACAATTTTAATCTCAGTGACAGCTCCTTGAGAAAGAAAAGGGAAGAAACTAGTGTAATTAAGATGTGAGTGCACAAAAATGCTGATGTTGCTCTGCAGCATAAAACTAAAAATACTTTGAACTCTAAAACATAGAAGACAGAATTCGGTGAATGTAAACTCTGAGGTCTTCAGCTGAGTTATGATTTGTTTATATCTAGGTCTATGCTGAATAGAAGAGAGATATTTGTGCAAGTTTTTGATGTTGAATCATCTTTGCTTCTACTTCATTGATTTCTCTAGCACCAGAATCAGGCTAATGCTGAGTGGAAAATTAATGTGTTTTAGTGTCTATGTGGTACTGCTATAAAATGCTCCTAAGTCTCTAAAAACCAAGATTTTAAAAATGCAACAAGAAAAAAAAAATGTGGCCACTTACTAAAAAATGCTTACTAGAACAATTCTAAAATGTTGGGATGGAAATAATTGGAAATTTTCCTGCAGACCATCAGAAATTGCCCCACCATTGTCGAATTAGTGGAAGTGGGAACAAGGATGGGTCAAAGGTTCATATTGACTTCTGAGATGATGAGAATGCAATACAATACATTATGTCATGCAATGAAGAAAAATACTGGAAAAAAAGAAAATATAAGCTATTTTGAGGAAATGGTTTATCTCCTTACCTTTAGGTTCTTCTGTGAATGTGCTCCACAATTTCAGCTGTTAGGAAATCCAGGGGATGTTCCTCTACATTAAATCTTGGGAAATAAGTAAAGAATTAGCATTTAATGTGAAGTTCTTCTTCTAGATCACATGGAGAATTATTATTTTGCTCTGTTATCAGAAGATAAATATTTCTGCACTGCTTGAATTAAGAGAGAGCTCTTGAGGTATATTAAAAGAAAAATAAGAGAGAGAGAGATTTGTTAAAAGGAATTTATTCGAGCTGATACCAGCAACATAAACCATCCCACCTGGTTTGCAGACACCAATCCAGTTAGGACAGGGTTGCATTTTGTGGGATGTGTTCTCTATTCTTTTGTGTGTTTTGATCAAGCACTTCTTTTCATATTTAAGTCCCAAATTCGTGTAGAAATGTAGAAATATCCTCATATCTAATGAAGCCAGTTTTGTATTTGTTCTTTCAATTTTCTTTTCATACCACTGTGCTATCTCTTTTTTCATTTCACTAGGAGGTCTCTCACTTAGGAAGATTAGTCCTTTGGAAGATTTGAGCAACTTGTTCCCTGTAATGTATGATATTGCTAATATTTCAGTCTCTGACATCCTTTCTTAACAGCAGGAGCTATCCAAGTCAGAGCAGATATCTATTTGTTCAGTATCTTCTTCCTGTAGTAGCAAAGAGCAGTTATGTAGGAAGGAAGAAATATAAGAAAATAACAAAGGCATAGTAATGATTTATTGATTTACTCTTCGGTATTTTCAGCTTCAGACTTCTTTTGGATGTTATTTTTGTGGTACTCTTGATAGTTTTTAATTCTGCTAGCTTGTCTCCTCAGTTTTTGATGCAAGGTAACTCAGGTAACTGCTTTTATCATGATGAATGCTTCTTAATGTAAGGATGGTGATACTAGTTCACTGTCACCACAAGACTGTGCTGCTATTTTGTTTCCAGAAGGAATGATGTGAATGCACCAAAGATCTAGGGCTGGTCAACCATTTATGCCTCTTCCCTAGCTAGGTACACTTCTGTCTCTGGCTGTTTTCAGCTCAGATGAATTTCTGAGCCTGAAGTAGATTTATATTTAATAACTCTTATTGGATTGCTTTTCCAAATAGCTGTGCAGCATCCTTTTTATTTAACCATGTGCTTTCTGGAGAAGTATTTCTTTTAGTGTCCTAATACATTCACTTTATGCTTTCTAAAAACTGGTCATTTCCTATTCATTATTTCTGTATAATGAGTTATTTTATAGACTTCCATTATTTTGCCCTCCTTTGTTTCTTTTCCAGAATTCTAGTCCATTTTGTCACATCCCATATAGAATCTTTTCTACGTCTTTCATCATGTCAGTTCTTTAAACTTTCTTCTGTTCCACTATATACTCTCTAAAACATGTCACAGCATTCAAAAGGTAGGAATGCCAAGTGTTTAAAGAGGGTATGGCGATGTTTTTGTTTTCTATTCATTCCCTAGTAATTCCAAGTGTTTTCATAGGCTTATCTGTTGTGACTTCACAGTCATTTTCTGCACAGCTTTTCCCCTTTGTCATAGAATGCGTTTATTTGCATTATCCTCAGTCTCCTGCAGACTATCCCATTCTTTCTACATGCCCCCGTCCCTTTTATGCAGTAAAACTTGGCTGGATGCCAAAATTCATTACTTCCAAAATAAAAAATAAGAGCAAAAAAATACTGATTGCAGAATGAACCTAACAACTTCCATGTGATCTCGGAATTCTGAGATACTGTTTCCCACAAACTGAAGTGAGGAAATATGAATAAAAATTAAGATTTCTGAGCTGCTGAGGAATCCAGCATTCCTTCTTACATGAGCCTTGGTGCAAAGATGGGCAACAAGGAACTCTTGGAGAATCAGCTTAAGCTAGACTTAAAGACCTTCAGAGAAAGGTGCTCCAGGTCCCTCAGTCTGCAGCAGGCAAAAGGATGGTCTTAGATTTTCTGTCTAAATAGGGCTGACACGCTTTCTGGGCTTCCCACTCTACTGGAAGCCCTGACAAATTTGTCTTATTGCCAAGGATTTTGTGGGAAAAAAAAAATATGTCTTGTGAAATTCCTGACCGGTCTTATTATTCAGCCCACTAAGCATAAAATCAAATCTAGGAGGTGGCCATTAACTCTCAGGGAAGCCTAGCTTTATGTTATTAAAAGCAGCAAAAAGCAGTGGATATTTACACATGGACTGTAGTTGCTTCTACAGCAAATGCCAGTCTGGAAATGTGACCAGTGGTCATTTCAAAGTACAGAAAGCATCGTGACTAACTGCAGGACAGTAATATAATTTGACACTTAAAAAAAAAAAAATAATATCTCATTATAAAATCATAAGAATTGTCAATAGTAGCACAATGACTCACCAAGGCAGGTAACTCATTATCATGACCTAAATATAAAGTAGGAACGACTCTGTGAAAGAGGAAAGATTAAGGCATCCCTGAGGGAGGAAAATTACCAGCAGCTAAGTTTGAAGAGATCTATATAGAAACATTCATATTTTTAAATGTGAAGATATTTTGATATTTTTCGTGCCAAAATAAAGCCTAACCACAGGAAAGGCATGAATTTTGGACTCTGCCTTTTGTATAGACAGCCCTGGGAAACACGCCTGCTCACACAGTGTTACTAATAATAATGTAAATTATTAAAGCTGGCAGAATTTTTGTAGCTAATGCATGTGCTCTTTGAACTCTGCGCTTTCTTCAACTTGAACCGTGAATAAACACCAGTCAGGTTTTGTTTCTGCAGTTCATGTGACAACACAATGCTGATGCTGTTCTTTGTGATCATAGCACTGCAGGAAAATGGTAAAATATAAAGAATAAAAGGTAAAAACCAAGCAAATAATCTCTTCTATTTAAATTAATTTTTCTGTTGACAGTACATTCTTGTAATATTCCTTTCTTTAATGGAAAATATTAATATCTAAGCAATACAAAGTTTAAATATGTATTCAGTGGTTTTTGGTAATCTCATTATTAAGATTGACGTCACTCTTCATGATCTTTCTAAAAAAATAATTTTATTTTTTATGTCGGAAAAAGTCATATTTTTGAACTGAGTCCTTAACTCTAGACAGATTTATGAAAAGAACTGATTAAAAAAGCTGTTTGCCTTTGAGCTCAAAAGAAAGGTAATTAGTAGATACAAAAATAATTGCATCAATCATTTCTATATCTTACTGAATTGCTGAATGCTTAAATCCTATTTTTATGCCACATCAATAAAAGACAGCTTGGAAATAAATTTTGAGCATGCTGTGTTCAGGTGCTTGAGCTTGCATTCTAAGTGTTAACTTTAGAACAACTATAGAATAGAATTTGGAAGCTGGGCGTTGATTTTAATGAAATCATGTGGGTAGAAGTGTAAATTTGTAGAAATGCTAGGTAATTTAGAAAAGATAGAGCTAGGTTTTGACAGCTGTTATATAGAGAATTTTTTTCTACAATTCTTGTTTACCGTATTTTGCTGAATATTTCTGGTTCTATTTAAAGGATATTGCTGGTGCAAATAAAGTTATGAAGTATGCACAGAGGCTTTATATATATGCATGGACATATTTTTAAGTGTGGTGCAGAAGGGAATGCCACTGATGTGGTTTTGGACTACAGTCATGGGATTTGGGATCGCTTCTGTATACCAGTCAGTTTTCCCCAACAACTTTAGAACATACCTTGTCCTCTAATTACTTTTTTCTTTGCAAAGAGACGGTCGTCCTCGGAGTTTATCTGACTGTTTTATTCCTCATTACTATCTACCCACTTCTGGGGTATGACTTACTGTCAGTACGTGATTTTTCTCTCATATCCGACCAAGGGAGGTCTCGACTGTGCTGTTGGCGATTTAAAAGAATCCTTCCCTGCAGGAAGCAATATTACTAGAAATGATTAAAACAAAATCTAAAATGTCACTTTAGACTAATGAAATTTCATCATCAAGCGGTACAGAGTTGACGCTTCTATGAGACACTTTAAAACTCAGATTAAGAAGAGAAAATTAAACTCGAAATGAGAGGAAACAAAGCCAGCTCTCTTTTCCCTGGCATGAGTTGAGTACAGTATGTTAATTATTCTCAGGCAAGCTGATCTCACAGACTGTGATGCCAACTCAGCATAAACAGCAACAAACAACATGGCTTTAGACAGCTGGCAATGTTACCTATTTTTTATCATCTGAAGAAAAGAAATATCATAGAATCATAGAATGATTTGGGTTGGAAGAGACCTTAAAGATCATTGAGTTCCAGTCGTCTTGCTCTGCGCAGAGACAGGGCAGCCACAGTTTCTCTGGGCAACCTTGGGACACTGTCTCACCACCCTCACAGGAAAGAATTTCTTCCTTGTATCTAATCTAAATCTCCCCTCTTTCAGTTTAAAACTGTTACCCCTTGTCCTATCATCCTATCATAAATATCCATCAAATATCCATCTGTCTTGGAGCTATCTAATCCTGCTTGGAAGCACAGGATGTTGCAGCATATTAACTCAGTTAGCTAAAGTTGTGGTTTTAAGTCACTTCAGATTCTCACAGTTCCAACAGACACCCTCTGACCCCCACATTTAAGCCTGGTGGTGCCTCTGAGTGGTGAATAGCAGAGATCAATTGGTTTTTTTGGGGATATCATCAGTGCTTGTAGAGGTTCCTTGGTTTTAGTGGAGCACAGATGTGAGAGCAGAGAGCTGGGGAATTGTTTCTGTGAGCTGCAGCTTGCCTGAGCAAGAAGTTTAAAGTCTCATCTCCTATAGGGTCACTGCTTCATCACTTAAAAACACTGCATTCAGCCACACCAGACTGCAAAAATATATATAACATTTAGGCTGAAACCTGAGGTTGTGATCTTCAGCTGCTTTTAGTATAATGTAGAAATGGGAACTTAACTCATATAGTCCCTGCACGCTCTGGCATTTCTCTCTTAGCTGCTCAGCTGCGTGTGAGAGTTTGAACGTGATTTTGCCTTGGGCACGGAGCCAGTCACTGCAACACTGAGAGGAGTGATAGTTCAGGGCTGCTCTTTTCCTTATTTTCATCATTGCTGAGTGCTGGTTTGCTTCCCTCATTTCAGAAAGCAACCCATCATCCTGTGTGTGAGCTACCTGCAGCTCCCTGTTTTTGCCATATTGGATCAGGTCACACAGCCACGAGGTCCAGTGTCTTGCTTTAAACAACACCTGATGTGTCAAACGAAGCTTGAGGCACTTAACAATGCAACTGGAAAACCATGCATGGCAGAAGAAAAGGGTTTATTTTATTAACTCTGCGTGCCTGTGAAATGAAAGCACAATGACTTCTATTACAAACCACAGCACCACAAGTCCCACTGTGGCTGGAGCTGGACTTGGAAAACTTCAGTAATAATGACAGACAGCCTTTAATTGGCAAAAGCTCATGGTGAGAACCAGAGAGCACGTGTGCAACTTAGACTTGGTGAAAAATATCTTCTCTGTCTTTCTATCTGAATTGTACAGACAGGTTAGAGTTGTCCTGGCCAAACTAACAAAAGTCATAGAGTTACATGCTGCTTAAGCTAGTACATTGTGCTCTTAATGTTGTTTCATTATATTTTATTGCTGACTGCAGGGCTACTGGTGGGGAACACTGTATTCAGCTAAAGCTCCTCTGAAGCCTGTTTGAATTTGTTGGTATAGTCAAGCCCTGATAAGGATGCAAAAATTAAGATACCTTTAATGGATTATAAAAGCACTGTCTGTCTACAGCTGTTCTTGGAAACTGATAGTGATTTCCATGTTCCAGCGGTCATGTAATTTTGAAAAAAAAAGCAATCTTTTCTGATTTTTATTGACCGTGATAATTTTTATTTAATTGTATGTGCTGGTGGTGATAAGAAGACTGAAATGCTCTGTGCTTAGTGTAATTTGATTGTCAAGGTTTGAGAAGGACCAAAACCATGGGTAACCGATTTTTAGATTAAATCTTTGGTGATGTGGAGTTTCAGGATGTCATCTTGGTGCATGCTGAATCCCAGTCCCCTTAAGCTTTACATCTCTCTTATGCTGCCGGGTATATTTTCAAATGAAACAGTAAATCCAGAACCTTTGTGGACATAAGGATATAAATTATGTCATAAGAACAGATTTTTAAAAGGAAGCAGGTCTTCAGCGAAGAAAGATTTTCCAAGTTATTTAATCTTAGAAAATCAGGGTGAATTTTAGATAAATATACAAATTTGTTTATTTCTTGGTAGACTTGTTTCCCAAAGCTCTTCAGTCCAAAGGATGAACTAGATCTCAAAAATTTCTTCAGCTACTGTAATTAAAACATTGAGCTAGCCACTTCCTTTTTTTTTTTTCTTTTTTTTTTTTTTTAAATGTGAATTTTTCAGTCACATAGGAAGATCTATTTCACAAGACTCATTTGAAGAACATTCTGGTTGATTCTGGAGAGGTGACCTTTTACAGTATTGCCACAGACTTGGTGGACAAGGGCAGAGCAACAGACATCATCTACTTGGACTTATGCAAAGCATAACAGGATATCCTAGTCTCCAAACAGGAAAGTTATGGATTCAACAGATTGATGACTCAGTGGATAAGGAACCTACGGGGTGGCCACACTCAAAGGGTTGTGGTCAATGGGTCAATGTCCAAGCAGCAGCCTGGTTACAAATGGTGTTCCTCAGGGACTGANTGAAGGAAGCCTACAGGAGGGCTGGAGAGGGACTCTTTGTCAGGAAGTCTAGTGACAGGATGAGGGGTAATGGTTTTAAATTGGAAGAGGGGAGATTTAGATGAGATATTAGGAAGAAGTTCTTTGGTGTGAGGGTGGTGAGGCACTGGAACAGGTTGCCCAGAGAAGTTGTGGATACCCCATTCCTGGAAGTATTTAAGGCCAGGCTGGATGGGGCTTTGAGCAACCTGCTCTAGTGGGAGGTGTCCCTGTCCATGGCAGGAGGCTTGGAACTCGATGATCTTTAAGGTCCCTTCCAACTCTAACCATTCTGTGATTCTAAGATTCTATGAACTCGAATTCTGGAATTCTCTCATATTTGTGCCTGGCCCAATACAGACATCACTAATGAGGAGAATGCTCTTTTGGTTCACTGTGCAGAGATTTCAGTGAAGGCAACATTTTGGGTCCTGATTTAAAAATAGGTATTGCAGACAGAAAACTCTTTGAAATGTTTCCTTGGGTACACACAGTTCTCTGCATTTGAACTTAGTAGTAGAGCATAATTACATTTCAAATTAATGGAGCACAGGGTTACCCTCAAACCAGGCTAGACTTTGGGTGAGTAAGTAGACGAGTTCCTTAATTTCCTTCTTAGAGACCTTAATTCCAGTCCCTACATCTTTTTTAAGCATGTCTTTGAGATATGTGTGCTTTTTATGTTTATATATATAGATATATATTAATCTCTCAGCTAACAACAGAATAGACAGTCAGTGAGGCTGATGTCGTTGGCAGAAATAGCATTTGTAAATGTCACTATTTGTCTGGGACTGCACACTGCCAACAAGTATCTGAGGAACTGGTCTTAGCAGCTTTAAGGCATGATTATTCTATGAAATAGAAAATGGGAACAAAGGCACTCATCTTCTCATTTCATTATGTTTCCCCAAAGCAATTCTGTTTCATTTGCATGGCGCAATATTCAAGTGGTTGTATCCTGCTCTCTTGGGACTGTCTCAAAGGACTGGTAATGGTTCCAGATCCTCTGCGTAAGCATCCATTGCACACTATAATTCTGCACTTTCTCAGCTCCATCATTTTTCTTATTTCTCTTTGGAGTGTGACACTAATGTAGTAAGAACTAATGATGACACTAAAGGAGGGATAGAGGACATCATGCCATGGTCCTCTTTCTAACTTAGAATTGGGTGATCTGTATATTATGCAACTGGAGCCAATATATTTTAAAGCTCCAGGAAAATTACAACAAACCACGATCAGGAGGCACGAAGGGTAGATCTGACTCAGATTCTCAAAACTGTGTAGATACCTTACTTCTATTTCAGGAATTAAGGATGTGATTATTGTGAAATATCTGGCTGCAGTCCTTTAAGTCTCCAAATATCAATGCTTATCTGTAACAGACCCACAAGAAAATACGTATCAGTGAGAGGACTGGGATGTAGCCTTTAACAGGGATGAAAAGAATAGAGATGTTGTAAGAATTGAACAGGACTGCATTTCTTTTCTTCTAAAAACATATGGAATATAATGAACCTCTTGTGGAAAGAAAGTGTTTTTCTAATGATTTTACTGGGGCCAGCATTTCCTCCTCAGAACCTAATTAAAAATGATTTCTTTGAGATAGTAGTTTGGGGTTATCTTGTAGGATGGATAAAACTCTCTTGTAAGGTCTGTAGAAATTAAATTCTCTAGATTTTTGCCCCCAGGCTCTGCAAAAAGTATTTCCAGGCTTCTGAATAGTTTATTATCATCAAAACCACTGAGTACATGTCAGCATATTGCATAACAGACTATTGTTCAGTAAATTCTATTGGCATTGCTTTTGGAAGGGGGCAGGAGATGAAGACAAAAAATAAAAGAAGACAACTTAAAAAGAAAATATGCTTTCTAATTAAATTAAAATTGTGGATTTTTTCAGGCAAGTCCTATGGGTTTTTGCTTTGTACTTAAGTTATAGATATAACAGATAGTAAAAGGAATAATTAACCATAAATCAATGATTCTGTTTCATTCATAATTACAAAAGAGCATTTTTCATGTTTAGTTTGCTGGGTGCAACCTTTTCAGTTGCTTTTTTCACACCACATGAGTCAATGGCACTAATGAGCCAGATATGGCTGTAGTAATTAACTGAGATGAGCTGCTTTCTTATTTTTTTATCTTTTTCCCCCCCTTTTTTTTTTTTTTTTTTTTTTTTTTTTTTTTTTTTTTTTTTTTTTTTTTTTTAATTTGACCCTTTCTTGGGAAAGACTATATAACTCTATGATCTTGAGTCAGGAAGCTACTCTGCTGAGTTTCAAGATCAAATCAGCTTCAGCTCAGACTGAGTAATGACATATACCCCCACCCCCCAGCATCTTTCAGCAGCAGGGTGTAAATTTATAACCTTCAACACTGCAGCACAAAAGTTCTGCCTCACATATTACAGGAATAACTCTAGTAGCTGTGATCCATTACTGCTCCATAGTAAAGACTATTTTCTTTACTGAAGAGCTGTATCTAATAGCAAATGTCACACGTACCACTCAGCTTTGGTGTGAATGAGCAAGTGATAGGATAAATAACCCTTAAACTGCTTACAAAGGCCAAGTTTTAATTCTGTTTTTCCGTAGCATATTGAAATTCGTCTTACCAAGACTGATCTTTGACATTGCTCAGTTACAATGGGCATCTGAAACTACATTTAGGCAAGTATAGGGAGATTTAAAAACAAAACAAAACAAAACAAAACTGCTAGAGTGGCTTGTTTGGACAAATGCCATTTTCATGTCCAGAAAACCTAGATTTCTACCTCATTAACTGAGTATAAATACTTTTCTTCCTTCTCTGACACTTTGAGTTATATTGTAAACTATACAGAATTACACCTTTAAATGCATTTTGGACAATAAATTTAGGTCTTCAATCAGATCTAGAATAATTTTTGAAGTGAAATCTCTTAGCAAAGCCTTTTTGAAGTTTCCAGATTTTGCAACTAGCTACTTTGAATTACAAGACAAGTTCTAGGAGCTCATCCTTGTATTTCTATGAGTAAGAAAGGGATCAAACATCAAAGATTTAGGGTACTGTTTTCTAATCCAGTCTTGATAATTTTGTACACTTTGTTTTAAGTCAGTTGAAGTGCTGTCAGGCCTCATTAAGATCAAACATTCAAGATGATGGAAGGCTGTGATCTTCTCCAATATACATTGTTTAGAAGATTTGTAATTTTAAACAGAAAGGCGAGATTTCTGCACATTGCATGAGAGAATGTGATGCTGGAAGGGGGTATGGCATTAATCTGAGGGGGCAAGTGGTAAACAGGAATGTAGTAGAGCCACATAGAAGCAGTCATCTCAGTTTCCCTTTTGAAATCTTCATCACTTCACTGGTCAATGACACGTGAGTTATCCTTGACACAGCCGACTGTGCAGATGGGAGGGAAAGTGATTTTATTTGATTTCTACACTTCAAAACAACTGATCATTTAGTACCTGATCATCAGAGTAAACCTAAGGAACCTAAGGTGGAATTAGGACTATCAAGAAGACAACATTGGTTAGATAAAAAAGAAAAAGAAAAAAAGAGCCAGCTTCAACTTGGGGTCCTTTTCCTTTGAGTACTGATCCTGAATTTGTTCATTACTGATGGTATGGCAATGTGACAATGGTCATTGTAAAGAATGGAGACACAGAAAGTTGTAGGGGATTTTTTTTTTTTTTTTTTTGACCCTGCTGTTGATTAAGTTGAAACATTTTTGAGAAATACTCCATCATATATAATTTTCACAGGAATATAATGAACTATAAGTAACAGATATTTGAAAATTAACCCTCATTGTTGAGAGAGGTGCTATCCTTTTTTCTTGTTGTTTTTCCTGTGTAAATCCGTCCACCATCAATTGTCTGTCACCAGCACTTACTTAAAAACGTAGGACTGGTGGTTTGAGAAACTGTCTAAGTGGGTGCAGTGAGCCAGATCCTGTGCCAGTGAAGCTACACGGATTGTAGCTGGGGATCTGGCCTGTGAATTTTATTTTTGACAGTGTATTTTATGTTATTTTTGACAGTAAACACTATTACAGCACAGTCAGGAATTTCTACGGACATTCTTCATGTATAGAGAATTGACTCAACATCCATAATTGTAATTTTGTGTTGAACAACATGATCTTCATAAACTGAAGTGAAAACTTGCCAATAAAAGAACATGCCAAGATAGCAAAATTCAATGTGCATTCAGAAAAATTTTTTTTCTCAGGTGAATGAAGTGTCAGGTCACTTTAGTTGATTATGAAGTCTGGATCTTTAAATTTTGTGTTATTGATGTTTCCACCACCATGTAGTGGTCAGAGTCATGGCCAACAGCCTTCACTAGGTACAAGGTCTTAACAACATCACTCCTGGGGTAGATTTCTTGGTTCATACCAATGTATGAGGCTGAATGCCCAAAACAAATTGGTGACAATCCCTTTGGACATAGTCCCTGTGCCCAGCTATAGAAGTTACATCTACAATATATGGGGAGAAATGTAGTGAAAGTGCTTTTATTGCAAATGGAATCAGCCATTGGTCCTTGCAATCTGCAAGGAAAGTACAGCAAACCTTTCTCCAAAATCCTTATATCAAGAGTCTGAGAACAGGAATTTCAAGAAGAGGACAGTAGTAGCCCTATACCAGCTTTGGGGTGTACCATCTGCTGTGTCTGCATTGTTCAGCAATCACTAAGGAAATTATTCTTCTCAACTCCCCCGTATGTTCTTACTTTGCCTTTCAGCAAAAATTGTGAGATAAAGAAGAGCAGTGAAGAGCAATTGATTATAGTATAGTAAGTGCCTTTCTCGCTCTTAAGTACTGCTTATTAAATTTCATTTTGAAAAATGAAGCTCTATTTAGTATAAATGTTAGGCATCCTGGTGGGAAGAAAAGCACCCCAAACCATTAAAAGAAGCAGCTTGTTATTTTTGCAGCTGTATAATTTTGAAATGACTTAACAATTTGTATTATACTTAAGGAAACAAAACAAAAAAAAACCCAAAATTGCTGACAACTTGGACACTAGACTGCAGGTAAATGAAATTTTAAAAGGAGGATTTAGTAGTCTTTAAAAAGGAAAAAATCAAGTGTGTAAGTTCCTGGCATACCTTTAATTAAATTGAAAGTTGTCTTGCTACTTTTATACACTAAGGAGAAACTATTTAGGCTGGTTTGCTGACTACAGTACACTGCAGTCTTGGAGGTTACATTCTGAGCTACCTTGTGGAGCAGCAGACAACTTTCCCCTCTTAAGCAACTCCAAAGAACGATGGTAAGAGTTTAATACATCTTTACTCTCTTCTTCTTGTGGTTAACTATAGAGAGGACTTTAAATCCCAGTATTTGCTACTATTACTTGTTCCAAGTCAAAAAAGAAGCAGTGGTTGCTAACAGCGGATACTGGATGTTTAAAGATCCCACCAAATGGTGGCTATTCTTTTTTAGTATTTGTCTTCACTTTTAAAAAGAGGTGAGATAATTCATGGCTAACTCTTTCCCAAGTCATTTCTCATGCCCTGGCTCACTCAAAACAAATGTGAGGGTTGAGAGACTGTCTAGCACATTCATCTGCAAAAAATGATAAGATACATTACCAGTGTGCATAAGTGACTGATGATTAAAGAATGTGGAGTAATAGTCTGCTCACATTGGATACCAGGCCTTCTCTCTGTCCTGGAAAAGATATGTTGTATCTGCTGAGCATGACGAAGAATTGCAAGAAGCTATCTTAGCAATTCCATAAGAGCAGATTGTCCTGGCAGATGTCCTGGTAGATAGTAAACTATCCATGAGCCAGCAATGTGCCCTTGTCACCAAGAGGGCCCAGGGGATCCTGGGCTGCAAAGGGAAGAGTGTGGTCAATAGGTCAAGGGAGGTCATTCTCCCGCTCTTCTCTGCGTGGTGAGGCCACAACGGGAATACTGCATCCAGTTCTGGGCTCCCCAGTTCAAAAGAGACAGGGAACTACTGGAGAGAGTCCAGCATAGGGCAACAAAGATGATGAAGGGATTGGAGCACCTCCCTTATGAGGAAAGGCTGAGAGAGCTGGGACTCTTTAGCCTGGAGAAGAGAAGGATGAGGGGAGACCTTATTAATGCTTATAGGTATCTGAAGGATGGGTTGAAGGAGGATGGAGATGAACTGTTTTATATGCAATGCCAGCTTATTTCATCTGAGAACTAGACTAATTTTGGCCAATTTCTGTAGAATTACATAGAAAAAGATTGCCTGCACACTTCTGGAATGGTAAGAATTGTAAAGAAAACAGAGAAATGTGCTATGTACATCAATTTTTATATTTTTTTTTCCCCCTTCTTGGAGCCATATATGGAAAAAAATGGGTTTATTTTTCCATCATCCCCTCCTTGATGGCAATAGCTTAGGTTTAGATCTATGGCTGCAGTATTAGAGGAAGTTCTTAAATCTGTGCCTGCTCCTTATCTCTGATACCCAGCAGTGCTCCTGTCTTCCATGAAATCCTTCCGAGATTTAGATCCCACTTCAGAAATCAGGTTTAGGAAAGGAGATCTCTGTGCTTTGTGTGAAGAATGAGAGACATAACTCCTTGTCTTCTCTGGTTCTAGCTCCTGTTATTACATCTCGTCGCTTCGTGAGCTTTCTTAAGTAATGAGCATATGGGCAGCAATATGAGTAAAGAAATTAAGGTGGTTTTCCCAAGATACTTTGACCCAGGTTTTCAAATCATTCTTGCAGATCAAGGGCAGAGATCAGCAGCCAGTTACTTGGTAGTAGCTGCCATTAGGCATTCTTGCAGAGGTGGATATAGACAGAAATATCAGGCAAATAGTACAATTTACTATACAGTTAATGATGTACTCTTCCAGACTAAAAGCTCCATGATGCAATATAGGTCCATAAGGCAGAGCAGTGATGGGAATGTGTATGCTATAGAGCATCGGTTTGAATTTCATCAGCATGGAGTGTGAAGGTCAGGTTTGCAAAGTATCATGTAGACACATGGCAAATTTTACCAACTGATTACATTCACTATTGCCTCAGTTTCTTCAGCCATAAACTAGAATGATATTACCTATCTCCTTTCCGGTACCTTAAGGGGGGCTACAGAAGAGGTGAAGAGGAATTCTTGACCGGGGAGTGGAATCATAGGATGAGGGCGAACAGTTTTAAACTGAAAGAGGGGAGATTTAGATTATGTATTAGGAAGAAACTCTTAATTGTGAGGCTGGTGAGACACTGGGACAAGTTGCCTGGAGAAGCTGTGACTGGCCCATCCCTGGGAATGTTCAAGCCCAGGCTGGATAGGGCTTTGAGCAACCTGGTCTAGTGGCAGGTGTCCTTGCCCAGGGCAAGGGATTGGAAGTCAATGATCTTTAGGTCCCTTCCAACCCAAACCATTCTATGATTCTATGATTCTGTGATTCTATGTTTGACATCTTAATAAGGGGATCCAATCAAGATTGTTAAGAAAACTGTTGCATGTAAAGGGTCCTGGGTTCCCTAAACTCATGCAGCTCCCAATAGCAGAAGTACCAGGTCAAAATTTGTTGTTCAGACCTGGGAAAATACTGCTCAGTATCTGTTATAGCCCCCCTGAGTCACCACATTTTTTCACTCTTAATTTTATTTCACTATCTGCCTCCTAAATTGAATTGAAACATTTTCCCACTTGTAATATTTAAAGCTGTACAAATCCTGCATGCAAAAGCACCTGTGACCTATTCATTGCTCAGCAGTGATAGATCTGGTAATAACACGCTTGCTATTCTGGCTGTGCTGCACTTTGGTAACACCTAGGGTTTAATTGAAATCCATCCTGACCTTGGTTTTGTTCATGAGGCACAGAATGGACACAATTAATGTGAATCTACTCAGGGATATTATAGCAAAATGTATTAGTAATTTTTGCTCCTCACACTTTTTTTTGGAAAAAGAAAAACAACAAACCACAAATCTCAGTAAAAAACAATGTGCTGCCATTTCATAGAAGTCATAAACCAAGTAATTTTCAAAAAAAATCTTCTTATATTTCTCTGTACCTATTCTTTTTTTCTCAAAACACTATCACAGTGTGATAATTGCATTGCCCCTAACAGTTTCATATTCCTTCATAATTAAATAAACAGCTTGTAAATTGCAGACCACAAAGTGCCTGTGTTCCACTCTTACCTTAAGGGGTTTCCATAGTTACCAAGGACAAGAAGTTTAACCATCATTTGCCAGACTCGAGGCTATTTGCAGCCTTAACTTTTTTAGCTCATGTCTCTTTCTCCTTGTCTCTTTGTTTATTAAGAGAATAAGGGAGTAATTTGGACTCTGTTAGCCACTACAAATGCAATGATGCAAAATGGACTCTGGTGCTTTAGTGTGTTATTAGCTGGGTTTGTTTCTCCCAGAAGGTATTTTGGAATAATGCATAATAGCAACGTAGCCTAGAGATACCAAGGTTATTAAATACTTATCAAGCACTTCTCCAACTCAACATGAAGTAATTCAGACCTCAAAAAAAAGAAAACACCTTTCTTGTTACAGAATTATGGCATAGAATTATTTAGGCAGATGCCTATTTTAATTTGTATCCAAAAAAACATTGGTGCAGATCTTGCATGGCTGTTTTGATATAATTCCCTTTCATCCCTCAGTCTCCTCTGTTTTACATACTGCAAAATGCATTTGGAAAAACTACACTTGCTAAGGAGCAAACTTGATTTTTTTATGCCGTGGACATGGACAGTCCTCTGATTAGCTAATCTCAAAATAATCTTAAAATCTTTCTAAATTAATTCAAATTTTATCAGAGCATCTCTGTTGCCAAAGCACAACTGCATTACATGCTCATCAAAACTAAAATATTTCTGTCTTTTGCTTTATATTTGCTATACTGAGGTCAGGAGTTTAGCAAGGTTCAATGGATGATTTATATTGGTAAAAAAAACAACTCAGCATTAGCACATAGAGTAGGCAAATGCACATATTGCAAGATAGAAAAGCATGTTTTGGCCTTTAAAAGCTAGACTTCAGTTTTCTAAGATTAGGATGAAACTTTTTTAAGGGCAAGTATGTGCTTGAACTCTTCCATTGTACTGGCTACATTTCTGTGTGCATTCTTAGACTGTGTGGTGTTCTGATCTGACATTTCCTACATCTTTTTTTTTTGTAGTTTGTGAGTAGGGAGAAAATTTTGGAAGGAGTGAGGCCAAACATGTTGGATTCTACGAGCCTTGTACATTTTTGCCTTTGTATCTTTTAAAAGATAAGGCATTTTGACCTGCAGATATTTGCTTGCTGGTTTGAAATTCTGTAGTATGCTGTTGAAAAGGATTTATACCATTTAATGCTTAATTCCATCAGATCAAAATTTATTTGTTTAAAATGAAGTACCACCGTAATACCTTTAAACAGATGTTGTCCTAAGTCACTATTAGTCAGCTAAAACCAAGAAAATACTACAGTGGTTCAAAATTATGACTCCAGTGTGACAGGATTGAAAATTGCATTTTTTTTAGAGCAGTGCTTGAGAACATCATATACTTTTTTATTAAGAGTTGTTTTTATGCTAATTTTGTTGTGGTTCACAGGTGCCTTCCAAATGGGGATCTGTGATTTTACTTCAATACTAAACCAAAAGAGAATTAAGAAAGGATTCTTTCCATATTTACAGATATTCTGCTGTTCAATTTTTGCTCACTGAGGTACTTCTGGCATAAGACGGGGAAATCCTGAAGATGCATGTATGTATCCCTGTATATCATAGTTGGCACAAAAGATTTAGTGACATCCTGCTGTAATGAAGAGAATTTTGTTATCAGGGCTATTGTAATTTTTTCTCCATACAGTTTCCTGTTTCCCCTTACATTAAATATCTGTCCAGAAAAATATAAATGTTTAAAGAAAGAAAAAAGGTTCCAAAAACCTGTGTTTTATCAACTGAAGTAGTAAAGTGAAAAGAATAAAATGGAACTTGAATAACCCAAAGGAATAGTGATGAGGTATAAAACCTTTTTCACCTTTACGTAATTGGTTTGAATCAAACTCAAGTCAATACAGAACAAAAGTTCCTCATGTCTGTATGGGGTCTCAAGAAAATGAATCCAAATTAACTCTGAAAAGGGACTGGCTACACTAGATTACGTTCTTTTATGGACACTCTTAATTGAAATTACAGTGGCCTTGATTCCATTTAGCTTAAATTAAATTCTAAATACAAGTGCCCACACAAAGATTTAATGCAATATAATTAACCCACTTTAAAACTTAATTTCAATTAAATTTCTAAAATGTTTCTGTGTAGGCTAGTACCAAACTCTATTGTGGTGGATTTTCTGAAAGTGTTTAAGTTAGTTCATCCTGAAGGGTTCATAGATTGCTCCTGTTCACACCATTGTGAGCAGTCTGAACAGAGACATTATGTCTGTTTTGTCCTCTTCAGCCTTTGGATGACATCCAGGGAAAGGTCAATCAAGAAGCTAACTAATTCCTTTTAATAAAAATAACTATGTCCTAGCAAAATATCCATTACACATTAACTGATGTTTCTTGTGATTTTTCTATAAAATTATCACATCTTATGAGTTGTCCTGAGGATATAATGTGCAAATAAGGTTTGGAGTAAAAGAATATTTATAAAGAAAGGGGCATGCCATACTGATTTAGCTTAAAACACTGTGAAATCCCTTAATTTCCAGCTAAAATATAAATAACTTTGCCTGTACTAAAATTCTAAATTTCTCATTTTTAAAATGTCTCTTTCACGTTCATTTCTCTGATCTGAAGTTAAGGAGAAAATTTTAAACCTTGGGAAGATGCGAGAGAGGAAACATGAAATCTTCCTGGAAAATGAGGGCTGTGAAATGTATCTGTTTTCTGTATAACAAAATGAAAGAAAGAAAGAAAAAGGTAGACTGGATCAAACTCATCCTTGATTGAACTCACCTGAAATCAATGGCGATTCAGAAGGATTGAATGTGTCCAATCACATTTAGGTCTTTCAGGTCAGTGTCTTCGTGATTCAGCTGAGTCTTAAAAGGTCTGCAGGAGAGAACCAGGAAATACCTGTGGTACAGCAATATCCACTCTGCTTCCAACATTTATCTGCTTCAAGGGGCCATAGAAAATCCCAGCTTTGGCCCAGAGCGAACCGGTGAAACATGTGAAGAGGATAATTTGCATTGTGAGTGTTTTGATTTATCTGGTGCCATGAGTAATAAGTCTGCATTGCAGGGGTGCCTATCTGACCCTCGTTGTCCTCCTCTGTACTTAAATAAAAATAAGATGAAAACCAAACCTGGGCTTTGAAACCTCCCAGGTTTTTTGGGCATTATTGCAATGGCTCCCTAAACTATTGTTGAGACTTTTAAAGTCCTGGAGCAGTGAAAAGGGAAAACCACCAGTGGTGGTTTTTAACTGTAAAACAGTCTGTTTAAAAAAAGACCAAACAGCTTAGACAGGAACAAATCCATGATAAAAGTAGAAAAATAATTTAAAACAAAAAGATTACAGAGAGGAAAATATGAGATCTATTGCAACTCAGTTTACTGATTTTGCCTTCTGATTAGTTTAATGCTCTATTAAGAACAAAACATGTGTTCCTTTGTTCATGGCAAAGATTCAGTGGGGGGAAAAAATGGTGTCATTGCTCTGTTTGCAGGCAGGGAACAGCACACGAAGTGTTTGTAGTTCTCTTGAACAGAAAGCTCTAGTCCTCAGGGGTTCAGCCAGGTGGAAGGGAGTTCCGGAATGGAAAAGTCAGGAGACTGTGGTGAGTGAATCCCTTGCAACACGATGCCATCAGCCCAACTCCTCCTGGCCATATGGGGACATGCATATGAGGCTGTGGGAGCATTTGCAGAGCAGATGTTGGTAGAGGATTTCTGACCCCAGTGGAGCACTCTGCCCACTGTTCGGTCTCTGTTCTGAGATGAGGGTATACCCTCATTTGTTTCAGTATTTTGTGGAGCTAAAACAGATTGTGTGCTTGTCTCATGGTATCTACAGTGAAATTCCCTTGGCTTCCCCTGCTGGCATTGCTGCCAAAAGGGTGGATCAGTCTCAGGCTCTGGGAGCATTCAAAGTTCCTGAAAAGAGAGTCAAAAGTCACCTCTGCATAATGTCATCCTGGGATTTAGACCTATTTTTATTGCTCCATTCCAAACAGAAACTATTTTCAATTCTCCAGTGCTGATACTACAAGAGACTTCCCAGCATAATTAGCCGTTTGATGCACCTAGTTCCTTTACATATGTTTGGAAACCTGCCATTTAATTTGCAGCTGTAGAGTAGCTTGTTTACTAAAAAATGCAGATATCTTTGCAAAGGGTTTTTCTCTCAGAAACCTCTTTAAAAGGGTGTGATGAACAACATACATAACTCTGCTATGTGAAGTGAAGCAAAGGTGCATCTTCTGAATGCATCCACATATTTGTCAACTTAAAAAAGCATTGTAAAAAGTGATCTGAATGCTCCTCATCATGATTTTTTCTGGCACGTGGCTGAGGGAGGGCTGTGGTGATTTAACTGTGCTTTAGTGGAGATTTAACTCTGAGGTACTTGTGATGATTTAATTTTACTGTGATCATTTAATCATTTAATCTGATAGATTCTGTCTGTGTTTTCAACACAGTGACATAGAGCAACACATCTCAGTTTTTAACAGCAGAAGTGCAGCACCAACCAAAGTCTGTTAGATCATGTTGTATCGTGAACTACTTATTGGGATAAAGCCATGGCCTTTGCACCACACTGCTCCGCTGATGAGACAGTTATTCATAGAGCCACAGACTAGACAGAAAGCTAAGTATGAGTTGCCAAGAGCAACTAAACTGCCAGGGATCCAGCTAAGGGTCACTGGAGCTTGGGAAAATATCTTTGCCACCTGCCACACCTCATTAGGCAGATCTTTGGGAATGGTGTAAAAGTTCTCCTTTGTAATCAAAGCCCACCATTGCAGGAAAATTTGTTAGAAATCAAATTGATTATAGTGAGTATACTTTCTCCTGGTAAAAAAAAAAAAAAAAAGAGATCAAAACACATCAGACTTAAGACCTAATTACAAGAAATAGAAAAACAACTGCAGATTCCCATAAGAAAGACATCTCCTCGTGTAGTTTTGGGAAAGTTACCTTTCAATAGCATAACTGCTGCATCCTTCAAGCCGTCCCTAAGGGAAGCTGCACTGTGCTTATCTGCAGAGGTAGATTAGCTTTGTCATTCCTTGCTTCATCTACTGTATTGGATCTTAAGAAGGCAGTGCTTTTCAGTCAAAGGCAAATGTGTACATCAATAATAACAGTATCAGCTAAGCTTTAGGGAGGAGAATGTACATATCAAATATCAATTTGATAAAAAACCCCAAACTTTAAAAAGCATTTTTTAATTTCGAATTATTTCAAATGTTTTTTTTTTTTTAGTTTTGTGGAAACAGAAAACAAAGTAAATAACTTTGTAGTAAATAACTATGTATATATATTTATGTGTCCATGGCCATATAGAGAATATGCATTACTGGACTGAAATAATAGATGATATATGCTTTGGTAATTAGAGCAGTACCACAGACAGAGTTAAGGTCATGTTTGGAATTACATTTAATAATTGTTTGGGGAATCTTCTGTGTAGTAAGGAAATTCTTAGCATTTTAAACTACATTTTAAATCTACACACCAGAGGGCACTAGTGTTATTGAGCTGACGGTAGAGTTGATATTTTGGTACTGAAAAAATGAAGAGGGGAAAAAAAAAATCACTTAGAAAACAAAGAATTGTCAACAAAGGTGAAAGGAGCTGGTTGATGGTCTGTTTGCCATGTGTGGATTTATAAAGCTAAACTTTCACGTGTCTGTAGCATAATAATCAGATATTGAACAGTAAATTACTCTAGTACGGAGTTCTGGATGGGTCTTTGTGTAAAGCCCATTAAAATATTTCCGTAGTGTTCTTCAAGACTTTAAATGAATTTCCCACTACGTTTTTGTGCTGGCTAATTTTTTTTTTCCTACAGTATTTATGATTTTAAATTAATCTCGATGTGAACTGACTGCACCAAGACTTCCTGAATACTTAAGCTCTGAGCTGTGGAAAGCTACCAATATAATATAAAGGACCTTCCTGCTGCCACTATGAATCCCACTGCAGTGTGTCAGCCTCACACAAAGCTCACTGGTTGAAGTGAGGAATTGCAAGTCATTGCCCAGCCTACTTTCTGATGGTTATGGTGGCATTTTTAAACCATCAGGTTCCCTGTACTTTAGCAGTATCAAGTCCAGTTAGTATGGTCTTATGCTAAAAAACTCATTTTCCTTGCTGTATTGCCAAATAAGAGGGGAAAAAGGTTTAGTAATATAAATAAATCAAAAGTCAAATCAAATGGTAGCTACAAAAGCAAAGATTTGCTTTCTCTGTCCCCCAGGAAACATTCCAGAGGAATGGCAATATAGATTTCCTGTACTTATTTATTAAACAAGATACAGCTTAGACAAAGAAAAATCAAACACATCAACACATATGAAGACATATCTAGAACTTCACATCCATATCTCACAAAATGGTGATCCTGTCTTCAAAACTGTGCACTCAGAGCACTTAATAAGTAGTCAGTGACGAAGCTTGTATTTGAAGCATTCACAGATCTGAATTTTGCAGAAACCTGAGGTTTCCAGAATTCCCTGAGGGTCTTTGATGGATCATAGTTCTGAGAGATATGTTTGATTTAGACATCCCTAGCACAGGACTGGGGGAAAAGGCAAACATAAAAGCCACAGTTCATTTTGGCCTTTATCACAAGGAAAGAGCTGCTCTAGGTGGCTGATTCATTGTTTGAGTCAATAACTAAAAATGCGTGGAATATAAGGAGTTTATTTTAAGAAGATAAAGCCAAAGTGTTTCTTCTAAAAATCTTTTTGTAACTGAGACATGGAAATACTGGTTTGGGTTGAACAATTTTTGCTAATCAGTCTCATAACGGGATAATTTCTTTGCTATAATGAAGTAATGTATTCAAGTAAAATGGTTGGGGTTTTTTTTGAGTTATTTGTTTGTTTGTTTTACAATTGGAGAATATATGCAGTGATGGAAAGGGAAGATTTGTTGGATAAGGGAGTAGGTGAAGGGAATGATGGGAGGTAAGACCAGGTGCAAGGAGTCAGAACAGGAGGAAAGTTCCTTGAAGTGCTTGCAGTGTGGTTTGACATCACCAGTTCTATGGAGTCTGACAAATAAGCTACTGAAGGGAGCTTGTACATACACTGACTGATGTTGATTTGCTCTCTCATGACCTTTCTCATTTTCTCTATACTTTCTTGTTCTACAAATCCCCATAGTTCTTCTGGTCCTTTAGGGTATCCAGGATACAGGAATGAGAGAAGAAGTAGCAAAAAGAAAATTAGAGAAACCATATGGTGTCTTACAAATCTGGCCACATAAGGATAACCGGCAGCTCTGAAGCTGAATATAGAGGGCTAAGTTCTTAGCTCAGTTCTAGTGAAGACAACAATATTGCACCATTGCAATGGTAAAATAATTTGGTTTGTATGCTTCTATATCCATTTTTTTACTTGTTAATAGAATTAATTGTTCAGTGCTTAGGGGATAAGTTTTAGAATAATTTTTAACAAAATGAGAAAGGAAAGAAAGGACAAATCTACTGAATAAAAAGCCACACCAAATAGGGACAAACAAATGCTGTATGATCACTTTAACTATCACAGAACATGGTTAATTAATATTCAACAGCAAGACTAATGGATAACAGATGTTCACTAAAGAGCCTGAAATTTATATTAGACTCATTGTTATAATTTTTGACCACTAAGAGCAGTTTGTTCTTCAATACAGTTCAAGAAAGATATGAACCAGGTCCCTTTCACTCGCTTTTTGCAGAGTTTTACTACAGTTGCATTTTTGATGTAAGGGAGCTTGGATTTTAGTGATTTGTTTGAGCATGTTTCTCCATATATTGTGTTCAGCACCTCTGAAGAGATGATTGGCATTGCAAGCCTGCAGTAAAAAGAATGGTGTGTCCAGCAGCCACCCCTAATCTAGTCCAGCACACTATCGTAAATCCATGAAGATGATGTTGGGAAGTACAGTTGTTGACTGAGGGAAGTGATGGGGAGGCAGAAGCAGCAGTATCTGACCATGCAGCCCCAGGGTTCTCCAGAATCATATGGCACAACTATAAACCACAGCAAGAGATGACTGACTTGCTGAAGGTTGCAAAGCACATTAGTTTCATGAATCTTTGGTAACAAGAATGATGTTTTATAAATAGCCCTTACAGAACAGATCAAAGAAGATATAGCTCAGACATTCCAATTCCCATTCACACGTTTTAACCATTACATTGGCTTTCTCTGCAGTAAGTTTTTATAAGTGAGCTGAGAACACTTGCTAGCTCTGAACCGTTATAGCAAGTTTTTGAAAAATGCAGAAATGAATTCTCAAAAACACATTGTCTGAATATATAATTAGAAAATGCAGAAATGAATTCTCAAAACCACATTGTCTGAATATGTAATTAGAAAGAAAAAAAAGTATTTCATTAAATGAATTGCTATGAAATACAAATTAATATATTTTTCCTGCATCTTTCTTTAAAGAAAGATAGCTTTCTTTTACAGAAAATGAAACAATTCAGAGCCTGTAGTGGATAACCATTGCCTTATAGTATTTTGCTTTGCTGAACACATGTATTATGTATCTGGGTGCTGCAGGTTATAAATATGCTTTGAGCTTGCTGTAATTTGTAGGACTTCAATTTTGGCTGATTTATAGGAAATTTCATTAATCTCTACAGCAGAGGAACCTTGCACTGAGCAGCAGATTGAAAATGAACTGAGGACCTGGGGCTTTAAGAACTACCACAAATGAATCAGTACTGAAATACTTAAAATGGTAATGATCATTTGTAGTGTAAAGATCTTTCTTCCCCTTACAGTAAGATCTGTAGCATTTTTCTAGAGGTGCCAGTGAAACTACCAACTCTAAAGCTACAGAGATATTTTTCAATATTTAAATGGCTATTCTTATTTCTGTGTTCAACACACATTTACTAATGAGGCTTTGTCTGCTGGTGGTGCCAAAAGAAAGAATCAAGGAGGAAATGTCATAAAATTAGGTGATGCCATGTAACGCTAGGGAAGAACTGATTCTCTGTGTGTTTCTTTTGTGTTTTATTTTCTTCATTTGAAAGAGGCAAGATTGTGCCCTGACATTTGCATGACCTGCTACATTCATTATTAAAGGCTTTACTTTTAGTAAAGCAGAAATCATGTTTGTATAGACAGAGATTTTCACCTGTACAAATCAAGAGTCTCCTCTTGCTCTTCAGGTTACTTGTCTTATCTTATAATGTGTCAAGAAGGTTAACACCTAGAATATTCTGATTATTCTTATTTTCCCCATTTCTGCCTTTTGATGCCCTTGTCACTTATTTCAGTTGTCCCCCTGAGTTCAAACGCTTATTTTAGGTATCCACTGTGGTCAAACTTGTTATCTGCCATCCAGCTACATGCGTTATACACTGGAATGAGAGGGAAAAGCTCATGTCTGCCTTTTTCTTACCACATTGCTAATTACAGCTGACGTACATGACTGTATAGGAAACGAAACATTAAGAGAAAAAAAAATCAATATAAAAAGGAACACTAAGCAAAAAGAAGGCCCACTGACGAATGAGGTGGGCATCTTAGTGGTGGAAGACACAGAGAAGGCGGAGCTACTGAATGCCTTCTTTGCTTCTTTTTTCACCACTGAAACTGTCCCGCATGAGTCTCAGACTCTGGAGACAAGGGGGAAAGTCTGGAAAGAGGAAGATTTTCCCCCTGCAGAGGAAGACTGGGTTAAAGACCACTGGGCCAAACTAGACATCCGTAAGTCCATGGGCCCTGATGGGATGCATCCAGTGTGCATAAGTGACTGCTGATTAAAGAATGTGGAGTAATAGTCTGCTCACATTGGATACCAGGCCTTCTCTCTGTCCTGGAAAAGAGATGTTTTATCTACTGAGCAAGACAAAGAATTGCAAGAAGCTATCTTAGCAATTCCATAAAAGCAGATTGTTCTTCCAGGCTAAGTCTACAGCAGTGCTCTAGTGTTGTTCTGGCAGAAATACTGTTCTCTAACAGGGTACAAGTGAATGAGAAATCCACTCCCTTTGGAGCCAAGCCTTCCTTCAAAGTTGCACTTCCCGAAACAGAAGGGAAGTTTACCCTATTGTTATGCATCAAATTTAAGCATAGATTTAAACCCCACATTTCTAAAGTTTGCCTTCAATTTCAGTTGAAGATAGCAGTCTTTAATAGTTCTTCATATAAAAGAGTAAAATATAAAAACACTACTGTGTTTCTCTCCAGAAGTAGCTAAATTACAGTGGAGAATAGACTCATTCTAGCAAGGCTTTTGACATTGTCTCCCATAACATCCTCATTAGGAAACTGAGGAAGTGTGGAATAGACGAGGGGGTATTGAGGTGGATTGAGAACTGGCTGTGTGACAGGACTCAGAGGGTTGTAATTAATGGACCAGGGTCAATAGGTTGGAAGTTCCATTTGAATATGAGAAAAACTCTCTTTGTGGTGAGGGTGACAGAGCACTGGAACAGGCTGCCCAGGGGGGTTGTGGAATCCCCTTCTCTGGAGATCTTCAAGACCCACCTGGATGCAGTTCTGAGTAAAGTGGTCTAGGCAATCCTGCTTCTAGCAGGGGAGTTGGACTAGATGATCTCGAGAGGTCCCTTCCAACTCTGACAATTCTGCGATTCTGTGATTCTGTGAATTTCAATAGCTATTCTTGCACCATAGTTTTATGAAATTGGTTGAGTTGACTAAGAGAACTTGACAACTCTTTTTGGAGAGCACACTTAAATATTTGAGACTAAATTAATGTTCTCCTCCCCTCTCTCTTTCTTTCTTTCAGGCTATTCAAACTCCAGAAGGACCAACACCAAATAAATTATGAATGTTGAACAAGATGACATTACATCCACAGCAGATAATGATAGGTCCTAGGTTTAACAGGGCCCTATTTGACCCCCTGCTTGTGGTGCTGTTGGCTCTTCAGCTTCTTGTGGTGGCTGGTCTTGTGAGGGCTCAAACTTGCCCTTCTGTCTGCTCCTGCAGCAACCAATTCAGTAAAGTGATTTGTGTACGGAAAAATCTGAGAGACGTGCCAGACGGTATCTCCACCAACACCCGGTTACTGAATCTCCATGAGAATCAGATCCAAATCATTAAAGTTAATAGCTTCAAGCATCTGAGGCACCTAGAAATCCTGCAGCTCAGCAGGAATCACATCAGAACAATTGAAATAGGGGCTTTCAATGGTCTGGCCAATCTCAACACTTTGGAGCTCTTTGACAATCGTCTGACCACTATCCCAAATGGGGCTTTTGTATACTTGTCAAAACTGAAGGAACTGTGGTTGAGAAACAACCCCATTGAGAGCATCCCTTCTTATGCTTTTAACAGAATCCCTTCTCTCCGGAGGCTGGATTTGGGGGAATTGAAAAGGCTTTCGTACATCTCAGAAGGTGCCTTTGAAGGTCTGTCCAACTTGAGGTATTTGAACCTCGCCATGTGCAATCTTCGAGAGATTCCTAACCTCACCCCACTTGTAAAACTGGATGAGTTAGATCTTTCTGGGAATCACCTGACTGCCATCCGGCCAGGTTCTTTCCAAGGGTTGATGCATCTTCAGAAATTGTGGATGATACAGTCCCAGATTCAAGTGATAGAAAGGAATGCTTTTGATAACCTTCAGTCACTTGTAGAGATCAATCTGGCACACAATAATCTAACACTACTGCCTCATGACCTCTTCACACCTCTCCGCCTAGAAAGGATCCACTTGCACCACAATCCTTGGAACTGCAACTGTGACATCCTTTGGCTCAGCTGGTGGATTAAAGACAAGGCACCCTCCAATACTGCATGCTGCGCCCGTTGCCACACACCTCCCAGTTTAAAGGGAAGGTACATCGGGGAGCTGGACCTGAATTACTTCACATGTTATGCTCCGGTCATAGTGGAGCCACCAGCAGACCTCAACGTCACAGAAGGCATGGCTGCAGAGATGAAATGCCGGGCATCAACCTCCCTGACCTCTGTGTCTTGGATTACTCCAAACGGATCTGTTATGACGCATGGGGCATACAGAGTTCGGATTGCTGTGCTCAGTGATGGCACATTAAATTTTACAAAGGTAACTGTGCAAGACACGGGTTTGTACACGTGCATGGTGAGTAACTCTGTTGGGAATACCACGGCCTCTGCCACCCTGAATGTGACAGCCCTGGATAACCCCGGTTACACGTACTTTTCAACCGTCACAGTAGAGACTGTGGAACCTTCTCAGGATGAGGCACAGACCACAGAGCAGGTTGGGCCCACCCCAGTTACTAACTGGGAGACCACTAACATGACAACCTCACTCACTCCACAGAGCACAAGGTCAACAGAAAAAACATTCACCATTCCTGTGACGGACGCAAACAATGGGATCCCAGGAATAGATGAGGTTATGAAGACTACCAAAATCATAATTGGTTGTTTTGTGGCTATCACTCTCATGGCTGCTGTGATGCTGGTAATTTTCTACAAAATGAGGAAACAGCATCATCGGCAGAACCATCATGCGCCAACACGGACTGTAGAGATCATTAATGTGGATGATGAGCTTACAGGTGACACACCCATTGAGAGTCATTTGCCCATGCCAGCCATAGAGCATGAGCACCTAAACCACTATAACTCTTATAAGTCTCCTTTCAACCACACAACAACAGTTAACACAATAAATTCAATACACAGTTCAGTGCATGAACCGTTATTGATCCGAATGAACTCAAAAGACAATGTACAAGAGACTCAAATCTAAAACATTTGTGACATTATGGGGTGGGGGTGGGGAAAATAACAGATGGTTTATAAAACAAATGACACAAATGACTGGGCTAAATCTACTGTTTCAAAAAAGTGTCTTTACAAAGAAAAAGAAATTTATTTATTAAAAATTCTATTGTGACCTAAAGCAGACAAAATTATGTGTATTCCTCAGAACCTGTTTTTGCTGCACTTATTTACCCTCCTTGTTCCCTTTTTCCTCCCCAACCTACCCTGATTCCCATTTGCCATATTTTTCATAAGAGATCTTGATTCCCTAAAAGAACTGGTCTAGGAAATTTTGTAAGAATTCTGTTACACTTTGGGAATTTTTATGGTGAATTCCAGTGGTGAGATTCAGTCTATTTTGTCACTTTTTCTCTTTTTTTTTCTCTTGTTTTCTCATGCCCTTTTTGAAATTATTCAATAGAGGATGAAATAATAACAGCAACTTTATGAGTGAGATAAGCAAACAAACAAAATATTTTTTTTTCATGTAATGATTTGCCCTGTATTTACCAAAAGCACCATTCTGTGAAAAAAAATAATTAGAAAAAGGAAAAAAAAAATCCAAACCCAAGAAATCAATTTTACTTGTGAAAAGCTATAAAACCCATTATCTTTTAAACAATTCTAGAACCAGAATTTGTAGTTCACACACTAAACTAAGATTATAAATAAAATATTGTTTTTTTTTCTGTACTCGGATATAGTTCATTTTTAGTGTGGCTTTAAACATTAAAAGTTTGTTAAAATTCATATGATATTATGCTGTGGTGGTCCAAAATACAATCACTTGAAAGAGAATAATTAAACCATTAAGGATGGTTATTGAAGAATAGTATAGTTTTCTTTTTAGTTTTTGTAAGCAGCTTTCTGGCAAAAAAAAAAAAGTTGTTTGACTTTTAATATAAGATTCAGATTGTTCTTTCTAATGGTATTTTCAGTTATCTCTGTTATATGGTAAGATGTATTTCATGATGCCAGGAAAAGTTTTGCAAGGAGTTTTAGTTATCAACGAATTTCTGGGACAAAGCTGAGAAGTTTGTTCTGGTTTGATTATTTATAATTGTTGATAAGAAAATTCACCTTTATATCAAAGCCAGTGGTTCCCAGTTCAGTTTTTCTGATACTTCTAGACATAAATGTGAAATATATTGGCTATCTATAATACCTATAACTAGAGCTGTATCCCTATGTGCAAAATTAAATGAAAATGCTCTTAATGGAGTAACTCACAGGAAGGAGCCTGAGGATTTTGGTTTAAAAAGATCAAAGTCAGCCAAATAAGAGGAGAGTATAGGTTAATGTAATTTGCCTGACAATTAGACTCCCTGTAGAGTAACCAGTTCACATTAATTTAAAGAATCATTTACCAATAGGATACATATATTGTTTTACTTTCAATTTATATATGTTCTCTGGATTCAGCTTTTTGGTATAGGAATGGTGTATACCCTGCATGCTGAGGCAAGACTATGCATAAGAAGATGAGCTTCAGGACGCTGTGTTCATTGAAGTAGAAGTTCTGCCAAATTATATGCATTGGCATCTGAATAGAAATACTTTAAGATGATTAAGTTTAAGAAAAAGAGAATCATATGTATAATCTGTGAATGTCTTTTCACTTATTTTCTTCTTTAACCACCCTTACTGTGAGTTTCCAGTGTCCTGTGCCAGGTAAATAACGTTCTTAGTTCTTATCAAAATCTGTTTGGAGCTTTCTAGCGTGCAGGAGCATGGAGGATGAAGACCGTACTGAAGAGTATACTTCTATTCTGTAAATTTAGGAAGGAATTTCCACTAAGTTGGGGTAGTAAAATATCTGTTGAATTCACAATTCTTGAGGTTGCAACTGAATACTGTAGTAAGGCAACCTGATTTAAAGAGGACACAGTGCAGATATGTGATGATGAATCACACCCTGCATGGAGCCTGATAAGTATACTGCCGAATGAACCTCAAAGTTCTATAATAATCTCAGAGAAATATTTGGCAAGACATTATCCTTTGATGTGCTACATGAAAAATAATATCTACTCTCAGGGAATTTTAATAGAGGACAAAGATGGACCTGAATGTAAAACGTTGCAGCTGTGCTTCGCAGCTTTACCTAGTTCTTCAAAGTGCATTAGAGCATTTCATTGGCGGTTTCTTTTCAGCATTGGGATAGTCTATACTGAAACACTGCAATTACACATTGCTAATTGTCCTTTGCCCATCTGGCTAGTAACATTGTGTCCGTGACCAATGCTACTCTGATAATTCAAAAAATTCTTTCCAGGAAACTTAAATCTGGGCCATCTGTAAACAACAGGTCTGTGTTAAAAAATAATGGCAACTCTCTAACCAGAATTTGTGAAAGGCTTTGTCCACGCTTTAACAGTTGGAAACTTGAAGAATCCAAAACCTCACGGATCTACAGTGTAAGTTTTACAGACATGGAAAAGTTATATGTTGGCAAAATGCTAATGCTTATTTGAAGGAATCTGGGAATTTTTTTTCAGTTTTAAGGATTCAATTAAAACAAATGAGATCTGTATATCAATAGCTATTTACTTCAGTAAGAATACGTAATTATTTTCTTAGGTGATGTCTGTTAAAATATTGTGTTTAATTTGCTTTCATTTTAGCCCTTTTTTTCATATATTTTTAACTTACACCTGGAGTGTCTGTTAATTGGAGTGCCCTCTAAAGGGCTGAATCAGTGAACACTGACTGAATTTCACCAGAGAGAAATCTTTCCTATACTGTATGGTATTTTGGAATGAGGAGAAGACACTGAAGTTATGATATCAACAGATGATTTTATGGGTATCTTTTGTAAAATAAGAAAGAGGAAAAGAAGTCGGTCATTTTTGAGAATTTTGAAAACCAAATCTTCTGTAAAAATAGGAAACCTTAGTTAAGAAAAAACAGAAGAAATTAGAACATTATTGGACTTGAAAGTAAGAAAAATTTTTAGGTTTTTGACTTGAAAAGTACTTCTGTTCCTTTCATAGTAGCTCATCTAAACACAATAAATTACCGAAAAAAAAAAAAAAAAAAAAAAAAGAAAGAAAGAAAACTAAAAAAGAGAAACTACATCTTGGGAAAAAGAAGAAAATTGAGTAAACTAGCTGAGAGATAATCTAGTAACACAGAACTGAAGTTAGCGGACCACAGAATTAATCCAAATCCTACCACTAACTTAATTCTGTAATATGTAATTCAATTTCATTTAATCCGCTCATTTAAATCCTCCAAAGGATGAGCAAGGGGGTGGCAATCTGAGTTCTGTTTTTGACAGTTCCCACATGGTGTCAAGTAGGTCTTAATTTTCCTGCCCGCCTTGGCTTGTACTTCTCTCTGGCTATTCAACTATCATCTCCTGAAACTGCCATCCTGAGGCTCCCATCTCTGCAGCTTGTCTTGGGACTGGATTCCAGCAATCAATGGGAAGAAAAGACAGGTCAGTGTTGTGTTACTAAGTAGAGCCTCTATGGATCTGGGTACGAGGTGTTTAAGCCCACTGACTCCTAAACAACAAGTTCCTACTTGATCCTGCAAGGCAGTTTCGTAAATCACTTACATGCTTTTTATTATCATCTAAAAGATTAGGTTTATTGATCCCTTGCCATGTGCCAATTAACTATTTTACAGGTTAAAGTAGTTGTCTGGTTATTTTTTCCTGTTGGAATGTACCTTTCTTTGTGATGAAGCATTTGGCAAATTCTAAAGAGTTGGAGAAAAAATAGCAGTCTTTGGATATTCAGACTATAAAAAAGTTTTCAAATTGTTTAAAACTGCACTTTGAAAACCCAAGAACGTTGCCTAAGAACATTTTCTCTATTTGAGTTGGCAAAGTCATCGAGGCCTTATCAGACTGAAAAAGGCTGAGGCACTGGCAAGTTCCATGGATTTTGCTAAGTTTTCCGTGACAGAGATTATTTTGTTCTGCTGATTTTTTTAGAAAAATAATTTCTATTGCTTGTGTCAGCAGTGTTTTCAGCAGGATGGATACGAGCAATTGCCTTCGGAAATGTTGTCACCTCTTGTTTCTACCTGGAGAAACATTGACTCTGGGTGTTTATCTTTTCAACTCCCTGCTGATTTCTGACAGTCCTGTGGGGAAGCAATCAATTCTGTGCTGAAAGGGAAGCCTTGGTTCACATGACACAACAATGTAATAATAAAGAGCTGAACCAGGCAAGGAAAGGTAAAATAAAATGGCATGGTAGTGGGGAGAGAAGAGACCTGAGAAGATAACTAAGCATTATAGGGAGAGACACACAAAAAAATATTAATTAAAAAAAAAGGAGAAAGTTGAATAGGAGCGAGAAGCTATTCCCTTCTTCCTCCCCCTCATTTTCTTCTCATTTAATGTGTTTTGTTTCCTGGTATAGCTGGATGATAGTAGAGCACACTGATGAATGCAGTCTAAACAACATTGGGAACTGTCTGTGGAACTATTTTTAAAGTTATAAAAGCAACAGTCTTGTATGAGTCAAACTAGTCTCAGTGGACTATTTAGGGTGTTATGATACTGTACTAAGATACTAACAGCCAGAGGTTTAAACTGGAATTCTGAAAAAAGCTTTTCATACTTTACAAGAAGTCAGCAGTTTCCCAATAGAAAAAGTAGAAATTTGAGTTCTGGGAGCACCCAACTGATAATTTCTGTGAATATCATTTTAGCATTAAACTCTGCTGATTTAAAAATTGGTCCCTTAAAATGAATCTGGAAGAAGCATTAAAATGCATAGAATGGACAGTATCCCTCTTTCTTCACTCAGGTGGGTATAATGTTTTTGACTGGCTAATATAATTGGTATCAGAATTTTGGAAAAAAAAAAGAATGATACTTTGTTAAATACATGTTAATTTGGTGGTATGCTTTAGTTTTTTGTTTTAAGTTGCTTTTTGGTGGTTTTTTTTTTTTTCCCTTTACAGAAAATATATGTGTTAAGGAAATGAAATGGTAAGATAGAAAATGACTTTATGATGAATTATGATGAAAGTCCAATATTTACATGTCGTTGCTCATTTCTTAATTACATTCTAATTTGTGGTCACAGAAGGGTAAGAAGCCCAAATACGGCCTCCTTATATTTTTTTCATGCTCCTTTAGTATATGGATGTGCTTTTTCCTCCGTAAGTCAAATGAATTTTCTATGGATTTTGTTATGTTTCAGATTAGATGCATTTTTCCTTGTCTCTATTTACAGTTTCAGCTTTTTTCTGTATCTTCAGTTTTCACTCAATGTGTTTGTTCAAAAGCTGACTCTTTTTTAATTCTATATTTTCTCCACGATACATAGTTGTGGGATCTAAGTCTGCATTGCTCTGCTATGTATCCTCCCTAACTTCATGTCTGCTCTCTGAAGCATCTGCTTTCATTCCCTACCATTAGTCAGTTTTATCACCCTTTGTGTCTAATTAAGAGTCGGTCGATAAAGTTATTAGGCATCTTTCCACCACACAAACTCGAAGTGTTGGTATTAAATGGTAGTATAGACAAGTATCTCTGGCCAGCACTTGTTTTGAGACTTAACAGTAAAGGATTGTAAATTTAAACTTTTCAGGTTTCTGTGGGAGTTGGGATTTGGCTGCAGTAAGTCAGCAACACAACCTGATCGATGTGAGGTCATTCATCTCTTGTGTATATCTTAACACAGGAAAATGTTATCCCTAAAGAGGAGAAAAATATTCTGATTCCTCTAAGGTTTGTTTGACAATCTTAGCAGAAAGGAAGCTGGGTGGTTTTTGTTTTGGTTTTCTTTTTTTTTTTTTTTTTCATAAGTTTTTTTCTTATTTCAAAGTTCTAAAACCTACTGATGATTTAGATTTCTGCAGTTGTATTTCATGCATGGTTGATGGAGCTACTGCAAGACTGGCATGGATTTTCCTGCTGCCGATCACAGTTAATTATGGGTCTTATTTAAATGACTGTTAAATACGGATAGCATTTTTACGGAAGCACGTTACTAGGAATGATGCCAAAATTTTACAGTTGTGCAAATTCATGATATCTAATCCGCTGGCAGTGGTCTGTTACTCTAGTTTAATTTTAAGGTTGTGATCTGCCATGTGCTACTATAGTGGCTCAATAGGGGAAATTATTATTATTTTTTTAAATATTATTTAAAATCTAAGAGAATTGTAGGGCTGAAACCCAAGTCCTTCACGTTGCTTCACTGTGACAGTGTTGCACGTTTGACTTTAAGGGTGCACCAGAAGTGTGTGAGAAGTGCCCAGTTTCCAAATCTGCTTTCTTGTGACCAATCTTCTGTGAGAAATGCAGCTCTCTAGAAGAATATTTACTCTAAGATACAGACCCATCAGACACACTGCGAATAGACCAGAGTATATTCTTCCTGGTTTAATAAATATAATGTCTCTTCCTCCTGAGTTTGGCGTTTCTACGTCTTCATTCAAGTTTCCATCAAGTGCTCTGTCGAAGAGCAGCTGCAAAGTGTTTGATGGGTAAGAGCAATCAAACAGAGGGTAAGTTATGCAAAATTAAATGTCTGTTGTTCGGATTGAAACTGCTCTCTGTGCATCCCTTACAGAAATTTTCAATAGCCATGTTTCTCTGCAGTCATAATTAGTAAGATTAATTATCTTTATTCCATTTCATTTCACAGGGTGTTTCCAAGGAGTGGCACAGGTAATGGCAAGAAGAAAGAAGTTGGTGCTTTTGCTTCCAGGACATACATGAATCCAGATAATGTTCGTGGAAATAGCCCATGAGAAAGCTACTAGAAGAAACAGCTCAGTCAAGACACAAAATATTAAAAGCAAATATAGATTCCATTCTTTCCACACACATGTAGATATATATAGATAGGTATATACGTACACTGTCTTGGGGCTCTGATGCTTTCAGCAGATCTGCTCTGGAAAGCAGTGCAGATGCAGTGGAGATGCAGTGCAGTTCTGGTCAGGTGGCTGGTTGCCCACTGGCATGCATGGCAGAGGAGGAAAGGATGTGTCCTGTTCTGGTCTGGCTTTTTGAAGCAGTTTCCCCATTTGCAAAATGTATTCAGAAACATGAACACAAAAAGCAGTGGTTGTTCTTTTTGCTGAGGTTGGAATATTTTTTCCTCGAGCATTCAAAGCTTCTTTTTGTGAATTTTAAAGGGGAGGGCCAATGGATCGTGATCTCCAAGTAAAGCAAATATATGATTTTATGGTGTTACTTGATGGATATGTCATGTTTTGTGTCTGTTGTGCATCTAGTACGGCACTGCCAAGGTCTGTGGCCAGTGACAGCACATTTGGATGGTGTGAGATGTGACCAAAAAAACTGCAACACACCCCATAGTTCTCTTGTAGCTTTCCTAAACATTTGCTTTTGGGAGAATGGGCAAAAGAAATCCACAGCATTTTCCATCCTCTAGAAAGAAAGTGAAGGGGTGCAGGAAAGGTACAAGCACAGATGCATGGAACAATCAGAAAAGACACAGAGTTGGGGGGATATACCTCACATGGGGAGAGATGTAGGAAATAGGTCCCCGTCTTCCTCCCAGAGAAGGGCTTCTCTTTATGAGGTGAACGAGCATTTTAGGATCTCTTTGGCCTTATCTGTTTCAGCCTTATCTTAAATATGGACTATAAAGTGTTCCATCTTCAGGAATATTAATTCAACTAAAGAGCAGAAAGCCCTTACAGAAAGGAAAAAACTCATTAATGAACTAGGCGGATCCTGCGGCTAAGGGAGGAAGGAGAGGAAGAGTAGGTCCTGGAATGGGGTGGGGTGCACATCTTAGGAAGCTGGAAAATATGGTACTCCACAGAGTGAAGGCCTGCAGAAAATCAGATTTGATGGTCAAAGGGAAATTAGTGAATAAGAAGGAAGAAATCTGCACCTTCCTCCTTTCTCTTATGAGGTTCTAAAAGACTCCTTAGAATTGTGCTTCCTGATACGATAGTAACACTTCATTTAGAAGAATTCAGATTTAAATGTTATCATCTGTTACTGCTACAGCTGCCTCTGGCTTAAATGCCTTTAAGAAGAGTAAGTCAAGTTTGAAACTTAAATACTTACTAAATGAAGTTGCAGATTGTAACTTGATGGCTGCAACATGTGATGTCAATCAATTTCATTTGGATTCAGTGTCTCAGGCCTGGCTGTGAAGTCTGTATAAATAAGTTTTATGCTATGAAGAACACGGTCTGTTTCATATAACTGTCATCCGCCTTCCAGCCTTCTCCAACTGCTTTCTTATCTGTAGGATTTATTGACTACCTCAAATACTTCTCACAGTACCATAGTAAATTAACAAAAGTGTCCACAGCTTGAGGTCCTAGATTTTAAAAATAAAAAATAAAAAACTCGTGTGTGTATGTGAAAAGGAGACAGAAAACTCTATGTGTGTATATGGGTAGAAAAACTCTGAAGTTTCCTAAAATTCATAGAATTTTGTTTTGAAATTTCTTATGCTATTGTATCCAGAGAGCAAACAAGATGTTTGCAAAAGCAAAGAATGCTATATAGCTGCTCCCCTGACCCCCCATCCCCAAGTAATTGTTTTGCAAAAATGATTTTCCTTTAAAAAGGAATACTTACTCAGGGGTGTGCAGTTAAGTCTTCTGAAATCAAAATCTGGCTGCTCAGGCAACCGTGACCATATTTTAAATTGCTTGATTATTTTTCTGTGGGGGATGACCATTTTATTGCCTGAAATAATCCAATTATCTTGGACTCCTCAATGCAATGACTGTCACAAGAAGTAGATAAAGAAATAGATTGAGCTTGTTTTAAGTACATTTTGGATGATCATTATGTGAGGACACAAGCAGGAATTGTGAGGCAGTACCCAAGAGATATGAAATCTCACTTCTCAATAAATAGTCAGCACTAAGGATGCATTCAGGCTACTGTGATTATTAACCCTCTTTTATGCTGGAGGCCATATAGTCTGGAAGTGATTAAATTGTGCCTATTTGTCAATGACTCAATCTGGTTGCAATGAAGAAGAAAGAGCATAGCCTAGGCATCAGAGAATGTTTGTAGCCAAAAAGAGATGAATTATGCTGTAAGAATGTTTGATTTCAAACATTCACCTGTTTGAAATCAAGTAAATCAAATCCCTACATACATTTGAGTACTTGAGCATGTACCTTCTCTTTTTTAATGGATGTACAACGACTTCTAGTAATAAAACCAGGGTGACTTCATAGTCCAGATAGCAAGATTAGGAACTGTATTAACTGTGCATGCCTTATATATTGGAAACGGTTTTCCCTAATCTTCGTAAGTCTTACATTTACTTTTCTTCCCAGGGTGGCCAGGAGTTTCCAATTGGCGTTTGACAGGGAGAAGTGCCAGACCTGGGGTGTTGTTCAGTTCCGCAGGTGTTGCTCAGCCTACAGGAGGGATACGAATGGCAGCTTGGCAGGGAGATGCTACCTCCAAAGAATTGCAAGAACTGATCTTAAGGGCACATAATGAAATTTATTGTGACTGTGGGGGTTGACTTTTCGATGCCAAAACTTAAAATTTGCACCATTTGCAGAAAATAGGTTACAGCTTGCTTTCCAGTACTTCAATTTTCTAATTTTGAAATATTCCCTAGTAATAAGGAATTGCAGAAGAGAAAGTGAGTGGTTCCACAGAGCATACATCTTTAATCTGCAACAAAGCTTTTGGATTCCTTACAGTTACTTACTTCCTTTTTATATTACTTTTTTCTTTCCTTGCATCCCACTGTCAAATCCTTCTATGGCAGTTTATACATACATAAATATATATATATTTATATATATATATCTTTTTCTTATGCATTTACTTTTGTCCCTGTGCATCTTTAGTTTCCTGAAGCTAATGTAGCTTGAAGTGTTTATGATTAGTTTCCCAAATTAGAAAGTTCACTGGAGAGCACAGTGTCTGACATGTACATGAGAACAAATAAGAATGTGATACGTTAAATAGGAAAATAACATAACATTGTAAAGTAACAACCAAATGGAGCAGGAAACAACAACTAAATGGGCTAGGATTGCTGCATTTTGGGTGGTTATTATGGGCAGATTCTTAACCCAGCTTTAAAAAGGAGCTAGTGTGAAAAAGCACTCAAGCAAAAACTGGATTCCTAAATGGTATGCAATTATTGAATCGTAGAATCAGAATGGTTTGGGTTGGAAGGGACTGTAAAGATAATGTAGTTCTAAGCCTCTGTCCTGGGCAGAGACACCTCCCGCTAGATCAGGTTGCTCAAAGTCCCAAATTTGCTAACTCCATTTTCTGAAGTATGAAGGTAGGATATGGGAGAGGATAGGCAGAATCACAGAGAAGGTGATGAGATCCAACAGCATGCAATCATTTCAGTGGTCCCACATCCAAGGAATGAGCAACTGAAACATGGAACGGCATAAAAAGCACAGAAAAATCAAAGATCTCCAGAGGCAGAGGTACCTTCTATATAGCTCATTAAAACTAGAACAATTGGTCTTAAAATACTACTTTTTGGTTTAACATAATGTATTAGGCAAATTATTAGGAAGTTTAGCTTTGTAATGAAGATGAATTATGAGGTGATTTTGCCTCTCAGAATACTGGACTTTACAGACTTTTCTCAAAATATAAGATGTTTGTTCTCAGCTGTCAGTTTGTGAGTAAAATTATTAGTATTTGAGACTTTTAATGAATAACACTACCATGAAGAGCACTCACACAGTTTATGGTCATATATGTTTATTTGATTTGAGGTTGGTGATTGAGATTCTGTAGGAGGAAGCTGACTGTGAGAAATTCCACTCATAAATTTCTTCGATGAAGCTGAGTGCAGTCAAATCAATATCCATCTCTCTCACGACTAGTGCGTGCACTGGAGGACAGTCTCCAGTTAAATATGCTTTTAAGGTTCCTGCGGCAAATCTGGAGGCCTTTGTCACCAAGTGTGCTCAAATTTTTAACTGTAAATGAAAAAAAAAACCACAAGAAAACAAATAAAACCAGCTTGAGTTTATTTATGTATGTGTTGCTTTCAAAAGCAACATTCTTGGGATATAGAAATTAGCTTCAAATATCATTAGAGAATCAGTGAAATAAATATAATATTTATATATCTTAATAGCTTGAGAGAACTGGATCATCCAAAGGGATGTGTGAGCATTTTCATATATCATAAAGGAAGACATTAAACCCCAAACAAAATTCATCCCATATTGACTCTTTTAAATCTTATCAGGAATTCTTAGTGCTATGCTCATATTGCTAATTTTTTATTTGTTTTGGTTTTATTTCTTTATTTTCAGTGGAATTTGGAACTTAATTTTTCTTACAGTTTTCCAGTGAAGCCAACACCAGAAAAGAGTGAAAAAAGACATAGGAAATTGTTTTCCCAGGGTATTTACTTTTGATGGTAAATTCTGCTACTATTTAAAGTCGCTTCCACTGAGCTACAAATATGTATCCAGCTATGAACAATCCACTGGACAGCTGAATCATTTTCTTATTAGTAGTCATTAAATCAAATCCTATTATTTTCTTCTGCACAATTATACTAGTAAATGGTTTCGAATTAAAGGAACACATTATTCAGACCTTAGCCCTTAACGTGAAATGCAAAATACTTTCTCTCACTCAAATGCATTTTCAGAAATATAATTGAGTGTGAAGTATTTTTCACTCCTGACTCCTATTCCTAGCTATGGTAGATGCTGTGGGTGGTTTACTGGAACTTACTGGACAATTTTTGTTGACTTCAGCAAGGTTTGACCATTTTTTAGGTTTTACAGTTTTTTTACCAAGCAAATAACATGCTGCTTTCTTTTGATTTAGTAAACTTACTCTTGGAGGAAATTTCTGCAGTCTAAAAATTACTTCATTATTCAAGAGCAGTGACTTTGGTCAGTATTTTATGTGAAATTTATCCCTTAGTTATCTTACAGTATATAACAGTGAATTCCACCTCCAGAATACATCCAAGTACATGTTCATTCATCACACATGATGTATGGTTTAAGCATAATGATTCGTACTTCCACTCAAGAAATCTATTCAGGGGAATAATATAAGGATTGTACTCAAAGAGATGCAGAGGTTTTTTTCAGCTAATCCAAATGAGAAGCTCTGTAATATTTTGTGTCTTTCTCATCGTATGTTTTGAAAAAACCTGCACTGGGGCTCGCCTTCATTCACGTTACTTCATGGGTTTTCTGGAACAAGCAATGTTATGCTGTTGCTTTTTGTTTGGTATTTTGATGGTGATGCAAATTTTTCTGTGCAGATTGTCTGAGTTGAGTGTGTCTACTGACCTCACAGGAGCAACACCGCTTGAGGATCTAATCCAAATATCTCCTATGTGACGCTAGATAAACCACCATCCACTCTTTCTCCATTGTACATTTCCATTTTAAATTTTGCTCTCTTCCTCCTTTTCTATGAAATAATAAAGCAGATCACAGAGCATCATCAAAAGATGGATAGGCATTCATGTCTATTCTGAGTACCTGCAATTTTATACCTCCAAGGCAAAAGAACTCTGCATCATGATCCCCTTGGCAACTGCAATCATCCAGTCAGTGCATAGTTTACATCATTCCCAGACGAGAATTTGCTATTCAGGGTCACATTTGAAGCACAAAGAAGCAACTCAAATGACAGTCAGGGATGGGAGATACCAGAAAATATGGAGGGCTTTTTTGTTTTGTTTTTTTTAGTAAATGAAAAATACTGTTCCTGATTTTAATTTAAAGGTATTGAAGACTGCAAGATGGTAGGGTCAATAAATTCATACATGCCATACCATTTTAAAACCAAAGTATGTTGAATATTAAGTTCTTCTGTTAAAGCATATATGATCAGATTTGTGGTGTTTGAAAATGTTCGCTGTTGATGATTTTGCAGAAATGTTATTGTAACTGCTTATGGTATCTTCAACAGCTAGGAGGCAATTAAGCAATCCTGATGACAGGACTTACTTCTGGTCTGCCAATAACATGATACTGGGAGCTTGATACCATTTTGGATATATTGTATCTATTTCATCATTTTCTTCTTATTTTATTATTAATATTTCATTAGTTTAGTTCATTCTAAACTCATAAATCTCTTTATCTCCTCTCCTTGGAGCGAGAGGTAGGGAGAGCATCTGTTGTCTCATCATCAGCCAACCCAGCCCAAACTGCGACAGTCACGTGTTTAGTCTAGGTTTGTGGACTAGAAGAAGTCTCTCACTGCTGGTCTTCTCAGTGAGAAGAGAAAAAAGTGTAATGACATCAAAGGAAATTTCTTATCAAGAGGCATGGTGACTCAGTGATGGGATGTAAGGAAGACCAGGTGACTAATTGATCGGTTTTATGTTAGCACACTTAGAAATTTTGTGATTTGCAGGCAGCTGTCTAAATTACATCACAGTATGGTTTGCTGATGTTTCTCTGGGAGAGTGCAAGGGGTAACACTGAGCTATTAGTCTTGTGGAAAACGTACCTTTTTAAGGAAATGCCTCAAATAGAGCATGGAAAACTTGGACAGAGACAAGAGTCTCCAAGCTCTCAGATGCTGTGAATTAGAAAGTTCAATGGCAAGTGCTGTAGCAGGAAAGTCAAGAGAATGGTTTTGAAGAGACTACTTCTATGAAAAGGAAGGAGATGGTGGTGAACATGGTGCATGTACAACTTGTCCAACTGAGTAATTGAATTGGTGTAAAATGTCCCTTTCTATAGTTATAGGTAGAGAGACTGATGAACTTTGACATTGCCGTTGTAACTCTTTGTGGGTGTATCATGAAGACAAAAATATACCGTGACCAAATTTGTTGTGGGAAGTCGATAACCTTAATTGCATGTACATAGTTTCTCTTTATCTTTTCTCAAAGATGATGCTGAATCCTTCTAGAAACAAAAAATTACAGGCACGTGCATTGTTTCTGTATTTTCACAATACTTCAGGCTATTCTTAAGTATGATGAACACACATACACAAGCATATATACTTTTCTGTGTTCTGTTACTACATCTGAAGTGGTGTTCATAATGGTCTCTTGAAATTCTGAGAAGGCACACAATGTTCAGATAAGAGGTAATGCAATTTTTTAGCAGATGTCTACATTTGATATCCCTGAGGAATATACAGAAAAAGGCACCCTGGCTCTGTTCTGACAAAGACTCTGCTTCCACGGGCAGCAACGCACACACACGTATGCACACATACACGCAGCCTCAAGATGTAATTTTGCCATCAGCTAATGAATTCTGATTTTTGCATTTGCTAGTTAACGAATTACACAAGTTCATGCCCAAACCCGAAAGCCAGTTTTAGGCTGGCTTACAAAATCCTTCCAGTTACCTAGCAACAGGCAGGAAGAGTGTGGGGAAGCAGGAGGGCTATGAGTCAATACGCAGCAGCAGTATTGGTGTCAGTTCAGCAAAGCAGATTTTATATAGGTCGCTGTATTTATATAGGTAGCTCGGTAAAATGAGCGTGGTTTCTGAAATGCAGTAACTGGGGGTGTTTCGTGGTCTGACACTGGCACCTCCTTACCTGAACTCCCCAGAGTGGCAGCTTCTGTGCCCAATATGTTCTCAGCTCTTTACAAGAAGTAGCAGCAGAAGGGGATGGTGGCAAAGCAGAACAGAACAGAGCATTTGCCTGGAGATTAATTGGTTCTTATCAAATATGCAAGGATCTATTTTTTTTCGTGCCTTCTAAATGTAGCATCTTTTGCAGAGGAAGAAAATTCATTATGCAGTTAATCTACACTAAAAATATGAAATATATTTCCCAAGGACTTCACTATGCATTCATCTATGCAAGCGTTTCTGACTTCTGTGTCTGAAAGGGGGCAAAAAAACAAACCAGTAATTCAGTGGTAGCATATAAAAGCCTGACATTAACAAGTCAAATAAAACTATCTTCTTATGAGTGTTTGAGCATATCCATTAGAAAGGAGATGCAAAGAGTTATGGCACTGTTTGGAAAAAAAAAAATCGATTTTCCTCTCCACAAATTAATTCTGTAAATGTAGAATAATAATGTTTCTTTTTAACATCTGCTTTTCTGATGTCCCTTTTGAAGGCCACAGCACAGGGTTTCTTCCTTATTGTTGTTGAGATCTCTAGCACAGGAGGACCCTGTGCTCAGTTAAGTAAGAAATTTTAAAAATTGCTTTGAGTACTAAGAAGAATGCAATTATTTTAACTTGAAAATAAAATCCTAAATTTATTTTAAAATATACACTTGTTAGATAACTGAAAGATATAATATACTTTGTGATTCTGAAAATCTTATCAACTTGCTGACATTTTTCAGAGATTTTCTTCAGGAAAATTGGCATTAAATGCATAGAATAAACTGAGTCAATATAGTCATTATCTGTAGTCAGAAAAGAAGATAATTTCACCATTGAATGCTTTAAAGGGGTTGGGGAGGGGGTGGGATTTTTTCTTTGTGGTTTGTTTTTTTTTCTTTCCTCTAATCAAGGAAACAAAGGTGAATTTCGATATGAACTCCTTGGATTACAAGTGTGGCTTTCTGGAAAAAATTCTTTAGTCTGATGTTCACAAGGATGAATCAGGATGACTTACTTTCCTTTTCATAAGGAGTGGTTGTATTTTAAACATCTTTATCATAGGGCAGTTTGACATAGCAGGGAGCTGGCGTGGCAGTAGTGTGACAGGGTTAGTAGAGGAAGACAGGGGTGAATGCAAAACCCTCGTGCTCTTCCCAGGTGGTATAACTGTTGCACTACTTGTTTCCCTTTACCTTAAATTAAAGATAACTTGCTGTTACTGTCTTTCACATCCTGGAAATACTATCTTTGAGTCTTTGCTTTTCTTATGACCTCAGCCCTAACTGGCTTTTTCCTTTCTTCTCATGTATTAAATAGTACGAGAGAAGTATCTTTCCTCCACTGCAAGTAATGGATCCTCATGCTTAAACGTTTATAACGTCTTCAATATAAAATGTTTGGCAGTGATTATAAATTATTTAATGAGATGTCATAAACTAAAGATACAGGTGATCCTCTCTAATCCTCCTCATTACGGTCCTCCTTAGCCTTTAGCTGTAAAACATTAAAAGCCTTCTTTGTCCTGTGTTAATTTCTTTTAATGGGGTTAATCTTTGCAAAGTAGAGATAATCTTGCTTTAGTCAGACATTCCAGGGAGAACTTCACTAACCAAAGGCAAAAAAATACCAATATACAGAAAGACTTGTATACTGATGAAACTTGTTTTCCTGTTGCGTAGTCACCTGTGAAGGTATTGAGCTGTTTTTTTTCATTTTCAGAAGTGGATCCCAGAGTCATAGATACACTATCCCTGCATGCAGCATATGTATCCCAGAATATGTTGACATGAACTCTGATATTTTTATTCATTTCATTCTGCTATCTCCAAAGACAAAGAAAGATAAAAGAGAGAAAAGAACTTGTATTATGTATGTGAATTATCCAGCTAGTCTGCTAGATAAATAGAATCATTATAGAAGGCCCAGAAATATTTATCCTATCAAAAATGAAAATATTATTTTATTTAATGCAAGTAATTACAGAATGGGATTTGTTGCCAAATATATTTGCTGGAGATAGATATCATGTCCACAAAAGGGGAAGTAGTGTCTGTAGAGTATTCCATTGTCAAAAAATTTTCAACACAAACTTGTGACTTTTTCTGGGTCTTTTCACGTCCAGTCTTTATAGTCTCAGTGTTCACTGTCTGTTGGTTTGGATTATCTGTTGTCTTCATGTCATTAGTATCTATATTCTCTTTTCTAAGATCTGCAGGCTCTGGTGACTGGAATTTACAAGAGCATTTCTGTAGAAGTTAAGTCTCACACTGTAGTCAAGCTGACTGTATCTTTTTCCTTGATGATTGCGCCAGATTTCCAAGTATAGTTTATGATTTTCTGAAATAATTTAATCTCAGTAGTTTTTTGGAAAGCTAACCGAAGCTATGTGTGTAATTTAGAAGAAATGCCATTTAACTGTCCTCTAATGTGTTGACATTTGTTCATTGAGCTTTTTGGGGGTCAGCATAAAGTTTTTACTTCATTCCCTTGAGCTAGGGCTTCAGTACCCAGTGTGGAAGAGATGTTTGGGAGCATCCACAACTGGTTTTTGTCAGTCGTCAGTGGGTTCCCATTGTTAAGGGAAGAGCCTTCAGTTTGGTACCAACCCTCTCCTTTTTCTGGGCTTTCACAAATATGGTTAAAGTCCCACATTTCTCGACAAGTAGGAGATTTAAAAGTTTAGCCAAGAATTTAACCAGGACTGTATTTTTTTAAATTATTTTGATAGCCTTGATGAGTAGTTCCCAGTGTCTGACGATTTCAGAGATAAGGTCCAAAACCAATTTCTCAGGATGTATAACAGTATTTCAAATTAAATAGACAGAAATAACAGTTTAAAAAATCTTCCCTCTATCACATATGATACAGACTTTCAAATTTGATTACTACAATAATGGCACGTTCTATTGCTTTTACTAGTGTCTTTATATATAAAACTGTATTTTTTTTTTTCTGCTTGTCCTTTGCAAGTTCTGGACACAGAAAGTTAAATATTCATCTAAAAAAAAAAAAAAAAAGCTAGGTGTTTATATATGACACTTGTATGCAAGAGCACACAAAGAAATAAAATTAACTGTTGGGATTTTTGTACTGAGTCCAGGGAAAGTACAAAAGGAATATATAAAGCACATGTACATAGCTGGCTTCCCAAAGTCAGAAAATGGTGACTTCCTCTGTAACAAATATGGGAAACAACTCTCGTTTTGAAAATGAAGTGTAAGAAAAAAAAAAAAATATTCCAATTTATACCAAGAACAGGGCAATCTCATTGTGAAAAGAACTTCATATCCATGTCTAAATTACAGTATACTGGGTGCCACAGGGGATCATTTGAAATAAGCCCATACATTCTTTAGGATACTATAAAATACCAGCAATCAGACTGTTAAATTTGAAGCAAAACATCTTCGTAAAAATTACAAATACTACAAACATTGTTTTCTGGATTCTCTTAAGTAAATGTTTTTTTCCCCTGATTTCAATGTTATTTCTCTAATAAATTAACCAAATATTTCTCAGGACGCATATTCAGAGATCAAATTATCAAGGCACTTTTAAATTAATGATAAAAAAGCACCTGCAGTTAGCACTCACCCCCAACCTAAAAGCTTCTAAGAGGTATTTTGCCCCTGGTGAATAATTAGATTCCTGTGCTCATTTTAATCAGACACTGGATACTTTTTAAATACATTCATCATGAGAAACAATTTGGTTTTTGCTTTTTGAATATATTCACAAAAACAATAGGCAAGTAGGACTTTTTAGAATGTTGTAAAATGAGCATACCATTTAACTTAGTAGCCTCTCTTGGCAGATCTCATAGTAGATGCCTAGGAGAAAAATGTATCTAGAAAACAGAAAAATAATGGTAACGTAGAAAAGTGCTTCCCCCAAGCTTGAGTTCTAAGCTGCTTGCAATTGGCAGCTTAAACATTCCAGCACCAGAGGTTGCAGCTGCATTGTGTTATTTATTCTTGATGGACCTTACTTCCATGAACCTCTTTAATGACTTTCTAAACACATTTGAATTTTGTTAACATCCTGTGGCAATGTGTTCCATAATTCAATTATGTATAGCGTGAAAAAGTATGTCTGTTTACTTTATACCTTCTACCTAATGATTTCATTTAATGACTTTTTCTCTTATGTACAAAAATTGTACAAACATACCAATTCTCCCACTTCATCCCGTTCATGATTTCACTAGTTTTTGGTAAGTCTTTTCATTGACCTTCCTCAAAACAGAAGAATTTAATCTCTGTTTCAAATCAATGCTATACTTCAGAGCATAATTATTCCCATGTCTTTTCTAGGACCTATTCTAGAACTCCAGTATTCTTAAGATGTGGTGATGAAAAAGGAAAATTATATTCCAGGTGTGGATCTAATATGGGTTCACACGGCGCAATGACACTACTTCCTTTTTTCTCTGTGTCGTTCATTCTAACTTTGAGCAAGGTTTCTTCTCTGCTATTGAGCTGCATGCTTTGAGCTGGTGACTTCAAAGGACTCTGAATGCTGATGTTAAGGCTTTTCTTCTTGAAGAGCTGTAGATCCTTCAGAACCTATTACTATCTGTGTTTAGCATGAACATTTCCTTCCCAGCTTGGATTATTTTGCACACTACTGCTAGTTTGTTTGGGCATATTCATAATTCAGGCTGACTACTGGTTTCTACAAAGTGGCATCATGAGCCAAGGAGATGCAAGCATTATGTGCAATTCATTTTGTGTCAGCTGCTGAGCAGACATTGGATGAAAATGACTCCTGCTCCTGTTCACCTGAGCTGATTTCAAACCAATGTCATAGGAGTGAAATGCTCTCTATCTTCTTACAAGTCCCTGGAGTTTATCCAGTCAAATCCATTTGTGATTCAAAAATTATTTATCTTGAAAGAAATGCTTTGCTTTTTATGGAGCTGAAAAAAAATAAGAGATTCATACAATTTTTTCTTTTCCACCACGGTTCTAAAGGAAGATAAATTAAAAAAATAATTCTCCAATCCTGCTGTCAAGATACAAACCCATTTGTTATTTACAGATACCAAAGCATCGAGTGAAATGTACTCAGTTCTCACCACAACTTCATGTACTTATGCAAATTAGCATTAAAGTAAAGCTTAATTTGATGTTCTGTTGACAAAACCGTGTTGGCAACTGTCTGAGTGCCCTGGATGTTATTCAAGCCTCTGAGCACAGCACAGGAGATATAAGTCTTTGAAATTATTTTCACTCTCTGAATGAGGAAAAGAAGCACTCTCTGACCTGCATTTACGACAAGTGTTGCTTATCAATTTTAGCATTAATATTCTGAGACTAAAGAAAACTGCAAAAAGAGGTACAGAGTCCCATATATTGTGTCCAGCTCTGTAACCCTTATCACAGGAAAACATGGCCCTGTTGGAGTAGATCGAGAGAAGGGCCAAATAATCAAAGGGATAAAGCATCTCTCCTGGAGGACAGGCTGAGAGGTTTGGGGTTGTTCAGCCTGAAGAAGACTTCAAGGGGTCTTACAGGAAAGAAGGGAGCAAACTTTTTAGCAGGACCTGTTATTATAGGACTCATGGTAAGGGCAGGTTTCGACTAGATATAAGGAAGAATTTTTTTTACAATAAGGGTGGTGAGACACTGGGCTCTGTTGCTCAGAGGCATGCCACGTCTCTTGAAACACTGGAGAGCAGGTTGGACAGGGCTCCGAGCAACCTGATGCAGTGGAAGATGTCCTTGTTCATTGCAGGTGGTGTTGGACTAGATGACCTTTAAAGGTGCCTTCCAAATCAAACCATTCTATGTTCTAAAAGGTGTGTTGGAATGTGCTGCCACTTTCTATTATGTGCATGTAGGCTGCATATCTTTGATTATAAAAAGTAAGGTCAAAAGGCTTTGAACATATATAAATCCAAATAATTAACAAATTCAAAGCTCTGTCTCAGAATAACGTAATGCCACTGCTGAACATGTAAGTACCTCTTAAAATGCATCATGCATTTGCTCCTTCTTTAGCTGCTTTTAAAGTGCTCGTGTCAGAATTTGGAAGTCCCTCTGCACTAGACATTGTTCTCCAGAGTACTGACTTCACGCTGTCGTAAAAATAACTCTACATCCTGCTCCTTGATGTCAAATTATGTTCCTGGTGTAAATCATTATAGTAACCAAACATATCATAGCATTTCAACAGTGTCTGAAGTATAATCTTTTGCCACTCCACAAATGTTAATGTGAAACAGTGTAAAGTATCAAGAAACATAAGCATGGCCCCAGACTGCTGCTGTGACAAAGCTCAAAGCTTCTGAAATCAGCACCCTGGAATGTTGGTGCCTGGCATTCTTCCTCCCCAGGTGCAGGACCCTACACTTGCCCTTGTAGAACCTCATTAGGTTCTTCTCTGTCCATCACTCCAGCCTGTCCAGGTCACACTGGATGGTGGCACAGCCTTCTGGAGTGTCAGGTAGACCTCCTAGCTTGGTATCATCAACAAACTTGCTGAGGATACACCCTCTGTCCTTGTCCAGGTTATTGATGAATATGAATAAATTGGAACTGAGAATGAAATCAGAACTGGTAACCGATCCTATAAACAAATAGAAAAGACCAGATTAAACAAGTAATTCAGTCTTGCAAACACTTATGTGATCATTCTTTTTTTTTTTTTTTTTTTTTTTTTTTTTTTTTTATTTTTTTTTTTTTTTTTTTTTTTTTTTTTTTTTTTTGTTATGAATTGTTTCTGTGCAGCCCAAAGGCTCCTTCAGGTGAATTCAAGGATCCTAATATGTTGAAACTAGACTTGTCTTCTAATCTTCAGCACGTCTGATTGATAATCTTTGTTCTGATTTTCTTTTATAACTTCAGGATTATCTGTTTGTTACTGACCATCCCCAAAGTAAATGTGTCACACTGGGGTGAATGGGGAGTCAGGCACATTAGTTAATTCCAAACCTTCTGTATAACGACTGCTCCATAACTGATGGGAAAAAGTAGAAGAATATAGGCACAGTCTAATACTTTTGAGAAGTGACACCAGGACTTTTTTTTATTGTTGGTAATGTTTTCATCAAATTTGTGATGAATTTACTGGGCTCTTTTTACAAGTGAAAGTTTTGGTGGTGGCAGAGATAGAGGCAGTGACATGATGTAACACAGAAGGACTCCACTGGGTACATGCGATGGAGAGCAACATTTGGAACAAACAGTGCCAGTTTATTCTGCTTCCCATGCTCCAAGAAAGAGTCTGTTAACTTAATTAAACTCTAGGGTTTTACCATAATTTTCCCATCCATCTGGGAGGGTAAGAAGCCTTGGACAAAATGCTGGGATTCCTTTTATAGCTGGCATCTTTCAGTCGTTCTTGAGAGTTATCATGGGGATGCCAGCAGTGATAATTTGCAATATAATCAGAAGCATGCAAACTCACCCAGTTACTTAAAGTACTTTGGTTTTGCCAACCCTATGAAAAATATCCTTACTTTTAGCTGCTTGAACCCACTAATAATCAGTGTGCTGATACTCAGGCTTCATGTGTCAAGAGACTGCTTAATTATTTTTGCACTGTGTTTTCTGGCATTCATCACAGATTGTTCTTAATAGGTGTTAAAACTAGGAGGGTGTAACAATCTGCTGTTTCACTACTCAGTTATGGTTTTATTACAGTAGATGCATTAGTTTAATTTTGTACATATTTTCTCCCCCAAAAACATGTCCCCAGATGTATGTACTGAGTTTTATAGGTAGTAATACACAGACTTTAAAATGGATCTTGAGTTCTCAATAAGTTGTTATGGACAGATAATGTCTGTCTGCCATGCAGTTTTACAGACAAATTGAGGTGTGGGAGGTGAAATGAACTGGGCAGTAAATCAGTAAATAGGCAATATAATTATAAACACACACAAATATGTTTATATAAATCTATAGGCAAGACAGTCTCTCCTGAGATAAGAACCATTTTATGAGAAAGTTAGAAAACTCCCATGTTCCTCTATTATATAATCTTTTAATAAATTAGGTACAGTGCAATTAGACACCACAATCTGCTAGTGTTGCTATATATAAACAAAATGTTGGCATAGAGATAATTAACCTTACTTTCACCCCAGATTTAAATTAACACTTTGTAAGGTGAAGCCTGTCTCCTAGCTTGCATGCTTTACAACTCCCAGGGAAGGTCTATTTTCTTCTGCAAATGTAAGCAAAATAATATAGATCTTGAGCTATTTGAATCAGTAGTATCTTTAATCAATTTAAAGAAGGTCATACAAGTGTTTTTGCAGCACATACAGCAGGTGCTTTAAGTAATAGTTATTGGAGCAAATCACTATTCATCATCAAAGTTCCTCTGGGGCTTGTGCTGTGGAGAAAAAACAGCAGATTTTCTTCTGCAACTCATTGAGGTCATTATTGTTTGTCCATTAACCCCTATCACAGCACAATATTAAAGCTCTCCCAAGCCTAGGATGTACATTTTGTGTCTTTTGAAGTATGTTCTTGTCTTTTTAAAGTGTCCTAATATATTGCGTTTGACATTACAGGTAAGGTGGGAACAATTCTTACTGGAAAGCAAAGGATTTGCATTACTAAAACCCAAATGAGTGCTTGATGTTGTAAAGAAGACGCATATAATTCCTGCTCAGGAAGGATTTGGACTCTCTAAGTCCTGAGACACTGCAGGTATGATTGGTTTGGATATTAGAACCAACTCATTGGCTGTTACAAATTCATTTACCTTAGGAAAACAGACAAAACTCTGGGCTACTCAGCTAGGCAAAACAGGTGAGGTTACTTTGCCCTCAAATGTATTGTGAATAAACTCTAGGTGGTTTGTCTTTTGACACATATTTTACCATCCTGCACTAAAGATAACCAATAATATATGTTCTTTGGTGGTATAATGTCATGACTGCCAGGTGTCAAGCTTGCTTATTATTACACTGCCTCTAGGAACTTGTTAATCACTTTCTTGCACAGTGCAAGCTGGGTATTGTTTTATCTCTAACCCAGTTACTAAAAGCAGATAGATCTCCCATAAAGACTTACCTTAACTATGTATCTACCATGCAATTTGGATCATGTATGTGATTTTGAAGGCAGGCTCCCAGTCAGTCCCAATTTCAGAGTAAATTCATTAGAAAAAACATTCTCCAGGAGGAAACTAGTAACTCTGGCTGTTGATCAATGCTCAGTCCCTGTGGGAGAAGGCTAGAGTCAGTGCAAAGTAAACATTGTTTGTGATGTCACTTTGGAAGAAATGCTCTGCTCTACATAGTCTGTGCCTCTTGCCATCATGGTCTAAGAGCCCTAGGGAGATCACACACTGTGGAACATTAACGTGAGGTTTTAAATAGGTTTTTGATGGATAAAATTCTTCAGACACAATACTTGAGACAGTGAAAATCAACATGAATTTCCCAAGCTTCCTTTAAAGATAACAGTTCATTATTAAAATGTGTTGCAGTAATTTAATCCAAAGAACTGTAGCTAACAGAAGTGCTAAAACCATATTGACAAAAGCAATGTCAGAAAATGTTGGGGAAAAAAATATCATAAAGTGAATCCACTCTATGTTCCGTCTGAGGCTGGACACTGCATTTGCTGAGCATGCCTTGTTTTTCTCAGACAGTGATAATTAAACAACTTGATTTAAGTACATTACTGTTCTACTGAAAGAAGAGGTTTAACAGTTTCATGTATTACATAAGCTGTTTAAATACATGTTAGTGCAGCTTCAGACCCATTATTTTTTTAATCATTGTCAAATCAGATTGATCTACTGAAGTGTATTCCAATATGTGAGAATGCAATTAGAAAAGACTGTAACCCTTCAAGGTGAAGCTGTTATAGCAGTTATCAAAAATTCACCTATGAGTTCAAACTGTAACAGGCAAAGTAGTTTGAGAACCAGCAGAAAAGTATTTGTGCGACTGTACAAATCACTATTTAGAATGCAACCAGAGCACGACTGCTAAATTCAACAAAGAGGAGGTAAAGACATGAGCAAATACAATGATCAGGAGAACAGACATCCTGTTTTATGGACTAAAAGAATGTGGTGTTTAACCAGATAAAACTAAGCCTGAGAGTGGACATGATTGCTCACTATGAATGTCTCAGTAGATAAACATCAGAGATGAAGAAAACGGATGAAGCTTAAGGACAATTTCACTACTAGAATAAGTGGAGATAAACTGGCTAGGAGTTAATTCAGCCCACAGAGAGCTTGGGAGCAGGCTTTCCTATGTTTGGAAAGGAGAAGAAAATAAAACAATATAGCTGATTTAAAGACAGAGCTTAAATTATTTATGAAAGAGGCGTCACAAGGGAGTTACCTGTCAGAGGAAGAGGCTAAGAAATGATCCCACACAGACCTTCCATTTTCCATCTTCATATTTTAGAGGATAAGGACGCAGAAATTTACAGAGTTTTCCTTGTGAATATGTTTTTTTAATCAACATTTGTACCAGATTGCTTCCAGTTTCACAGAGCAGTAAATGATTTATTCAGAATTCATAAAGATTCTGAAGGCTATGTAAAAGCTGGAAAATAATATGACTGAACTTAAATGTGTCATGTATTTTGACTATAGATGATAGATGACATTAGACTTTTCAGGGGCTTAAACATTTTAATCTCATCGTAAAGAATTTTAATTCATCTATCCATAATATCCATAATACTCATCTGGAACTCTCAGCAAATTAAACGTATTAATAAAAAGGAGGTGGTGAATATTGTCCTAGCTTCTCAATTATGCATGTAGATGGCATCAAACATTAAATGGGGAATGGCGGCAGCAAATATAAAGGATTCTGCTCTTAGTATCAACTTCATAAACTTGATGCTGGCTTCTATAAAGTTGGTCTTGATGCTGACTTCTCTAAAATTGATCTTGATTTACAACAGCATAGCCAAGAGCAAAGTGTGTTTCAGAATCACTTACTCAATTTCAATACATCTTCGATCAGTGAAAAATTAATTATGCAAAAGTTCATTGAATTAAATGGCATTAAGAAATCAGGATTGTACTAGTATGGATTTTATTTATTTATTTATTTTTATCTGCATTTCCTTTGTATTTTTTTGCCTTCTGAAAAATCTGCACCTTATCAAATTTCTGAAAAACAAGCTGTGTAACAGCCCTGGTTATAGAGATTCTTCCTCATCTTTGCCTCTATTTTTTATCATCAATAGTTAAAGTGCATTCCCTGTTTCTTCTTCCTTTCATTTTTACTGCTCTATTAAGGTGACTTTTGAAAATGTCATTATTTTGCTTCTAGTGGAGAAGAACAGACATTGGAATGATAACTCCGTTAACTACAGATTGGGAAAATATCAGTTAGCCAAAAAGATTAGATTTGATTTCCCCTGAAATGACAATGGTAAAATAATGTAATTATTTCCGATTACAAAGTTGTTCAATTTCAGTTATTTAAAAAAAACCCTAAAATATTGAAGTTAGTTTAGTCTCATAAACTGGTGCATTTCTTAAAAGATTTGAGCAATCTCTTGTTGATTGTCAAAGACTTAATGCCTGCAGAGTAAAGAATAGACTGTGAACCTGTGTTCTCACATTCAGTGAGAGAAAATCCAGCTTTATAGCTCATTGATTTTATACTAGTTATGCCTTTCTGAAGGATTATTTTTTTTCATGCACATAAAATGGACGTGGAATAAAAAAGAATTATTCTTTTCACAGAATTACAGGCACTATTGGAATTATTAATCTTGACGTTGAGGGAAAGGTAGCTGGTTTGAAGGTGTCATGGATAAGGCAGAACCAAGTAAATTTGTTCTTATGTTTCAGGTATAACTACTTGACTACACCATAATTTCCGTTTGTATTAATCCTTGGAGTTCCAAGCACTTTCTGAAATCAAGCACTGAACTCATTGAATGATGAAAAATTTCCACAGTTGAATGAGAGGAAATAAAATTCTTGAAAAACATTAAGGAAATGATTGCAATGATGCAGCAACATTACACATCAGACTCTCTGTTGTTCCTGAGTAAGGAAGTACCTACTGACTGTGTTTTACTAATTTTTGTTTGCTTTGCTTATAATTAGAGCTTTTGAAGTAAAAAATCAAAATGCCCTTTATTTTGCTTCCACTCTGGAAACCAGAAAATTTCCTCTTGGTTATTTTCTACAACAATGACCTTACAATGAGAGAGATAATGCCCGGTAGACAGCTTCAGGGATTATTTTCTATACATCACTACCTGTTGATTTCGTATTGCAGGTAGTGTGATTCTAATCCATGTAATATATTATCTACACCTAGAATTTATGTCCAAACACTTCTGGACAAGTTTGTTGATTCATTATTTTGGACACCTTTGGTTTCCACTTCTCCAGGATATTCTGTAGGTTATTTTCAAGGCACCTTCTGAGGCTCCACTTACCCAGTAAAAGTTATTTGATGTTTACAACTTCTAAAGAGAGAAAGCTGTGATTTGTTCCCTTAACCTCCTAAAACCATCTAAAGAATGTTTTTTTCCTGTCTCAGAGTGTAGGTGTGTTTGAGCATGCTTGAAAACTCACTGGAAATGTGCTTAATGTTGGGAAACATTAGTTGGCAACTAATATTATTCCTAGAGGGAAATCCGAAGCAAAAGCTGCTACTTATCACTGTTAGGTATCAGTGGGAATGTAAATTCCAATGACTCTCTCACATGCAGGGATGCAAGTTAATTCGATCTATAAGCTGATACATGACAGGTTAGGCCAGTGCTTTTTGACTTAAACTAGAGGAGAAAAATATATCCCCAGCAGAAAAAGAAAAAAGTTACTTTATTTTTTCCAGAAACAAAGTAATAAAGAATATCAAACCATTAGTGAATTATTCAATAACTTTAATGCATTCATACCAGTCAAGATTTTAACAATATTTTGCTTTAGTACAATTAATTATACATGATTTGAAAAGCAAAAACAGTTTAGCTGCACCCTTATGTTCTCATATTCTGCTTGAAAAGGAAGTCTCAGAAAGAACTACACCTCAAAGAAAAAAGTATAAAATTTCACTTTCCATTTTGCACCTGTGCATCTGTATCTATGTATCATATTTTTTGCATTTTACAGAAGTTAAGAGTTATGAATTTATTTTATTATTACCTGATAGTAAGCAACTTTTTAAATGTAATGAATTTAAGTTAGAAATCTTACAGGGGAGTACTGAGGTGGAAGTCACTATTTGGGGCAAACAATTTTCTAAAGCGAACAGTATTTTTCAGTTTCCAATTTCAGAAGTTGTAGAACAGATAAGAAGATATATCAGAACTTGGAAATTCAGGTGCTTTAAAGATGACTGTGCAAGAAGAAGTCAACCTGTCAATAGTCATTGTTTATTATAGACAGTTAAGATGAAAGTTTAATAACAAAGTATACTTCTCATCAGAAGCCAGCATAGGTGCTCATTTTTAAGCAAGTCTGTAAGGAGATACATCTTAATTCACAACTTTGAAAAGAATCCAAGTAGATTGCACTGAATTAGAAACTAATTAAGAAGTCTCAAGCCTGAATTTATCTGTCTTGCTTCCCTAATACGGTATTACTACCTTTTATATCTTTTTCCCTTCCAAAAGCTATTTTAAGTGCTTATTGTTTAAATATACCTAACTTAAATTTACATGTTTGCAGAAAGCATATATCTCACAAAGCATAAGAAAAATAGAACTGAAAAGAATAAAAAGACGTAATTTTATTCCTAATTTGCTTGTATATATTCTGAAATTCTTTTCCATTACTATTTAAAGTGTATATAAAAACATTTTTAATTTGGGGTAAAAAGAAACAAGGATTTATATTTTTCTTATGCTCAACCACGCCTAAACTCTATTTGTGTGAATGTGTGTGTCTGTCTGTAATGTCAAAAAACTCCAATAATGTTCATTATTATCTTTGGTTTTAGTAGTTGGAGATTTGTTAAATCAGAGATTCTCCTGAAGTTTATGAATTTATATTCCTTCCAAATATTGGAGAGTTGTTCTTAAAAACTCACTTCTGGGCTTCCCGTTGGTAATGGCTACCACAGCTTAATCCTGTAATATTGAAATAAGAAAAGCTTTTTTTAAAGACTTCTGAAATGAATTTTCTGCAGTCTCATTTGAAGATTTCAAGACATTTCTACAACTGTAATTTCCCGTTCTCTGCAGAGATAAGGATGAGACCATTTGCCAGATGTCACTATAGTCATAGTTAATGGTGGATGGAACTACTTCCCAGTTTGCTCAGGTAAATCTGCATATGTACACAAAATTTATTCCTTTTAATTCTACTGTAAATGCCAATGCATTCCAAAGTCAAAGAGATCCTTTGAGTTACCAGATTTAATAAAATTACATTGCAGGACAGAGCTGCTGGTTTATTCCTCTATCTAGAAGTATTACTATCACTTGTGTATAATTTCTGAACATTTTTAACACCTCCAAAAATGGCTTTTTTAAAAACTCTATCATTATTAGTGTAAAGAAAACATATTTGTTGTATTAACAATTATAGTATGAGATAAAATGTAAACTGCAGCAGGAACAACCAAGAAGAATCACCTATTTTCTTATGTATTTTTCAGCCTGTGCTCACTTTTGTGACATGGAATCTGTGGATTTATGTCAACAGAAAATAATATTATATATTGCTTTAAAATATTTTCAGCTTTTAAATGCATGAAACAATAAAGGTTTGTAATTTTTTACTGTATCTAAGTCATATTTTATTTTCTGTTGCAGTGAAAATGGTAACATTGCAGCAGTATTACTATTTGCTATCGGAGAAAGATGTCTTTACCACTGCATAGAGATGATGTCTAGAGATTGCTTTCTGGAAGAAACAAACTGCAGAGCTCTAGACACTCTGCTGAAGGAAGCCCATCTTCAACAGAGACAAAAGGCAATATGGAAAAATCTGTTAGCTATTAGCAATAAGGAAGTGATACTAGTATTTATATGCTTCAAGACCCACAGTGTAGACACAGCACTTGTGAGTTTGTGTTTTGGTATTCCTATTTTCCCCACAGCAAATCCGTACTAATAGCAGATGAACTCCAGCGTTTTCTCAAATAGCTATCAAACTATTTTATAATAAATGTGGATCAAAGAGATCAGTTCAGAGATTCCCACTCCCATGAGAGCTCCCTTTTCCTCAGGTGTAGCCCACACATTCATCAGCTCTCGTTTGCCACATCTCAGTTGGACATTGACATTTTAATTAACCCATTAATCCTCAGAACAGTTTCTGTAAGAGGGATGAAAAGAGCATGATCACCACTTGTCATCTCATCCTAGAGAAGAGAAGGCTCCAGGGAGACCTTACGGTATCCTTCCAACACACAAAGGGGGCTAGAGGAGAGATGGGGAGGGGCTCTTGGTCAGGAAGTGTAGCAATTGGATGAGGGGTAATGGTTTTAAACTGAAAGAGGGGATATTTAGATATTAGAAAAATTTTTTTGCTGTGAGGGTGGTGAGACACTGGCCCAGGTTGCCCAGAGAAGTTGTGACTGCTCCATCCCTGAAGGTGTTCAAGGCCAGGCTGGATGGGGCTTACCTTTGCTTAGGTAATAGCCTAATATTGGCTCTTTAAGAGACAGTAAGGACCATACAGTATGCTTTCATAAAACCAAATTGTGATTAATTCTGTAAGCGCCATTAAAACCTTTGTATTGGTCTTGCACAGAAATGTGGTGTTTCAGTGTGCCAATATGCCATAGTTATTAGGTACCTGGAACAGAAAATGCAAGTGTGGGGTTTTTTTGTTGTTTACTGCTGTACCTGACCTCTTTCTGTGTTCATATCACATCATATAAGAAGTGCCTGACTTAGCTTCAATCCTATAGTAAGTTTTACTTTCTGAGATCCATTAAATCCAATTTTTGTTTACCTTACTGTGGGTTTTGGCACTTAGAAAGCATCTGACATGCTGGTAACCACTAGGAAGTTTGCATGGCTATTATGTTATATGTACTTCCTTCTCTTTGTCCTGCAGGGTTAGATTTCTGTGAGGATCTTCAAAATTCAGTAGCCTTCAGGTTTTTTAGATTCAGATTAAACCAATCTTCAGTCTCATCTATTTGTGATGTTCTCAGCTGCAGTTCATCCTAGCTTTGGGGTTCCCGTACCCGTGTTAATTTGCTATGTTGGCAAGTGTATAACTCCTTTAAATTCAGGATTACAAGTCATTTATTAAAATAACTTATAATTAATTGAGTTTATAATTTGCCTTTTTGGTGAGACACCTCTGGATGCACAACATTAAAGATTCTATTGAAGTGTGGCCTGATTAACTGATTAATAGATTTTGCTTTCTACAGCAGCCTCTTACATATGTGAGCATAATTATATTCTATCACTTTCAGGGGAAAAAATGGAGTAATTCAGGCAGAGAAATGCTTTGGTCTTGTTATTTAATTAACGTAATGTTGTGTGAAAAGGCCAGATTGACAATTCTGCAGAATCAGGTTCTCTTTATTTGTACCATTATTCAGCATTGAACTGACACACACACACCCCCAATTCCCATAACTCCCTTTGCTTGACAGTGTGCTCCAAACTAAAGTGGAATTACTTTAGAAGGATCAAGATACTTTAGAATGCTGAATTGTCTTAAATATAATTAAAATTTATGAAACCAACATCCTTGTTATTTTCTAGTTCTTCTTCTTCCTTCCAAAGTCCCTTGGTATCAGCAGTCTTGGTATGTCTTTATGAACCATAATTTGTTTTCCCAATGTTATTTATTTTTTCTCTAGAAAATTTCTTTCCTGTGATCCTTGGATAAGATTTCCCCTTCCACAGTATCTCTGAAGGCTTCAAGACTCAACTCCTTTGTAAAAATAGTAGTGGTCTTGGAGTACAGGAAGATGTTATTCAACCCTTGCAGTATATATGAGATATGAAAGTACTCAAAATGTTGTGTCAGCCTTATTGTTTTAAGCAATTTTGAAATATAAAGGAAGATAGTAAGTAATACTTTAAAAAGAAAAGCCCAAGCACTTTTGATCTAAAATGTTCTCGCATGCTCTCTTTCTTTTTTTCCCCCAAGATTAAATTAGTTCAGTACAGCTCTGGTTATAGCGATCTGATTCTTGTTGCTACTGTGATTAAAATGAGTGCATTAAAGTAAGCAATGATAAATTAAAAGCACAGTAGAAATCTTGGTGGGTGTGAACAGATGAGTAATCTTAATTGGAAATAAAATATGCCCATTTTTCTGTGCTAAAATGGACTTTTATACTATGAATTGAAAAGATAAAAACTTTGTGTGTGATACAGTTCCACATCAGGGAGAATTTCAATACAAGTGTATTTAGTAAAGTTTTTTCTTGGATTATTAAATACAATCACAAGCTTTCATGATGCCTCAGTAGTATTTCTTTGCATGTGTAAAACCAAATGTAAAAGTAAAATTTCTGTTGAACATCCAGATTTTCATAATTCTTGTAGAAAATACCCTATAAATACTTTTCTCTAAAGTGATGGCACAGTATATTCCCATGTATTTTACTTTCCAGCACTTCCTAGACTAAATAATATGATCAATACTGGGTTGAAATCCATTCAAAATGGCAGAAATCTGAAGCTGCAAAGTAATATCTTCAAGACCAAAGAATCTAAAAAAAATCTGTGCCTTTCAGTTTAACGGTTCCACATGATCAACAAACATGACAGGACCCTCTATGCAAAGTGTATGGACACAATAGGCTTTTGTGAGAATGTGGGTTTTTATTCAGAATTAGCACTTGCTATTATCTTACCTGATTAGTAGAACCTCTCATTAAGTTTCCACTGCTTCTCAGTAAGAACAGAAGAATGGGCTGTGTGGGTTTGGTTGCCCACTGATAACACAAAACCCCCACATCCGAGCCTATTGAGTCAAAACTTTCCAATCGCTATAAAATTTCGAGACTCTATCACATATGATTGTGAACAACTCTTAGACAAGTGTTTTGAGGCTCTCCCTTTGTGATTGCTGTGTGTGGAGCTACATAGATCCTACAGTAAAAAAAAAAAAAAAAGTTACAAAATCTCTGCCTTCCCAGAACCTGAGTATTTCAGAGTATTCAGAGCTCTAGGAAGCAGTCTAAGGTGTAATTTGCACTTCTAACACATATAGTATTTTTTACCTGAAACTAAGTGATAGCATTAAGAGTAAAAAAAAAAAAAAAAAAACCAAAACAAAAACCAAACCTGTTAAACACCTATAAATACTTAAAGGGTGGGTGTCGAGAGGAAGGGGACAGCCTTTTTTCAGTGGTGGCCAGTGAGAGAACAAGAGGAAATGGACACAAAATTGTACATAAGAAGCTCCATCTAAACATAAGGAGGAACTTCTTTCCTTTGAGGGTGGCAGAGCCATGGAATAGGCTGTCCAGAGAGGTGGTGGAGTCTCCTTCTCCAAAGACATTCTAAACTCGCTGGGACAAGTTCCTGTGCAACCTGCTCTAGGTGGACGTGCTTTGGCAGGGGGGGGTTGGACTAGATCACCTCCAGAGGTCACCTCCAATGCCATATCATTCTGTGATTCTGTGATAGCCCTCTGAACCTTTTCTAAGGGATGTGCCTAAGCTCTTACCTCTCTTTTCCTTGCTGAGGAATTTGCAATTGCAGGGAAATGCTACTCTACTTCTGGTGTATGTTCAGGCAGCATCTATAGAAACAAGTTAATCTCTCCAGGTGCAGGTGGTGGTGATGTTCTCTTGCCTTTCTTATCATAATTGTCATTGCAACAGCTGTCAATCATAAAGAAGCCCAAATTCACTTATTCTCTTTGCCTAATGGGGCTAAAATCTGTCTTCTGGAAGAAAACTTACTTAGTATTTTAGATTTAAAGCCTCTTCTTGAACTTATTCTTTAAAGCGTTTTCTGGCCCTGGGTCCGGTAACATTGCTCATCTTGTCTACATTCTCAGACTTAGGTATGAGCTACTTAGCTTGGAGCCTTTCTCTGCATGCTCAGAAGTAGAATTTGAAGGACTGTGAACCCTTGAAACTGAGTACAGGCAGAGCCAAAGATGTTACTGATCCTAGGTTAAGAATGCACAGATGAACAATTTTCATTGTCAGCAGCCTAGCAGTTTATGAAATGCCCACCCACTATGCCGTTTCCCAAGAAGTCTACAAGTTATAATGATAATAGCAGACTTCTCTTACCTTTTGTAACATTTACTAATTGATGTGTGCATTCTTCTGGTGAGATGCTCTTAATAATAAATTGACAAGAGTAATACTGTCTGGCTGGAATTTAACGCTGAATATTGACTTTTGATTGTTTCCTGAAAATACTTTAACATAAAGTTGAGTAATTCATCGTTCTTTATTTGGATTTTTCACTTTGCTATCTTTTTTCTTTTGTCCTTTCTTTTGTCTTTTCTTCTGTCCTTTAAACTGGTATGAGACCGTCAGGCTTTCCCACTGGGTTTATCAAAGAAGACAGCACAAATGAAGGAAGTGCAGACTGGCATTCTTTAAGGTTACAGAGCTTAAACAAATTCACGCTGGCCCTTTGTCAGCAATAACATTCTTTATACACTTTGCTTTGCCCTCTTTTTTGTGTGCTCATCCTCAAGTTAATTACCACCCTCTAACCTGCAGTGATTTTGATACCAGATCACTGTTCTGCAGCTATTAGTCATGCACACTGAATTGGGTGGTTCACAGAATTTGGGACTGTGGTGGAATTGGAAGAAGATAAATAGAGTTTTCTTCCTGTGTTTTATTGGCTGACGCTGCCACCCTGTGAAATCATGTTCTTCCTAAATAGATATATACATGTCCATTTGGAAATGACACTATGTGTTTTTATCTTGTGGCACTGAAAACAATAAGCTGCAATTTTCAGGGAGCCTTTTATTTCACATAAACTGTTCAATTTAATTTTAAGTTCCCTGGCATGACTTAGAAAAAAAGTAAATCTAAGAAATACAAACTATTTAGCATCAGATTTTGCATATAAAAATGATGACGCAGCCATTGCTCACTAATTATAGGCTTCCAAGAAAGCTGACTAATATATCTTGAAATAGATTTGATTTGATCAGCTATTGGAAATTACAACCCTTTCAAGCAGCTAAGTTTAGAAGGTTACTCTCATATCAACATAATGTATTTGCCCCACTAGACATTTTTTCCATCTTAGTATTGGTAGTTCCTCAATATTAAGGAAGAATATTTTAGCATAAAGAAATTAATTTTTAAAGTAAGCCAATGAACTCCATGAGGTTATTCTCTATAGCTCGTAAAGAATCTTAAATAGTGATAAAACAGTAAATACATGGTGGATCAGTTACCGTGTTCTAACTTATTTGACTACAATGTGAAATACATAAATATATCCAAGGACATAACCTTAGCTTTGAAGTTTGAGAGCTTGATGATGCTGTACTTTTTTGCACACAAAAGGTGTTAAACAGTTTCAGAGACCTGAATGGACCCTTAATGAATCTCAGTAATGGAGAAGTGACTCGGAATGAATGGAAATAATTAACAGATTGAAGTTCTGCAAGCACTAAGTAATTGGATTATTGGTGGATAATTTGTTTCCACAGATATTTTAACTATCTGGCCATATGCAATATTTCATTCTTATCTTTTATTCAAGAGAAAATTGTCTTCAAACCTTTCAATTATCTCCAGTATGATCTTGGCTATTAAGTTACTGGAAAAGAGGGGTACCATTTTAAAAATATTCTTTTTAGTGATTGCCCATGTCTCGTGTTTTAATTCTAAGTAGCAGTTGTTTCTATTTCCTTATAATGGTTACAACATCAGGATCCCACAAGCATTGACATTTGGATAGTCTCTTTTCCTGATGTTAGACATACTACTAGTAGTGATGCTCTTAAGTAAGGTACTATGGCAAATTCATCATCAAGGCCAATAAGGAAATTGTACAGAGCTTCATCAAACAAAACAAGTGGGAAAATGGTAGATTTAAAATCTGAAAAGATTTAAATTCTGAAAAGATTTCTTAAACTTGTAATTGTGTATGTTTCTGGGCTTTTGCATAAAGATAACTCTGTTAGATAAGATCATGGGCAGAGCGACACAAACCTTTCCTGTTTTTCCTTCCTTCAACTTCAGTAAGTTTTCTTTCTTTACAGTCCTGGAGGTTTTTTTTTTTCTTTACAAAAAGTTTCCATAATTTGATAAAGAATGTTTAAAAGGCAGAATTTTTTATTTAGAGCAGACATTGAATGGGAAATTCTGATAAAAGTTGTTGCCTTAGTAATCTAGACACCAATTTTCCCAGCAGATCATGATTTGAAGTCATATCTTTTACAGATCACTGCTGCTACTGAGGACAGAATGGGTAGAACCATATTATCACCAAAGACATTTGCAGCTGACATTTGAAATAGTGCTACTGCATGAGGAGTATTCTCCATGCCTTGAGCATGAACAAATCCCTTGTTCCATTACTTAGCTAAAAGAGGTGATAGAATTCAGTGTTGAGCAGGCAGGCAATCAGTAGTGTTTCCACTATCATCCTGTGGAAAATGACTAGTTATAAATTTAATAGGCTTGGCAAATTTGTATTTGGCTTAATTGTCATGTAAGTATGTTATTATAGCATATATAAATGGATAGATAAAAAGAAAAGAACATACTGTGTCATTACTTAAGGTTTTATGATTAAGTTCATGAGATAGCCTGGCAAGGGCCATAAAAAATTATCATGGTGCTCACTTATTGTCATTGTCAACAGTTTATCAAATGAATATCTGGGCTGAGGATGATTTAATCTATTCATTAGATTCTATTCTGCTCTGGTTCAAAACTGTCATTCTGATTTCACAAACTTTAAAGGACAGAGTGCAAGTGCTGAGCAATTGTCTGTTTGGTTGGATCAATACAGAAAGGTAAAAACATGCTGCCAATAGACTGATTTGGCCTGTGAAAATGAATGTGTGTGAAAAGGTTAAACTTTAGGCTTCAAAACAAATAGGAAAGCAATGAAAAGTACTTTTAGACAAAATAGATAGGAGAAAATATGGGCTTATGAGACAATTTAGATCCCCTTAGCAGAGTTTCTGATGCTGGTATGACAAGAGAAGTTGGAAGCAATGCTTTTTACACTTTTAGTATTGAGTTGTGTAGGCAACATAGCAAAAAAAAAAACCAAAACCCAAAACTGTCAGTCATATGGCTGCAGGGCAGCAGGGAAAAAGAGGGAGTCCCAGGCTCAGAGTGTCCTGAGCAAGCCCAGTGAGTGGTCCATTATCATACGGGAAGACTGCAAAATGTTGTTTCAACTATATCAAAAAAGAGTGGTAAAATATTATGGTGCAGGACTGCCTATTTAACCAGCTGCAGTGTCATATTGAAGTGCTTTATTCAGATCAAAGCCACTGAAGCAAAAATGCAAGGGTGAAAGATGAGAGGTTTAGTTTAAAATTTCGTCACAGAGAGGTTGTACAAACTAGAACCATAATTTATCCGTTGAATTCTTAGGGTTATTCTGATCCAAGGTCTGAGAAGTTAGTAATTGGTGAGTACTTATTTGACAAATCTGACATTAATGATACTTGATGGTGCAATTCATGTGACTAGAATACTAGCATCAGTGGAAATTACCTGTGTGAGTGGATGAAAGTCAGGTGACACTACTGAAAAGGCCACTTTCTGAGTGAGACTGGAGGAAGATTGACTCCCTAAGGACATAATTGTTATGTTTAGGAAAAAACAAACCAAACCAAAACATCACATCTATATTATCACAGGGAACTTCAATCTGAGCGACTTGCTAGAAAGTTTACCAATAGTTAAATATCACTAGAATTTCTAAAATTTATAGATTACATCTTCAATAGTCAAAAGAGTCTGTCCAAGGTACAGGAAATTTTTCTATTAGGTATCATTTCATTATAAAAAGAACTATGAGCTAAATAATACAGAGAAAAGTACTGAAAAGGAAAATGTAAATGACTTTTGGGAATCACATTAAGACAATTTTATTATATAAAAAGGAAAAAGTTGACAACACTCATATTTTTAAAACTGTATATTGCTGTAGAGTAGAAATAGAAGAATATTTATTACAAACCAAGAGAACAAAGGAAAATCATAACATTGAATATAATAGAAAAGAACCAGACTATAGAAAATGGACAAAGGAAGGAAAAAAAACCCTTCAAGGAAGGTTTTTTCTAAAAGAAGTAATGTTTAGTGTTTAGTGTTTCTAAAAGAAGTAGTGTTGACTGAAAGGTAGAAGTGGGGAGCAAAAAACAACACAAATCCACTTGGGAATGACTTCCTTCTCTAATCTTTAAAGAAAACAAGGCCTTTTTTTCTTCAGGTTATATGACATGATCAAATATTTATTTGCAACTAAGCAAAGAAACAAAACTGCATAATTAAGATTTGAGTTGAACAGGATAATATTGCATCAAGATGCAATTTATTGCCGAATCAAAATTGGGCAGTAATGACTGCTGCTGGACAAATAGAGCAGAGAAGCATTTGGGAACCTAAGCCTTCTGATTTCAGGAGTAGTGAAACTGCGAAGAGTTACCCAACCCACAAAAACCTCACAAGTTGTTTAGACTAAAATGTGTAAAACAAGGCTTCAGTGTTCTATTTTTCTTCCTCAGGGTCAAGCGTTAGATAATTTCAAAAAAAGTGCTCTTTAGTCTTTGCCCATGAGCAGTGAATACATTTTCCAGAGCTGGCAAGAGGACTTGTTCTTTTTGGTGTCTGTATGATAGTACAAACCACACATAACACAGGAGAAGTGGTGAGCCAGGTGAATATGATGTTATTTTTAACCGGGGGGATAATGTTCACACAGCAGGACAAAAAAAATGAAACATACAGAAGTTGCAGGAAATGCTTATCAAATAGATAGTAGAAAGGAAAATTACCTTTGTCAAAACTTGCTTGTGGTTCTAGGCTACCTCATTTCTGATGTTGAGGAGAATCTCTCTTCAAAGATACTTAGGAATAAACATCTTTCCAACATCTAAGGAATGGAATGGAAAGAACAGTGAATGAGGAAATATTTATGTTGCTCCTAAAATCAAAAGGAAATTTGAAAGCATTAATAAAAAAGGCACCCTGGTTAGCTAAACCTGTATTAATATCACAGGGATGCCAGGATGATTTAAAACATGGTTCCAATTAATTCAAAAATGTTTAAAAGAGCAATCTCCATAACTGGAGGTGATCCTTACTAAACTTTTACATACTTTTTATTTGCCTTTTTCAGGGTTATAAGAATGTCATTTTCTCTCTCCAATTGCAATAGGTATATGCAAATACATTACTTCTTATACTGAGAGCAGACCTAAAGGTCAGGCTTATGGAGAATGTGTTGTTCATTACAATACACAAAAATTTTAATTACTATGAAGCTACAGAAATAATGATGCCACAGTGCAAGTGTAAGGTTGAAATTGACCATTTTTCAGCTAAGCTTTATGATCCAGCAAAGAATTTAATCCTGTATTGTATTTATCTCATATACATGCTTCTTGGGAACCAGGGCCTTAGCACACCTAACAGTGGCTTGGGAAGACAAATAGCACAGCTATTTGTCCCTCCATTCCCCGATCTCCCCACAAGATTTTACTGCTGAGCACAATGTCATACAGTATGGGATATCCCTTTGGTCAGTTGGGATCTGCTATCCTGGCTGTGTCCCTTCCCAACTTCTTGTCCACATCCAGCCAACTCACTTTGGTGGGGCTGGAGTGGCAAAGAGAAATAGAAGGTATTGCCACTGTGTTGGCACTGCCCAGGGGTGTTTTATCAACCATGTGTTAGCCACAAGAGCAGAGCACAGCACTGTAGGGACTGCTACAAAGAAAGTGGACTTCAGAACTGCATTCTAGTGAGACCCAGCACAGACAGAAAAGCGATGGTGAACATTACAGCCTTCAAAGAGAATCGGAGAGTCTAACGAGAATACACGGCAGCTGGGCCAGAATATCCAGCAGCCATAAAGAGAAAGGAACAGGCAGAATTAAGAAAGGACAAAGAATGGGAACTAGACAGAGGTTGGGATACTCCAATGGGTATGCAGAGATTTAACTAGATGGTTTTAGGGAGGTAGTTTTAATTGGCTGCTATTTAAAGCAGCTAGAAAACAAATTGACTTAGGTGAAAATATTAAAGGATGTATTCAATTATTTTAGCAGTAAAGGGAAGAGACAAATAGGGCCACCAACATGGGTGTTTTTATTGTTTCTAGCATGAAAATGACAAGGAGAGGCACAGAGAGGGAGACACACACACAGAGGAACATTAAAACATACAGTGAGTTTAACTATATTTGTATGCTAATATTTCTTGCCATCCTGAGAGGAAACTACAGGCTCTAAATGCTCAGTTCATATGCTTACATTGGAATAAACATGCAAAAGAATGTTTTTTCTCTCAATGAAATCAGACTTCACATTCTGAATGTTTAATTTTCCTGTTCTGAACTATAGTTTCTTTAATGTTGCCTACATGGTTCTTTTTTTTGATCTTAGATAAAATCTGTTTATCCAATTTCTTTAACCGCTCAAAGAGTTGAAGTTTGATAGAACACATTAATTACATTCTCTTACACAATATTCTTCATTAGCTACATTCTATTTATTTTTTAGCACACTTAAACCAATTGAGGAACCGAGTTTCCTTTGTCTTTTATACTCCAGTAGCCATCACAAGTACCTTAGCTAAAGCTCTATTGGAAACACTGAGTAACACTGTAACATTTAATAATGCTAATTAGAACTTATGTGTATGTCTTTAAGAGACAATATAGTCATAAAATGTCTTTTATTTTCTGTCACTAGCCTGATCAGTCTTATATATTCCATAGGAAAGTACATTAACTAAAGCAAGAAGAGAGCATCTTGATAAACTTTCAGGGTTAGAGCATCTGCAAATGAAATAAAGCATGTGACCTGGATACTGTTCAGTTTAAGGATAAGAATTAAACCCATTTTTCCTGCTCTTTGGATGGATGTCCTACAGATAATTTCCAGCAGACTCTTTTCCATCAGCAGTACGAGTGACATCCTGACCGTGATGGTGTGTTCTGTGAATGTATACTAGTATCACACAGAGCAGATGTGCACACTCTCAAAGTGTCCTGATTTTCACAGGTCTTCAGCAGCTCTGAAGTATCTCTACTTTCTGTGTTTAGTGAAGATTGAGACCTTCAGCTTTGAGCAACTCTTTATTTCCAAAACATCCAAAACTAAGGACTTTGACATGTACGCATTTTTATAAAAATCAACATGTATTGCACATTTAAATAGATATTTGATCTTTACTAAGCTTCCAGAATGTAGCTTGTCAACATTCATCCTCCCATACAGCTTGTATGGTAGGTTTGTCAGCTAGTAAATATAATTTTTATCCTCTCTCATAAATAGCAAAATGAAAGGAGAAAATGAAGACATTGCTGTCTTTATTTTAAGGGGTGCCCTGACAACAGAAATCAACCCAGGTTTATGTAAGAATATTGGATGCACAGTTTATGAAAAGATAAGCCTACCTGAAAATTGTCAAGAGCTACCCACTTTCAATCATTCCATCTTTCTCAAGTATGTAACAAATGACAGAAAAAAATCCTTCCTACACAGAATTAAAGGGCAATGTGCTACTAAAAAAAAAAAAAAAGACAAAATGTATTAAATTTTGTCATTTTTGTCTTAACCAGTATAGTTTCTGAAGGACAGAATAATTACACCCATAAGACTCACTGAGAATAGCAGTGCTAGAGATGCGCTGTAGTGGAATTGAATCAGTAACTCTGAGACTACTTCAAGCTTGTTTTAAATGTTATTCTGCTCTCCCTAGATTTGGGCTATTGATTATAAAAAATTGCTGCCAAGGTTTCTTTACTGCATAATTATACCCTGCACTTTTTACTTTATTTTCATGATGACACTGGAAAATGAGACTTGGGTGAGTACATTATTGAAATGAAAAGGTTTAAGTTTGATGCTGGGTTTCCCCACTATTCCCAGGTAATTCTCATTTTTGTAAACATAAATGCATTTTGGAAAGCTATATGCAGTATCATTAATTAACTGTAGTCTTTTTAAATAAGAGCAGGTGAGGTACAGACACCTTTGGATACCTGAAAATCTTAATACACCTATATTCAATAGGCCAGCAACTCAATGTTTTCTTAAAGATTTTCTCTTTTTGTTTTATCTAAAGAATTGCATTGAAATATAAGCAGAAACAGTTGATAAATTCCACTAGCTTGAGGCTTGATTCTGTGAGGTGCTGAGTATCATCCGTTTGCATGGAAGGGAGCTGAGACAGCTTAGCATTTTACAGATATTTGCACTGAGTGGTTCAATAAACACCTTTTTTGAGAAACAGACATATTTGCAGAATTTATCGTTGCCACAGACGCTGCCCAACTATAGACATAAAGCTTAAAATCCTGCAAAATTTAGTTAAATCTGCAGAAAGCATTAAGATGTATGTACAGGTCTACATTTCCCCCCTGCAGACTTAGAATATGAAACAACATAAATTTCTTCTATGATTAAATGTTCCTATTAATCAGCTGAACTGCATTGATTGGTGATACAAAGTTGTTTGGATTGCACTTATTTGGGATAAACTTGTATCTACCAAGTTGTTCTGCAAATACTAAGATAAACATAGACATTACATAAATTCTCATATGAAGATATTTAGATGCTACATACTTTAATTACTAATTACTGCTGGACTAAGACATGGACAGTGCATGACCTCTGAATGCAAAGAGAAATGCTTTTACCTTCTGGGGTTGTGTGGTAGGGTTTGTGACCCAACACTGTCATTTGCTGTGGTTTTCATTGTTACAGGATTTCACTATTACAATCCAAATCCTAGTGAAAGCTATAGTAAGAACTGAGGTGCTTTCAGGTTTATACAACATTAGTTTCTGGGTCTTAAAGTCCTACAAAATCACAGCACAGACTCTCTGATTGAAAGAGCAAATCATAGAAATATTAAGGTTCAAAAAGTCCTTTAAGATTATTGAATCCAACCTATAACCTAACACTTCCAAAACCACCACACCTACCCAGGGATGGAGACCACCACTTCCCTGGACAGCCTGTTCCAATGCTTGACAACCCTTTCAATGAGGAGATTTCAGTGAAGAGATGGCAGTGGGAGATTGTGACCACCAACTCAGAGACTGAAGAGGACTATCCCTCCCCACTCCCCAGCCTGGAGCATACACACATCAATTAAAGGACCTTGTAACTTTGAATGAAAGTGAGAGACTGTACTAACCAACTATCAAACCAGAACACCAATACAAATTGTTAAGATAAGTCACTAACCAATAATTATAAATAAAAGCGTGTATTTCTGTGTTTTGAGCTGTATGAACATTCTGAGGAGTTTGTAGGCTGGTTTGTTAACTTTGTGGATGTCACAGTTTGGGCCAAGTTGGTCAATGACAGGGTGACAGATGCCCTCACACAATGATATGGGCTTGAACAGGACCTCTAGATATCATCTACTGCAACCCCCCTGCCAAAGCAGGTCCACCTAAAGCAGGTTGCACAGGAACATGTGCAGGTGGGTTTTGAATGTCTCCAGAGATGGAGACTCCATTACCGCTCCCTCACCTCTGGCTCCAAAGAGAAGTAGAAGAGAGATAGAGAGATTTATGAGTTTAGAAAAAAGATGAAACTACTTTAATGAAATATTGATAAAAAATAAAGGGAATAATAAAAGAGATATAGAAATATACACAAAATCTTACTAAGCTCCCAGGGAGATATCACTAGCAAGCACTGGGAAAATTCCATACTGATCTCAGTGACAAACAGGAACTGGATTCTAGAACACTCTGATCAGGACCAAAGGCAGACAAACCGACAGAATCTCACTTGGGCATCAATCATCACAGAAAAAGAGCCATTGAAGAAGAACCAGTCTGACCCTCTTGATGCCTCAGCTTTTATACTGGCATGGTAGATGGGTATGGAACACCCTATTGGTCACTTTGGGTCACCTGACCTCTGCACTCCTCCCCAAAAGTGCTCCATGGGGTAACAGTTGATTCTGGCTGCCACAGCAACAAGTGTAAGGAAGAGCATCTCCCACTGAAAGGAAGGTTGGTTCTGCTCCACTCCAAACCAGGTCAGTAGGTTACCACCTAGCATCTATCTCTGCAGAGATGATTTGAATAAGTGCCTCTACTCAGTGTGTATATTGGTGTCTTGAATGCTAGGTAAATGACCCTGCTTTGGGACAAAAATAATAGGTCAGAATTGAAAACTAGCTACCTTTACTATGCTCTAAATAGGCTGATGACTTACCCCTTCTTTAGGATGTATCACCCATTTAATTCCATGCTATATGAATAAAAGGAAGGCTGAATCCTCTGAGTACATCTTTGCAGAGTATAACTGCTTGACCATTATGACCACCATGGGTCCTTGTTGCTTGGGCAGAGTTACAGAAGACAAAGGTCAGGGGAAATGAGGGGGAAGGAGGCCTGGAACACACTGTCACACTTGGTAATACAACTCCTCTGTGAATTTCCAGTAAAATATAAATCTTTCAGTGAAGAAAACAATTAACAATTTGCTTGGAGATGAGGGGAAGGGGATTTGTGTGGTTCAACCACTTCTCTTTCAAATCATGGAAATAGCAAAATGTTTTCAATAGCTGTTTTTTTACCAGTCATGCAAGAGAAATAATCAATTGTCTGTTCATGCATTTTCAAATCAGAAATGAAATTGCATTTAAGACACAAAATATCATCAAATGGTTTGAAAACTGCATCACCATCTCGTAAGGATACTTCTAATTTTAGGCAACACCTCTCTCCGTATAGCATGGAGAAAGGTAAAAACATTCATTTTTCTACCTGTTTGGTTCACAGGCTGTACAACAGAACAAAGCAGAGTACATATAATTATGGCTCAACTCTCCATGGCTGCATAGCTAACATTCTCAATGACTTTTCATCTGTCAAAAAGTTATTTCATAATGTCCTAAAAATGTCTTTTAATATCACTTTAAACAAAAACAATCTAACTGTATGCGAGTTAGAGTTAATAACATATTTAATCATAGAATGCATTCATTGAAGGTTACGTTTCAAAAGAGCATATGGCAAGTCTTTTATTAAATTATTTCTAATAATAGTAAAGCTAAACAAAGTAAATCAATCTTTTCACTGTTATATGTCTGAATTGAATGCTGGAATTCCTTTTTTTTTTTTGTAGAGAAAAAAGAAAAAATACATTTTCTCAGAAGCATTGTTTTATTCGGAACTTAAATTTTGATAAGATTGGGTGAAGTGAGTTATTTGCATAAAGAATTGTTTAATGAGTCAATGTAATCTGTAAATCTTCCTTGGGAATTCTGTGTTATATTAAGGGTTAATGTTTTACAACTCAATACAAGTTGTCTGGAGATCATGAAATATCTTACATTATTTTCCACCTTAAAATCATGGCTACATTAGAAGTATGTGTGTTGTTTGTATGTAATCAGATATGATCAAGTCATAGAAAATTGTAAGTTTGTTTTTTCAGTCACCTTAATTTCATATTAAGGTTCATTTCATATTTTCATATTAAGTTCATTTCAATTACAAAGGTAAGAAAAAAATTAATAAAACACTTGGATTGATAACCAGTCTGATTATCAAACTGATAATCAGATGATTGATAGTCAATCATATCACATAAAACTAAAAGAAACGTAACAAAATCAATGGCAATCTCATTGAATGTAATGGCTCTGGATAAAGTTCCTGATTTACTGTGACCACAGATTGTTGTTCTGACCATTTTATTTGGCGGACTCCTCTATTTTTTTGTTCCTCATCCGTTGTTAATTGTCTATATGAGAACTTGAGAGGTGTTGTCAGAAGGTAAGACATTGAATTAAACTAATGCAGCTTAATGCAGTGTTACAAGAACAGCACATTTACTCTGTGGTTAAAAAAAAAATTAACATATTTTTTTCTGCTATTTTATATTGCCTAGGAAGTAGGGTCAGCTAAACTTGAGCAGTTACCTGCATTCCAGGAAGAGGGTAGTCGCTAAGGAGGTGTAATAAAGGCATATAAGTAATGAACTTTTCCATGGTGATGAGGAATTAGATGATAAACCTTCAGACAGAGAGAGTCTACATCATTACATATGTACAGCTGCTGTCAGAAACGTGTCGCTGATCCCAAGAGACCTCATTGCCCACTGCAGTGTTACATGTAATAAATAATTTAGCATCCACATTTGCCAATGTGTAAGTGATGATCACAGAAAGCTGTTCTGTTCTCCTCTCTTTCATTTCTGGTAGTACAGCAGCTAAGGAAAACAAAGAGTGTACAACTCAAGTATTTTCTGCAATTAAATACAGGATATATAATGAAAATAACTCATTTTTAGCTCATCCAAACATCCTAATCCTTTTTATATGGTCTTTTTGTTTATATACAGGGCATATTCTGTGAACCTGAGCATCCACTTCTTAACAATTTGCACTGTCTTTTACTTCAATGTAAGCAAATGTTAAACTCCCTGAACAACTGAGCAGTATTTCACACAGAAAGAAATGCTGGTGCAAGCTAGAAGCATCAAAAACCATCAGACATTGAATATCCATTTTGATCCCTCTTTTACTTTGTGCCCCTTAAACATGAGTCAGTCTTGGCAGGAACAGCCAGACCTTCACGTGCACACAAATGGTATTCTGTTTTGACTGGCTGTGTTTCAGTAAGTGATTTATAGATTAACAAAGAGTCAATGGCAGCTTGATTTGGGATCTGGAGCCCTGGACTGAATCCATCACGGGCTCTGGCATTGATGATTCTTGATTGCTAATGTTCACAGGGGCAGCATCGGCATGGCACTAAACAAAAAAATATTTCTGTTTTCTGAATGGCTGTCTTCAACAGCTCGTGATTTTCTTCTTCAGTTGATCCCTAGATGCAGCAGATAGAAGACAGAAATGGGAAACGCTCTAATTCAAATTACCTGAAAAATCTTTCTGTACTCTTTCTAAATACTTAAAAATGCAAGACTTACCAACCTCTTGGAACTAACAGAAGACCAATACGATGTTTATATTCCAATTAATTTAGGGGTGTAAGTGACTTCATAAGCCTTATGCTGCCTATCTGGACAGGATTTTCACTTTGAGACAGAAAGTTCTCTGGATAATGCAGACTGTATATGCAGGGACCACATCAAAATGGTTCTGAAGGGACTTTGTGGATTACTGGTTATCTGTTGCACAAGATGCTTCTCATTATGTTAATGAAAAGTATAACATTTATGGTCCCCAACTTTGTCATCTATTATGTAGATCTGCCATGAATGCCTAGCCCAGGGCTGGCCATTCTGGACTTCTCATTTGTCCCAGACCCATTATGGGTCAATGTACCTCTTGCAGAAAATGGTAGCTTTGATGTTCCAGGTGCTATTGCAGCTTACCTAGATAGAATCATAGAATGGTTGGAGTTGGAATGGACCTTAAAGATCATTGAGTTCCACCTACCGCTTGACCAGGTTGGGTGTTGTGGTGGTGTCAGCAGCGGTTGGTATCGTACTTATGTTTGTATCCTCTTCCATCTGTGTTACTGCTGCTGTTTTCCTGTTCTACTTCTTGTTCTGTTAAACAGTTTTTGTCCCAAACCACAAATTTTGCCTTTTTTTCTTCCAGTCCTCTCCCCATGGCTGTGGGGTGTTAGTGAGCAGGGCTGCCACGTGGCTCTTTTGTTGCCGCTGAGGCCAAACCACGATAGTTCCTTATTGAAGAAGGATTCCTTCAGTGGAGTTGGCAAAAAATAAAAAAAATATTTCCTTCAGAGTACTATTTGGACATTTTGAGCCTGTTCTTTTAAAAGCATTATTTATATCTATTTTCAAGGGAGAAATGATGCAACAGAGAAAAGTTTCTTGCCAAATATCTTTCAGTCAGCCAGCAGCAGAGGCCTTAGTAGGGTACTAGTGAAGCAAAGTGTTTTGTAAGGTGGGAATCTTAATAGCAAGCTGTCTAAGATACAACTACTTCTACTTTTCACTAAGCATAAATGCTGCAGAAGTTAGTCATCAAGCCCTAGATCAAATTATCAAATGAAAATAACCAAGATTTCAGAAAAAAGGTAAAATTATCCTGCTGATTATTATTCATATCTTCTCCTTGCAGAGGCGGTGGAGCCCTCGAGAAGTGTAGGTATCTGTAGCTACTGCAAAAATCTACAGTTTGTGTCTGCAATTTGGACAGCTGTGAAGTTTTAGCACATAATATGGCTCTGCTGATTGGCATAGGTTAGTTTTTAGTATGACATCAATGTGTTACATAAGCTTAAATAGGATGAGTTTAGCACTTTCTTGCTTCTGTTTTGGAAAACGGAGCACATAGCCTATTTTAGTTTTTTTATTTGTGATTCCCCTAATGGAGAAAAGATTTTGTTTGCAAACTGTTAGCTTTTTCACTTCATCCTGTTGGTAATTCCATATTGTTTTATCACAAGCTCAGAAGAATTAAAAACTGAGGCAAACTTGGAATTAGACTGGTAAATGCAGAAGAAAAGGATGGAAAAGACATGGCATTGTCTGTGACAGCAGTATTTCTTAGCAAATCATTTTTATAACTTTTTATTCCAGTCAGCTCAATATTATAGCTGAGCCACCACTGAAATGACAAAAGCTCAATGATTAAATTTGCAGAAGTTCAGCGTTTTCAGAGTGAAAACTTCTGTGATGTACAGATGTTTGTCTTGGTGTGAGACTGAAGAAAGTAACAAAACTCTAAGCATAAATAGCAAGAATTCTAAAGGTCTTAAGTATATTTTCTTTAATTTCTTCTAGCCAGGATAATGGAAAAAGACTACTGAAGTTCTGCAACTTTCACCCTTAGTAAATATTTGAAAATTTACGCTGTATACAGCAGAACTCTTCTTGTTGAATAATCAGTTAATTTCCGTAAGGTTAGTATTCACTCATGACCACAATGGTTGGACTTTGTTGATTTCTTGCAACACCCACAAGAAAAAACAAGGAACTGTAGGAAGGTACAGTGGATTTGTTGAATTAATGGCCAGCCGTAGAGCTAAAAAGCTTTAAACTTTGTGTTCTTCTTTAAATGCTATGAACTGGATCTTTTTAAACAAGGGTGCTGACCATGTTGTAGTACTGTTTATTGTGCTGTAGGAACAAAGCTCAATCTCCACATCCTCCATCTCCCCTTAACGTTAGGCATTATATAAAAAGGCAGCAGAGAGTATGATTATTGCTTCAGAAAGCTTGCAATCTGTGTGTCAGACAGGTTGTGACAAGCAGAGGAAAAAGACCAATTAGCTATCTGTTGTGAACAGCAGTAGCAATCTTTTGTTGGTTTTTGTTGTTGTTTTGGTTTGGTTTTTTTACCTTGTTTTTTTTCCACCCTCTTTTTCAACCTAGTAGTGAAGTGAGGGTCTGACAGCAGCAGCTTTTCAAAGAGTTAGTAATTTTTATGAGGGTTTCTTTTTTATGCTTTAAAGGAAGCTAATGGAACGAGTTGTGGAGGTGTTCAAGTAAGCATCAGAATTCTCTCACAAGGTTATTTATATATTTTTTTAAAAGTAACAGAGTTAGCCAAAATGTTATACATAACTAAGCTCCATAGCTTTGGCTGGTTATCACAATCTTCTACATGTTTTGTCCTAAAAATGTACTTTTGAGCAGTTAAAGGAACTGCTGTTTTCCACCTTAAATCAGCCTTTATTTCACTTGAAGGCAAATTAAATCTTGAATGTTTAGGAATCTTTCACGGTGAAATACATTATGTCAAAGTAAAATAGAAAAAGACTCCGAAACTGCTTCATAAGAACAAAATCGAACGATTTATAAACTGAACAATAGCAGAATCTTCAGGAATTTTTACTGAGTGCTAGGCATTCATGACACGAAATAAAAAGCAGCTCTTAAAATTATGTACAGTAATTCCTTATAGGTATTTACCTGCCCTCCATTCTCAAAGGTTATCAATTCAATGCAAGTATTTTATGTGGTTCAATGGAAACACGTTCACTGAGCTAATCCTGAATCAACTTTTTGACTTTTTGTTTTTTCATTATTGTTTTCTGGTTTTAATTTTAAACAGGAGCAGAGAGGAGTTGAAATGCGTATCACTGAGATTTCTTAATGGTATGGATTCTGTTTGGTGTTTCAGGTTGGTTTTGGTTTTGTTTTTATAAAGGTAATACAAACCTAGAGCCATTATGCCAGCTGAAACAAAGGACACAGCATTTCTTAGATCTTTCCTATAAACTGTCTGTTCCTTAGATGAGTTATTATTATGAACAGAACTTTATATGAGTTTTTCTTTTTTTCCTTCATTGTTTAATAGCCTCCTTCTAAAAACTCCTATTCACACTTTTTTTTCTTTTTTTTTTTTAACAAGATTTGCAACCAGAAAACTTATTTGTACACAGCATCTGTGTAGATAGTTGGGAGATTAAATCTAACTAGCAAGGGCTCCCGTAGCTTAAAGCAGTGTAAACCTGAAGAAAATTATATAACTTCCATGGATTTCTTATCTTGCTTGTATGTAGCTGGTATTAGAACAAGATCCAATAGGAATATCAGGAGGATCACCTTACCTGGAAAACATAGGCTGTCTTTTAAATCAAACAGGAAAAACCTTCAGTTATTAACATTTGCTACTGCTTCTCATATGCCACACAGGAAAATACGATGGCTTTTGTGACAACTGTGCAATGCACAATTCCACTCTTCTCAGTTTTACACTGTGCTCTATTTGGGTTGGCCTTGTCTGACGGAGTGTATTCTTGAGGCTTCAGCCCCTCAAGAGCAGTGTTTACTTTTCTGTTTTCTTCCTGCTACACTAACCTAGATATGATGTAGCCTTCCACAAATTAGTGCCTTTAATTAATTTAGGCTAAGAAACAGAGAATCACTAATTTCCACTGGCTTAATTAAGGTTCAGGGAGATTTAACTTTAATGAACTGACTTATTAACCCTGCAGATCTTTGTTTTTTTTTTCCTATTTTTAACAATTTCATACATATTAAAACAGTTTAGTGCTATTGTACAGTGTGTTGTGCAGTGTGATAACGTGCTATTTCAGAGGTAGCATATCTGAGCACATAAACAACAGCTGATTTAAGATCATGCTGTATACAAGCATCATGACACACAGGTGGAATTCAAGGCAGCCACCAAAAGAAAAAAAAATACTACTTTGATCTTTTGTTATCAGGCTTTTGATTTGAAATTGATCTGATCTGATAAGGTTTATAGGCAGATGACATCAATACTAAATTCTAAGGAAGGAGACGATACTCAGTAATTAGTCCCAAGGCTGTTTTCTAAGCCCTTGGCAGGAGGCTCCATTCTGCAGGGTCCTGGGGCTCTATGGAATGATGTTGGAGGGTCTCAGCTCTCCACTGGAAGATGCACACAATCTGTGCTTCAGAGCAGAGCTCAGCCTCTTTGAGGATGTAGCCCATTGAGATCAGTAAGCACACTGATTAGAAAGCAGTCTGATCCAGGGTTTTAATTTAATTTCTGCTCCCCAGAATAAGGAAGTTCATCAGCAAGATCCGCTGTCATTTAGCACAATAGGATTATAGGGTCAGCAATTAGATGCTGCCATGAAAACAATATGCTTATCACTGGCATTTCTCATTCCTTTCTCATTTAGAAATAACCTTCTTAGCAATTCTTCAGCATTTCCTTTTTCTCGGCAATTAAATGCATGGGCTTTAAATAATTGGGCTTTCTCAGCTATCTCAGTGTTACAGTAATAAGCTTCATTCAGCTGATAACCCTGTGTGGGGCCAAACCTACAGTGGGGAACTTAAGAAAATACACTGTTGTGGTAAGTAGCCTGTGTCTGTAGCTGTTTGTTGGGGTTCTGGGTTGTTTTTTTTTAACGTTATTTACAAATAATGCAAGAGACACTGTAAGAGGGTTTGCCTGTGCTGACAGTGATTTGGTCAGTTCTCTTAAACCCGCAGATTTTTCTCTAAGTCAGCCAGTGTTAACTTGCTGCTATTCTTGTTTCTTGGGGGTTTGCCAGTCTAATCTCTCTGTGATGCACTAGTAAAACTAAGGTGATATTTAAGGGACAGCTCAGGAATGGCAGGCTGTTATCTAGGGCATGCAAATCTTGATGTTACTTTTGGGCAAACAATTCAATAGAGAAGATGCACAAAATAAAGTTGTTGGACTCCTCCAGTTGACAAATTTGCCTAGGAACGGGAAAAGTTTGCTTCTAATAAGTACTCAGCAAAGTTTTGCATAGCATCAGTTTTTACATGGATGTGAAATATAGAATCAAGCCAAGGAATGGGGGATAAAAATCAGTATTAGATTGTCTTCCCTCCGATTTTGCCTCAGCATATCTTGTATGCTCCAAATATGAAGTATTTTCACATATCTTTGAATGGTTTTAGTTTTAGGATGCAGCGGTTTGGGGAGAAATATCAAAGTTTTTGTTTTCCAAGGTGGCCAATGCTCAGATTTTATTCAGCTAGTTCTAAATGTGTCTCCTTTCTGCAATCTATTGCTTTTAATTATTTTTGTTTGTTTGTTTTTTGAGATATCTTGCATGGTGTAGGGAGAAATACATGCCCAACGTAGCTTTCTGCACTCCACTGCAGAGAGGCAGAGAGTGGTAGGAGAGAATTCTCAAAAGCTATCAGGGTCTACCTTTAGCTTTCTAAGTTCTTTATATCTCATCTAAGGACAAACAAAAAAATCTGTGTCATGATAAGAAGTACATGTCTGTTCTCCCTAACAAAGTACTGACCTAGCATAATTTATGAAATCTGATGAGACTGCAATCTAATATGAAATAAATTCGGGCTAATTTACTTTTTTATGTTATTGTAAAGCTGCTAAGCAATCGTCAACATGTGATTTTTGCAATTTCAAATTTTGCACCTGACCATATGAGAGTAGAGGCAGAGGTATGGAACAACTGGTGGAGGTGTTCCATATAGAAAAGCAAAGTATTTAATAGCCCACCTATATATCTGGGATATGTAGGCTCCACCAGGCTTTCCTAGGAACACCAGAGTTCTAGTAGGGCTAATCTGTGCCCATCGTACATGTGAAATTGCAGAAACATCTTTGAGTCTCCAGCTTTTGAATACATTGCATTTGATGATAAACTTACACCCCTGCTTTTGAAGTTTGCAGAACTGGCATCAATAACACAGCATTCAGAAATGTGTTGAGTAGAGATTGAAAGATGAAAATGATGATGTACCAAAGTCTGTACGTATCTGTCGTGGTTGAACCCTAGATGGTAGCGAGGATTATGCAGCCACTTGTGCAATTCTCTCCCTTTTCCTCAAGACAGGCAGGGAGAAGAGGGATAAGACAAAGTAAAACACCTTGTGGGTTGAGATAAAGACATTTCAATAGAGCAATAACAGAAAATAACACCACCACCACAGGTTACTCTCACCACCCAGTAAATTGGTACCTTCGGAGGCAGTGATCACGGATTCCTGCCCTCTGAACAGCCCCCACTTATATAGGGCACATGATGTCTATGGCACAGAATATTCCATTGGCTGTTCCATTGTTCTGTCTGTGTCACTTCTCAGCTTCTATTAGAAGCTGAAAAGAGTCCTTGAAAAGTAAACGTGGTCTAGCAACACCTCATACAAAATGCATTGTTGACATTCCATTTGCAGCAAGCACTGGAAAGGAAATTAGCTTTTTCCCACCTGAAACTACAGCAATACTTTATTTTCATTCACTGAGCATGCAAATGGTCTAGTACCATCCAAAATCCAAAGATATTACTGCTGCAAAAGGGATATTCTAGCACCTGGTTATTGGTATAGTATATAGAAGGGAGATCTATTCTTCTGAGGGTGGTTTAGTTTTTGGTTTTGTTTTTGTTTTTTAATAAAGCATTGCAACTACTGTGTTCATGAGCACTTAAAAATTCTCCAGTGTTCAGTGTTTTATATTTACTGTATTGTAGACTCAAGAGAATTCCAGAGCAGTGAAGAGCAGCAAAATCATTGAATAAAAAAATAAACCACTTACAACTGAAATAGTTTCTGTCTTTTCTTCCTCTACAGTTTCCATGGAATTCATATAGCAGTTTGCTAGAGTGTGATTTGGCTTTATGACTCCTTCAAAGTCATAGTTTAAAGTTTAAAATAATTCTGCTTTAATATTGGGAATAGTTCTTTACTTGCAGAGTGAAGAAATGGAGATTTTATGGTCCTCAGCTGGAATGGAAACCTTTCTCCTAAGTTCTGTTTGCAAAGAAGAGGAGAAATAGCAATCTTTAATGACTACAGTTATTTGAACATCCAAAGATTAAAAAGGGAAAGAACTCTAGAAAGACCCTTTGTACCCCACGGATCTGTAGTTCCAAAAGATATATTTTCTTTTTTTAGATCTGACTACAGGTAACCTGAGTTACTAGTTTTTCCTCAGACTTAATCAAACTTTTAAAATAATCAGTTTATGTTACTTTTTACATAAAAGTCCATAGAAATAACAATTTGGACTAGCTCATCACTTACCAGTTTCTGAGAAGAAAACAGCAGTATCAGTCTAATTAATCTGGCCTTTTCCTGTGCTACAAGCTCAAACTGTGTTAAGCAGGAAAACATAATCCTAACTTATTAAACAATACAGTAACACAACATGTCTCAGATATAAGAACTGTGGGGAAGCCAACTACAGTACTGACAGACAATCAATCATAATCTGATTTTTTGCATATATATGTTTATTAGAAGAGTATAAATCTTAATGCAAAATTATAAGCCCAGGGTATCCACAGTCTAATGGTCTCATAGAAAATCATATCGTAATTATTAAGGAAAATAAATAAATATATTTTTTCACATATGTATGTATATTTAAATCACCTCATTTTTTGATAGTTACTGGCTTGACAAAGCACCCCAAACTAGCAAATAGATAGTTATATATAAAAGCAAGAAATAAAAAGGAACTTTTTTGTGTATGACATGCTAAAGCAAACTGGGCAGAGTACCAAAATGTATGCTGTGAAGAAAAGTGAGCTGAAAAAAAGCATGCTGAAAGCATGTGGAAAAAGCAAGCTCAAAATAAACTCATAATCTTTTCTAACAGAAAAACTTTGGATCTGAAATTAGTCCCTTTTTCTCCCAAACCTGGTTTCTGTACTGATCCCCTCTATAAATGATCATCAATCTCAAAAATGATAATAGGACAAAATCCAAACATGCAAATAACTGAGGGAGGATAAGCAGTAGATAGAAGATTCTCATCTGACCTCTGGAAAGAAGATATACATATGACTCTTGGGCTAATTTCTTCTCTCCTTTTCTGAGTAAGAAGTTCATTATTTATTCCTGCTTCATTCTGAAAATGTTGCCATATTCATATGGCATAGAAAGCAGAAATGTCCTCAATTTCTGCAGAGTGAAAACATCAGCAATTTTTCAGTGTGAGGAGACAGAAAACTTGACTAACAATACATAAAAAGCACAGTTGGAATAAGGGGAAAAACGACCTAAAAATATTACTTGGATGAGCATAAGCTATTTAGGTGTTTTATAAAACCACTGCCAGATTGTGTGGTCCCGTATTCCCAGGACTCTTACAAGGTCATCCATTAAGCCTGCTTTCTTTTCGAAATGACTATATTTAGTAGAGTTACTGTTTAGATGCACACATCTACTTCTAGCTCTCAAGTTCACTTCATCCCTTGATTGTAATCCTCCTATCAAGCGAGTACAAGCATCCACGATGATTGAAATTATCAATCTGGGAACAGTGTCATAGTCTGAGTAAACATTTGAGTTAACTTGATAGAGATCATGCCAAATAGCATTGCCAGCTTTTTAATCCTTTCCTTAACACGGTAAGGACCATGCAGGCTTGCATGTGTGTGAACACTGAGAGACTGGAATCAGTTTTCAGTATTGGGGGTTCGTATGATATAAATTGCTTTATATGGTTATATGGATTTTCTCATATTCCTCCATCCTTAATATATTGATAGGCACCTATGTTTACAACTATAGCTGATCTAGTTTTGGGGGAAACAACTGTATCATGTTATTGTGTTTGATTTTTTTCAATATGAAATAAGTCAATTGTCAAGCAGCCTCGGAGTTAGTATCACTTCCAATCTCCCACTACTTTATAATAAGCTACATAAACCTCTTGCCCATAAACATTCAAAATAATTCTAGAATGTCCAGAATAATGAAGGACAAGATAAGGTAAGGATTCTGCAAATCCAGATCAGGAAGTCCTAAAAAACCAGGTGAATTTTTATGAGAGAGAGGAATTCTAGACATTCTGATATTGTTTTTCCGAGTTGGAGGAGTAGAAACACTAGAAGCCTTGGGAGCACCTGGTTTTTCGTGTGGAAAGATGCATGTACTGCTGGAAGCTCCCAGAAACGAACACCAATGTTCTTATTAACCTGAACTACCACATGCTCAAGCAACTTTCACAGATCACCTGATCCCTGGCATCCCTCTTGATGATACTGTCCCAGAAGATGGTAGAATCCCATGCTTCCTAGAAGTCTGTCATCTGAGACCAGGCCTGAAAGTCTGAGGATTTGAAGCAGTTTTCAGAGGTAGGTCATAAAATGATACGAATGGTACGAATATTTACAGTAAATGGTAACAGCACCCATGGAAGAGTAATGAAAACATACGAACATATCTTTTAATCTTGAAATGTCACTTGTTACACGTTCACAGTCTGAAAACTATAAAATTCTCCACATATTTTATTATCATAACTCTAAAAACAATTTAAAATTGCTTCCTTTTGACTGTCATATATAAAGCAAACTTTTTCTAGAATTTTTTAGATTCTTAAACGTGTTGAATGAGTAGTACAAAGAAAAAAGTATATGGGCTTGTTAAAAGCTATCAGGCCTTGATATTTTAAAACAATTATTTCTGCAAAAGATAACATGTAAGACCATGTGTAGGTCTACCTGTGGACAAAAGCTGAAAAATTTCATGAGCCAAATTTTTTGATGAAGTTTTATGGAGATAGAGAGCTGGAGGAAGATAAGAGAGATAGATGGTGGTGGAGAAAGTCTGTTATTTGAAAAGATGAAAGTATACCAGGTTTAAAATGTTTAGAAATATGACATCACTTTTTCCTGACTTGAACTCTAGACAGCATATTGACATTAAATCAATTTCGTGATATGAAAGAGCTTCACTTAAGAAAGATCTGAGAAATCTAAGCTGAGATTGAAGCCCTTCTAGGTCTGATTTTGCTTTATTCTCAATAGCAACAATGTCAGACCGAGAGCCAAGACCAAAATCCCAGGAGGGAGTAATTTCTTTCCCTTTGAAAATTTCTGTGCTTATGAAGGCATAGTATGGGTTTCTGCCTTTGGAATATTAATTAAGCTTTCTTCAGGAGGAAGGCACAGAGTGAGCGTGCCAGGAAATAGGAATGAGTCTCTTTAGTCATGAAGTTTGTTCTTAGTTGTGGTGATGTCTGAACTTGAGGCAACCTATCAGCGTTGGTCAGACTGGGGGGGGGAGGGCCTCAGTTCTGAGCCTCACAGCAAACATCTGCCAAGTAGAAATAGTTTATGAATAATAGCTAATACAGTATGCTCAGCTCTCTTATTTCATCTCCCTCCTGGCGTTATAAATCCACACTGGCATGAATATAATATGCTATTTGCTAAGACTCCTGGGGAATGGAAATAAATAAAAATGAGTATTTGAAGAAAAGGATCGATTTGAGATCTACATTAAATGCTTCGTATTCACTATGTGAAGGATATACTGCCTCTTTCTTGCTACTTAGAAGTTATTTAATGATCCAGCTGAAATGAGTTTCATAATGAAGGGATACATGAAAACAAACACTGCAAAGAGCTATTGTACTGTCTATCTATCTGACTTACAGGAGGAAATGTATTAAAAGGAAATCTGAGCAGGAGGATGCTACTGAAACACTGAAAGTCAGAGTAAGAGGTAAAGCAAAACTATCAATAGATTCTTAGGAAAACAATAACAGTGGGGTAGGTAGTACATGCCCTTCAAGTTGATATATTTTTTTTTTTTCCCCATCAGGGGTTTTACATATTTAAAGGATTCTGGACATCTGAACTGCTGATCATTCATGTCTTATAAAAACAAGCTTGAACATGAGCTCACTTCATTGAATCAAAAACAAGAAAAAGTCTGAGAGAATTTTTCATGCATTGTCCTTGAGAAAATATATATTTAATTTTTCCAGGACACCTTTTCGCCTTCACAGCTAAGTTCCAGGTCTGTACAATCTTTGTCTACTTTACTGGAGTTATTGTAGCCATACTAGTTGAGAGACATCAGAAGGGAAAGAAATAAAATTGTGAGACATCTAGAGGGTATTAGACAAATATCTAATTGCAAGAATGACAAAGTAGGTCTTCACTTATTTTTCCTATAGCAAAGAAATGAAATTCCCAGGAAAATGCAATTACCTTAAAAAGTATTTATCAGACAAAATACTCAGTCTCTGACCCAGAGAAGATAATGAAAATGTATGAAATAATAATTAAATTACTAATTTTTGTCTGTCTTTCTCTCTAGCAAGAGAAGTTCAGGGAAGGAAATAATGAGACAATGGTGACACACTACCCTAAACTTCAATGATAAAAATAAAGCTTAGTATAAATGAAACGGTGTAAATTGATATAACAGAATATATAAATCCATTCCCACTCAAGTGTACTAAACCTACTGTCTATGCAAGACAATGAATGGACTAGCACTAGAGAAAGATATAATTTCCATAAGTAATGGTAGGAAAATAAGGAAGACACACAAAACAGGCAAGTAAAGAAGGAAAAGATTTATTGGAGTTGGGAAGGCAGAAGGCTGACCCGGCAGGGAGGATCATCAACTCCCAGCCCCATGGATGCAAAGGGGAGCTTCCCCCTTGCCAGGCAGCTCTGGATGGGATGGTTCAGGGAACATTCCCAGGACTGGGTGATCCCAGGAACACACACTCCCCCTGTACAAAAACATTGCTGAATGTCCCTGTCGAGTCCCGTGGCAGAGAAGGAGGCTCAATCCTGACTTGTGTTTTAGTCTGTGGTGACAAGAACAACAGAAAGTAAAATAAATACAGATTATAATTTCTGAGAGATGAAAGTGATAATGGAACAAGAAATAGAATGGGAAATTCAGATGCCATCTTGCATGTCTGCTTGTTTTACTGAGAAGGCTCTTAAATGATTTCATAATGTGCCTTTGAGAAAAAAGTGGCAAGAGTTGGAAATATTTCCAGTCTATTTCCTTTAGGATGCTACTGGTGTGACCAGTTCACGTTCAGAAGAACATGTATTTAAAGGCAAAATCAGGTTTGTCCTTACGATGTTGGACTACTCTTATGACTGTAGTATGGATGTATTCACTGAGCTATCCTTGGACAATCTTCAGCTTTTGATTAATACTTATACTGGCATGACTTTCTGAACTATGCCACTTATGGAGTGATCCTACAAAAGAAATTGTAAATAAACTACGTTATCAGCTTTATTTTTGACTATTTACTTTGCTGTTTCCATTCAGTTCTCATCTAGGTGTTGGTATTCATCTTCTGTCTTTGAAATTATGCTGTAATTTTAAGCCCTATGGAACAGAAACAACACTTACTGTGTGTTTCTATGAGTGAAATTGAATCAGGTCTTATGATGTGATCTTGTAGTCACCACTACATTTTAGAAATATTATAAGGGGCTAGAAATAGCAGCAATCACAATAAATAACAAGACTGATTAAATTGTGATTCTACTCTAAAATTGGATGATGAACATTTTGTAAGTTGATTGTGGCATTTGCTGAAGAAATAACAGATGTGTATTTGCAGATGTGTTCATTTGAATGCTACAAACTGAAGTGAGAAAAAAATGTTCCCAAAAGTTCACCCAGAGAAACATCATTTGCACAAATGCTCACAGGTAAAGACGTAAACAGTAAGCAAGTAGATTTCAGAGCATAAATTTATATTCCTTAAATTTTTATATACCTTCAGGATTACTGTATGATATTTGAAAGTTCTCCTGTCTCAAGCAAAAATAGACATCGAAAGCTCAGAGAGTTATTGGAAAAAAAAGAAAAGAGCTTTGGTTTGATTACTGTATTAAGAAATCAACACTGTTATCTAGTCTTTTATGTCTAAGATGGAAAACATAGAATGATTTTCACCCAGGAGATGGCGGCCAGGAAATAATATGAAATAGCACCTGCCTTTTCAATAAACTCATCAAATTAATCTACAGATATTATTTCAGGAGCAAAACATTCATGCGCCGTCTTGTTTCTGGAACAGTCTTTTAAAAAATCACTTGGTCTTGTGAAAACCACAGAAAAATACAGTCTATTATGGTAGATAAATATATACAGTTTTACATCTCAGCCAAATAGGGTACTTCAAAGATAACCTTGAGGTATGTGTTGCATGGAGTCATTATGAAAACTATTTATATGAAATTCTATAGATGTATTTATAGTATTTTTTCCCTTTTTTTTTTTTTTACCCCACATTAAATAATGTTCTGTCATTTTAAATAAAAAAGCCATAATCTATGCCCAAATAACCTCCTGAAAGTAAGTGCCTTTTTCCAAGCAGACAGGTAATATCTGAAGAAAAACCTGACCCTCTTAAATAACCACTTTAGCATTTGGGGTTTCATTCCACCTGGGTGTTGACCTAGTTCAACCCTACTTAATTTTTAATATCTCATAAATACACTACCCAGGGTGATACAGCTGAATAGACAGTGAAAAGCTGAGCTGGATCATAATTTGTGCTAAAAACTGTACTTAATGGAAACAAACAAGCACGGATGAACTAGATCAGAAAAGGAAGAATGTGTGGATCAGTCTATAATCGATTTCTGAAGTGAGAGAACACTTCAAGCTGCTCATCATCCTCTCTGAGCTTGTTTCTGACTAATTTACTTCAGCTTTTAATTGTAACACAAGGTAATATTCCAAAATTCATATTTATTGCCTTACTCTGAAAATGGTCCTACTGATTTTCATAAGATTTTACCTATGGTAGGAAAATGTGTATATATATATATATCAGAAATCATTATAACTACTATGGTATAAGTATCAGAAACTACTATATTGTAAAGCCTTTGAGACAGACTTCCTGTTATTAAGTCATCAGAAAATTTATTAACTCCTTGTCTTCTCTTTTACTAGAAGTCTTTTTGATGCAATGTATTAAAATTGGTACCATTGTCAGAGTTAACACTACATGTTACTAGACAGAGTTGGACGTGATTTTCTGCCTGCATTTAATATTCAAGTATTGTCCAGAATTGAGAGCTGTGGTTTGGTCCATAACACTGTTCTGATGAAGGCAGTGAAGTGGTGGTGTTGAAAGGGGGTTGGGGAGGCTCTGGGCTTGTATGGAAATCCAGGGTTCATTTGCAAAGCTATTTTCACAGCCCAATATGTGCTTTCTGTACATGGTATAAGTGTAGGCAATTACAACTTTTTGCTCCATCAGTTAAGATATTTATTTGTCTGAAAGACTTTGAAAGTGGAAAAGGGGAAATAAAAAAATTAAAATAATAAAAACCCTTTATATCTTATAAAAAAATTAATTGGAAAGGTGATTAATTCCTTATCCATACTCTTTACCCAATTATTGCTTTATATTGCTCAATAAGGCACAAAGCCTTTCCTATAAGCACTTTCCTTTCACAATGCTGGGAAAGAGAAAAGGTGAAAGAAGAGCAATCAAGCAAAAAGACTTCACACTGGCCTGAGGCTAAAGTAAATGTATTTTAAAACTGTGCCCAAGCACTGTGGCAAGAGCAGTGTGCTACAAAGGGATTGGCAGCATCCAGCTGGAGAAATTAGATCTTGTTTGTACAGCAAACACTTAATAACTTTTTGCTGTGTTGATGGAAATGATTAACGCAGATCTGCCTCTAGCATGTTTGCAACCTAGACAGGCATATTCAGAAAGTCTCTTTTTGTCTCTAAAGCAGTAGAATAGGTCCTGACTGCAAAGTAGAACTGCAGAGCACAGTGAAATAGAAGTTCTGTAGTTTTGTGATAGAACTGATATAAGCAGACACTATATAGTGTTAAAACTGGACATCTTCCAGTGAACAAAGCACTCAGACCAGGGTCCAAGTTCATATCATTGTATCATAGGTGCTTCCTTTATAGTAATAGAATTACATCAGAAATTGAAAGTATTTCTACACCCCTTCATGTGTTGTGTGATTTTTCTTCTTGGGTAAGTCTCAGATAATTCTAACAGAAATGCTCACTTATGCATCATAAATCCTGGGGATGGAAAAGTGCATTTAAGTACTTCCCTTTCAGAGCAGATGACATTCCTAACATAGCATCATTGCAAAAGTCATATGCTAAACCCTGAAGGGATGCAGCGTCAACAACCCTAAAATATCTGTGAAGTATTTAGCCAACCAGGTTTCAACTTTATCACAATGCTAACAGCACTTAACTTTAATCTAGGTGCCTTTGATTTTCTTTCTATTAGAGCTGTGGGAGTTTGGGAAAGCAAGCGTCATGAGTTGGTTATCTTTTGCTATACAAATAAATAAATAACTTAATTTAATTAAATGAAGCTCATAAGACCTATCACCAGCCTTAATTAGAATCAATGGAGAAATTAAAAATTATTTAAAATGAGGCCAAGGTGAAAATAAATCAGAAGGAAGACACTACGGAAACAAGAAACAAACACTCCTACAATAACTCAAATTTTAGACTGAGTGTAGCTAATGCCAATCAGAACATGCAGATGGTAAAATCGTTTTTAAACTCTCACTGAGTCTGAAGTTTGGCTCTCAATATGAGCCAGCCGTGCAACAATGAGCAATATTTGTCCTGAGCTTTGGGATACATATTTAAATGAATATAAATATGGATTTTTCTTTCTTTATCTGTTCCTTGAAATGGAAAGTACTGTGACAAGGATTTATTACAGGCTTTATTTAGTACAGGGAGCTTCACTGCAAACTGTACGTGAACTCTGATCTAGATCCTCAGGGTAGAAAGGAGAGCTCTGTTGTCCATACTGATGTAAAAACTTTTAGCAAAATTTTGCAGTATTTCTTTTTTAGACGTATTATTCAGTTAAATAGGAAAATGGAATTTAGGACTCCAGAGTTTCATTGATAGATCCACCGGTGGGAGGCCAACTTATTTTCTGTGAGTCTTAGTTCACAGGGAATTTAATTGCTTGTTTTAAAGAAGTGCTTTGGGAACCAAAGTTCCTATGCCTGGTTGATTATTTCGGGTCCTTCAGTACAATTTGCAGCCTATACAGCTGTGTCAGCATAACTGCTGGTGGGATTGTGACGTAAAGCAGGGTTCTGAAATGATCCAGGTTTAAAAAAAAAAAAAAAAATCCTCCAAAAATGTGTTTGTGTATTTAATTCTGATCACAATTTCAATCACATGATTTATACAAAGGCTCTGCAAACTGGTGTATCAAAACAGCCCAACAGCCAACAAAGTGCTACAAGGACAGGAGTGAGCAACTGGGAGTAAGATTTTTGGGAATTCATAAAGTTGACTTTGCTACCAAAAATGTGTTGAGTAAATATGCAGCATTCTCTTTCAAAGTCACTGAAAAAGGTTTCACTATCTTTGACTTGTGTTACCACTGAAAAGAATTCACTGCTTTTAGAAAAAAGAAAAAAAAAAAAGGAAAAAAGGAAAGCGTTCACTGGTAAATATTTCACGAATTAAATATGTATCATATCGAGGAGTATTTTCAGTCATTCATTTTTAACCTTATATTAGTTTTATTTGATACTTTCTGCTTTTTCTTTTAGAGGAGACTCCTATTTGTTTTTCTTGCAGTCTTACAGATCTTCATCGTATTCCTTGCTCATCTTTCCCTTGTCTAGGTTGAAAACTATTAAATCTCCTATTTTTTCATCATAAAAAAGCCATATCATATCTTTGAACGTCACTTCCAGCCTTCTCTGCTTCTTTTCCATTTTATCATATTCTTTTTGAAATAGAAAGACTAGAACTAGACAAGTATTCAAGATTCAGATGTGCCATAGATTTAATTATGATATAACGAGGCTTTCTCTTTTGATTCCAATTCTTTCATATACAGTTCCTGGCCTTCTATTTGCTTTCTCAATAATTATTGATAATTTACTTGACATTTCTGGAATTCATTATTATAAATCCAAATCTCAAACACAAACAGTAATAATTAGTTTAGATCCCTTTACTGTATAGGTATAGGAGGAATAGCTTTCAATGTAAATTTAAATAGGAAATGGCAGGTAATTTCTCTCAAGAAACGTTAAGTTAAAGCTTAGGTTTTGTGGATAGTTGGAAGTATTTTGTGGCAGGGTCTGAAATTGACGGAAGAGAAGCAATCACTGTTGTGGGAGTGAGCTGGCAGTTCATTAATTGTAAATTACTTTCTTTATTTAACAGCTTACGAGAAATGTTCATCACATTAGTGTCTGAGTTCCTATAACTAGCAGTGGATTTATCTTCAGATCACCTGAGTTACATTAGAAGTATCATTTCCTTTGATTTACTGCAGGACAAAGAAGACAGGTCTTGCTTAATTTAGTATCTGTGTAAGCCTGTATTAGTAAAGAATTCAGATCTTAATAACATCCACCTCCATCAAACAAATAATTAAAAATGTAAAAAATAAAAATATTGTGCATAAAGATATTTCTTCAGTGAGACCAAATGATAAGGAAGTTTTTTCCAGTATCCTCAGTGACTCAACCTTCAATCTCATAATATTGTCATTCTGGAGTATAATGCTAACACAAAAATAGAATTGTTTATTATTAGTGATTTCTACATTTTAATAAGCTACAACTTCCTTTCTGTGATTGTTGAGGGAAAGCTGACAAAACTTAAGTGTTACGTTATGTTTTTTTTTTTTAAACAAACAAAAGAAAATCCCATACATACAAAAAATCCCAGTAACTTTCAATCTTGTATAAATTTGCAATATCTTAGACCTGTAAAATATGCCCTTTTAAAGTATAGCTTCCCTTGAAAGGGGAAACTGAGTGTGTCCACACTGAAACTGTGTGGGTCACCTTCGATCCACACAAGAAGATCACCGCCAAAGAGTAAGAGATGGACTCAAATGTGTAATATCAAGACTGCAAATTACCATGATAGTTCTTGTTATCTGACCTATTCCTGTCACTGAAATGAAACCACCAGTTTATAAACTGAAACACTGTTAGATTATGCTAATCTGAAAATCTGAGGTGGTGAGAAGCTGGAGAGACAGAATATGTCTGTTTTCATCTGGCAGCACTTGAGAGGCAGTGTGTACTGGGTGGTGTGTAGCCTGAATATGCATAACAATTCCCCTTATTCCAATTAGAAATTAAAAATATAATGTAAATAAGATACTAGGTGTCTCAACATTGGTCCATATTATGGCTACAGGCTTCAGTCTATTTTCCATCTGTGAAGAGGATGAAAGGTGATTTCTGCTTTTTACTAAACTACTCAAGAATCTAAGACTCAGTAACTAATGTAAAAATATATTGGATAGACATCACTGGAAATTTTTCCTCAGAATACTTTTTCTGGAAAAAGAACAGGTTCAGCAAAGGAACTAAAGTTTACATGGGAATGTTTCATAGAATTGAATGGGAAATAAGATCTTCTCCAGACTGGATTGGTGATTATAGCACTCAATAGAATTCAATGCCATCCTTTGCCTTATCCCACCTCTTCCTGACTCAGTTGATAGTCACAGTCTGTGTTCCAAATCATTCCTGGCAGGCGCCCTAAAGCCTCCCTTCCTCCAGCCCAGGTTATCAGCATTTCTAAGATGTTTATTCTTCTACTATGATATTCAGCTTCTGAAATCTAAGGTTTTGCACAAATCAAACTTCTGCCTTAGCTTTTTCCTGGCTAATCACCGGATCCAAGTGAAAGAAGGTGCTTCTGGGTTCATTCAGAGTCCATGTCTTTCACCAGAAGTATGTGTGACCCTGAGCTCTCATAATGCAACATTTTCTTCTGTTGCTATGTTTTGTGTAAAAGTGAGGGGAAAACTACAGAACTTGTTCAGGAGTGTTTATTTTTAGACAGGTATTGACAAAGATGCCCACATAAAACAGCAGACTTCGTACAAAATGGTGCAAAATAACAATTGGTGCAACTAAATGACTCAAAAAACAAAGCTGTCACACATTGTAGGAATGAAGTGAAACCCAGAAATTTTGGGGTTTTTTTATCTATGTCTTTAAAACAGACCTGATGCAACAGATCATGCTCTGGAGCACTTTGCTCAGTGCCAGAGCTACAAAAAATAGAAATGAATTCATGTTAATTTTAAGCCTCCAGGTTCTCACTCCTGGGGAACTACACTCACCAATGGTTAATTCAGAAGCTTGGCAGGCAGCAGTGCTTTGCCTGCAACTGTGCCAGTGGGAATTACTCAAGCACTGAGACTAATCTCAGATAAAGAAGCCGTGAGGAGAAGTCACAGACAGAAGGGAGAGTTCAATATTTGCCTTTCAGGGACATACAGGCGAATTCTTAGTTCTTGTCACTTAGCTAACTCATCACAACAGGAGTAAAGAACATGTATATCCACCCCTTCGCTTTTCTTCACATCATGTTGTTAGGGGTTTTTTGATGGCATTAAAAAAAAAAAAAATAAAAAGGTAAGATATATTTCTATGCAACGTACCGTCTCTGTACAACAGACTATTTTTTTTAGGTTATATCCTCTGTAATGAAAATTGGCATTTTCTATGGAGCTCCGATGATAACTTTTGTTCATGACATGGATTCTCTTTTAAAAAGTTGTACTCAAAATGAGGTGTTTCCTAGCAGACAGTTAACAGAGTTCAAGCTGATTATAGTACATTCATTCCATCTGGAAAACATTTCCTCTAGCTGTTCCTGCAAGAAGGGGATTGACAGCAGCAGAACTGAGCATGAGGAGGAAGTTTTTGAATTTTCTTGCATTCTGGAGAACATGGAGGTTAATTGTCATCTTAAGATGTTGGGCAGGTAGCACACAGAGACTGAAGCACAGAGATCAGAGGTGACTTCACCCTCTGTGAGCTGAATGTAAAGGAAAGCAGCAATAACATCTGAAAATTTAGGTTAAAGTGCCTGGTTGTAGTATGCATTGCTACAACTTTAAGAAGGAAGGCAAGCTAGAGAAATGGAAAGATAGTAACTGTCTCTTCATGTGTTTTCAGAGAACATACACTCTTAGGAAGTTAAGAAACAACTTCCTAACAGCATTACTATCAAGGTGACTTTGATTCTAGTAGCCCCAATCTTCTGTGGTTGTTTTCTGCAGCACTTTAAACAGATTGGTGTCTGTGTGCCTGTGACTGTTTATCAGAGAAACCTCTGGGTTTTTTGGATTCTTTTTGCCTGCTTTAGATCTTTGGGAAGATAGTTCAAAGTTGTCAATACCTTTAAGGGAGGAATTTAGAAAGGTAAAAAGAAAAAAGCAACATACCCACGGAGTCATAGGAAGTACAGAGTTGTCAGGACTCTTTCTTGTATCATACAAGGCATAGATAATTCAGAACACCTGCTATTTACTGCAGTGTAAGATAAGTAATTAGGTACATATCCATGTGTAATTTTGCAATGTGGGAATTCACTTGCTGTTCTGTGTGACTTCTAAAATTGTCATGAAAGCTTCTTGTTCCCAGTTCAGCTTCCCCCAGTTCAGCAGCCACTGTACTATCTGTGCCTATACATTATGTCATTCAAATCAACAGGGAAGCCTTTGCATGTGAAATTGGAGCAAAGACTTAATAACTCCGAGGCCTGATAAGCAGGGCTTCATTGCTTACTAGAACATTCTGTTTACACAATTCTCAGTGCTCACTTAGTCTATTTTACATGATCCCATTAACTTTTAGCAGATCTACAAAGCATACTGAAACTGTATTTTCACAAAGGTCAAAAGAACAATGTCAGATATACTGAGAAAGTAATCAATAAATATATCTTTTCTCTGTAGGAATACTTAGCACTTCAGGGCACGGATGGAATGCTTTAGCATAAAACCAGAAATTTAGTTCTTTTTTCAAGCATGGTACTTTCAGTTTTGCTTACCATGCAACTGCTTCTCCCTGAAGTGTCAGTGCCTGAACATGCTCCTTCATAACTTTGTAAGACTTTCCTTAGTATCATACGACGTTCAATGATTGAAAGTAATTTTTAAGGAATGGCTTTATAAACTGTTTCATTTGACAAAGGAAAGATGGAATAACATTCCTTGTTTCTACGTAAAATGATTAGGATCAAAAACTAATTTTCAGCATTCGTAATGTTCATAATTCAATATATACAGACTATATTTATATTAATACAATTTAAAAATGCTAATAAGAGAGAATTTTGGCTTTGCTAGGGATTATTATGCTAAAAATGCTCCATTTTTGATTCTCCATAGTGCATTCAGAACCTACTGGCATGTTTTGCTCTCTTACATAAGCAGAAAGCCTAGCCTACAGCACTTTTACTTCCTTTTGTCATTATCACAAGATTGTAGCTACTCTCATGAGGTATGTTTGGTGCAGAAACATGACTGAAAACCTTCCCTGACATCTCATCTTAAATTATGACTTGCTTTCTATAGCAGGTATTATAACACACTGCCACACAGCCTGTGAGACTTCATGTTTGGAAAGAGACATTTAGGGAGGGTGATTTAGTAGTCTAATGTAAAGGTGATCATAGATAGGAGTGAAATAGTGGGAAGGAATATTAAAGAGTTTCAAAATAGTCACAGATTAAGGAAAAAAATATCTTCTCTCGTTTTTAGGAATAGGTTTAGATATTTTATTCTCTCTAGAATGAAGCTACTGTGGTAAACACAGGGATGATGGATGTTATATTACAGATAGTAGCTACTGGTTATCTTTTAAATATCACTGAGTTTGTGTAAACCTCTTCAAAAGTTTCAAAAGGACATATTTACAGGTTCTTCAGTTATCTTTCTTGGGGAGTCTTTCACTCTCTTCTCTACAAACTGCCTGGTTTGGCACATATAAGGCAATAGTGACAAGTTAAATATCTTACAATGTGTCACAGCTGCATTGTTTTATATGAGATCATCAAGGAGTGAATGACCATAATGTTTCTGGAGCCCAGGCTCAATACAAAAGAGCAAAGACAAGCAGTGTTTTGGCAGCATTTTCTGCAAGAAATCAGTTTGGTGATAGCCGACTTGTGCACTTGCATGCAAATAAAAAGATGCTTTCCCCCTGTAGCATTTTAGGAATAGAATAGAATAGAATAGAATAGAATAGAATAGAATAGAATAGAATGAAATAGAAACAAAGCCAAAGATGAGGTAGTACCTTAAAAGCTGTAAAAAGTCCTGAAAGATAAATAAATAATTATACCAGTTGAATAACTGTAAAGCTCAGTTTTTGCATGTATTTCAGGCCATTTTGAGGCCATCTGTATTTGTGTATAATACAGATATAATACAGATATTATATATAATTTATAATGTGCCTAAAGTATTGTTATTTTTGTCCCTTTTTACAAAGAGTCCCATGGAAAAGACAAGGGGTGATGGGTACAAGTTACTCCTGGGGACATTCCAATTTGACACAAGAGGAAAATTTTTCACAATGAGAACAGTCAGCTTTTGGAATAATATTCCCAGGAGATTCTGCTTCATTGGACATTTTCAAGATTCATTTTCAAGGCTGCTAGACCATCTTGTCTAGGTCATGCTTTGGCCATGGAAGATTGGACCAGATGATCCTTGAAGTCACTTCCAATCTATGATTCTATGAAAGTACTGATTCCCAAATGTGAAGAATTCAGCGAGACAAGCCAGGGACCCAAATCTTTTTGTGTGAGTGAGTTTGACGGAAAGGAAAGGGGCACTGCTCTGGCACAAGGGTTCCTAAAGGTAAAGCCTGAGTGAGTGCCAGACCTTCAGACCCAACCACCTCAGACCTGGCTCAGAAGCTGCCCGTAACAGCTCCCAACAAAATGGGTGAGTCAGGTATTGACAGGAGTTTGGCAGGCAAGATTTATTCAGAGCCTTCCTGACTTCCTGTCAGGACTTTGATAATGTTAAAAACTCTTCTAAATATTTGACTATGAGGAATTTCCATTCTCCAACAGAAGATTTTTCAGCTGAAGAATTTCTGTCAGGTTCTATCAAACTATAGGTTGGCACATTTGAACTTCCATCAGCTTTCCTAACTAGTTTTGACATATATGGCTCAACTCAGTGTTATGAAGTACTTCATTTTTACTAACATAGATTTTGTTCCTTTCCTGGAACATGACATTTAAAGTCACAATCTCTTCCAACTTGCAGTGTACCTCTGTTCACTTTAAGTGCACGTCACTCCATTCACCATCACCCACCAGGAGTGGACTGGGACATCAATCACGATTATTTCATTTTCTTAGGTAACAGAACCCAGGCAGACATATTTTCTTGCAAAACAGAATTATTATCTGCAAACGTTCATATCATTCGTTAATGTTGTTTGAAAATACAGCAACAACATGGCATTGAAATAAATTTAATTTCATTTCTAATTAAGCAGAAATGAATACTGGAATTCAATAAAACCAAGCAGTAACTGGGGGATTGAGTGAGTTACTTTTTTCTATTATACTATAATCATGTTATATAGAGAGGCTTTCATGACCTTTAGAGCCACTTCAGAATCTAATAAACAGCATCAGGTCCAGCTCTGTCAACAGCAAAGATTTTTATTAAGATTGTACTGTTACTGCCACTATTCTGGGGTTTTGTGCCATTTTATGTCATTTTTGTCTAATCTAGAATTATAAAATGTTCTAACATTTATTTTTATACCATGTATTAAGCTGTTGCTTAGTGAAGTAACTGCAACATTCAATATATATATAGTACATGGACTTGTGCCACTAACCTCATCTTGTTTCCATGGTTTTCTGTTTTTAAATCATGCTTTATACATATCTTTGGAAGGAAGAACTATCAAGCAATCACAAACAGGCACCAAGAGCTGGGACCTTATGATTCTATTGCTAGCTGTTCAATTGGGAACACTCAGTTAAAACAAAAGACTGACAATCTCGATTCTGGGAGTCTATTTATGCTTCTGTCACCAATGCTTTATACGAACTGAGACAAATCATTTTACCTCATTATATAATGACATAAAAAAAAAATTATCCAAAAAGACTTCTGCAGAGACACTGAGAAAAAGCTAATTTTTCATGCCTATTTCTGTTGAAGAAAACTATTCTTTGAAAATACTTGTATTTCATTTGGTAGAAGAAAATACAAATGGTTTTAGGGCCAAAACATTGGTTTGAAACTGAAAAAAAACCTGGTGGTTTTTTTTTTTGTTGTGTTTTTTTTTTTTTTTTTTTTTCCTCAGTAAAACAATACTTTGAGAAAAAAAAAATAGAGAAGTACTTTCTGGTGGGAAAAGCTCTTTGAAGAAAATTTTATCAGTTCTGGTAGTGTTTATCTGAGATATCTTCCCAAAACAGGCATCCTGAAATGAAATGAGGGCAGGTAGAAGATGGGACAACCCATCCTTATAAACGATGTCAGAGGTGAATTTGGCTGCTGTTGTTACCTCAGTTCACTGCCTAGAGAAAGAAAAATTTCGATGGTCCAGCTGCTCTCTAGTTTTGTCTCTAGTCACTTTCAAAATTGCTATATTTCTGTTGCTTACATGAAGGTGGAAAAAAAACCCCAAACATTTGCAGACATTTTATAATAAGAATTCAGATATTTAATTTACTTTTGGGCAAACTGTTTTCAAAATATTAGAAAAATGGAAGTCAACAATTACATTTCCTTTATATAAGATCCCCTTTGAGAACTGAACAACAAAAAAAATCTGCTAAAATTAACAATCAGGTGCTCAGGATGTGTCATATTTCTCCTATTTTTCATTTACCCATTATAGTTGTGCATTTTTCTTTTACTACCTTTGCCTGATATTTCTGGATATCTGGCATTCCATCAGTGATTGTTACCTGCAATGTCACTGTCACAGCATTTCCTTTCCAGAATTGAAGTAATGCAGCCATTGACATTTTAAATTACCAGAAAAAGTGAAAAACGTGTAAAGGGAAGGGTTTTCATATATTTCTCTATCTGAGCCTGGAATCCTGACCTACACCGTTGAGACAGATATCAGTGCATGACATCTAGTGGTAGATGAAAGAGATCCATCTCTGTGCTATCAAGGAAATGGTTTTAAATTACTGCGTTCGCATGTACCCATCACAAGGGAAAATTATTCTTATCTGAATCCAGGTAATCACATAAGACAAATTTATTCTTTATGCATCCCTAGACAATACATCCAGACGTACTCTCAGTCTGTTTTCTATTTTAAGGAATAGGTTTTATTTTCATCATAAAGTTCTTTTTCCACTGAAGAAATCCTGAGAGTCATTTGTTTCAATATGTTAAAGGATTTTTAAGCAATAATCACAGAATGATTCATTAAGAATAACATATAGAAAATAAGGCCTCCCTTTGTTTTTTGTCTGGTTTGGGGTTTTTTAGTTGTTTTGTATTGTTTTGTTTCTGAGGTGTTATCGATAACACAGCTGTCCTCTATTTTCCATAAAGGTATCCTAGACTTCCTTGACCTCCTAATACCTGTGATATTCTCCACTGTGAATTATAGTCAGAATTTCAACTCGAATGAGGAAGAATAAGAACCAAATAATATTAAGGTATTCCTCCAACTTTAGACTGAAGTTTCTTTGGAAAGATAGAGGAGCTGTATAAAAAGTATCCATTCTGGGGACATATAAAGCTTTTCAAGTCTCCAGTTTACCAAACTACAGTTTTAAAAACTAGATAGTCCTTTCCAAGTTTACAGTATGTTCAGGCACCATACTGGGTTGGAGACCACCTGTTAAACAAGACCAGATAATCCATTTCAAGTTGTTAGTCAGCGTTCTCAGCAGAGGAAAATGTTTTTGCTTTCTGAATTCCCTTCACTACCTTTTTGGTTTCTCCCTCACCTTCACTTTCTTTTTCACTCCTGGTTATCACTGTGCTTTGATGTTTCTTTTCAGAACTACTTTTCTTTACAAACTGGCACTTTACTAAGAAATTTTTTTCCCAGATTTATTTGTAACTTTTATAGACATAAGAAGACTTCCCTGATTTAAAAACAAAAAACACCAAACACCAAAAAAAACAAAACAAAAGACAAAAATCCCCAAACCAAACCAAAACCAGAATCAAAACTTGTTTCTCAAGCCTACAGCAAGAATGGAGACACCACAAGTTCGAAGTGGGGAAAGTAGAATAATGTTTTACCTGGACAAAACAAGATACAATCTCATAAAGCACTAGATTGTCCTATTTGAAATGACTTTCCAGATGAGTTCACCCGATAACAGAACATTTAATGAAAATACTCTGCCCAAATTATTGAAAGTAGCAAAAGTATCAACAACTGAAAACAGGATTCTTGCAAAGGAAATTCCTAAGCAACCGGATAGTGCATGAATTCATTGCCAGCCATGCAGTGCTAAATCAACAAATACACCTGTTTCCATTCATTTCTCTAATATAAAATGCTTTGAAGTTATTTCAAAGTTAGCATATTTGGAAACAGTATATTAACATCTGGAGTGTCATTTTCCTTTTTGGACATTTGCATGCTAATCCTGTTTTAACCTGATGTAGTAAACAAAGGTAAGATTGAAAAAGTTTGCAAGAAAATGCCCCGTCTTGGAGATGTACTAGCTGCTTTCCATCTAGGACAGTGAAGCCAAGAGCAAGAGAGGTTTAGTAGGCTCAAGAGACATTTGGCATCACGACCCTGTATGAGAATAAGAGTGGAAAATCAGGGCTCATCTGGGTTGACAAGGGGAAGCAGTTGAGGCTCGTCTGATATTCAGACAAATGTCTACATAAATAGGTATGGGCATGAACTCAGATTATCCTTCCAAACTCTACCTCCTGTGTCATATGGCAGTAATAACCATTAACCTTTTCTAAGGTCTGAATACAAAGTTCACCCATTTAACATAACGGCAAAGACATCACAGAGACAGAATACAGCACATAAAGAACATAAATGATCTGTAAAAGGACAGTACAGGAAGAATTTTCTACTGAGCCTTCTTCAGTAGCAGTGACCTTTGCAGTCCTTAGTTTCACTGTGAGTTCATGCAGTTGTTAAAGGAATGTTGTAGAAATATTTGTTATATAATGTGAAACAATAGGACAGAATGAGTTGCTTTTTGTAAACAGTAATGTCCAATTCAGCTGCAGTGTGTCTTTGGACTCAGGCTTTTTCTGGTGCTTCTGCAATGCACGGCACTAAAAACATCCTATGGCATCTTGTTTAGGAAAAGGTGAATACAATAAACATAGTCAAAAGATCCTAGACCTTCTCTACAGAGCTACTGTTGAAACTGTTGCCATTACCCATTTGTAAGGTGGGAAATTGCAGCAAGACTTGGTAGAGGAGAGCAGAGTGGTTCACCCTTCATGTAAAATCCGCCAGAAAATGTTTGTGCCTGAAGTTCTTCCCAATTTTCCTTCCTTGATTCAGTCCCTCACACACACACCTACAGTCTCTGTCTCCACGGTAACAGCAGCAATCAGGATTTTGCTTCTACTGCATGTTTTGGAGGCTGCCTTTGCAGGGAACTGCTCCCTCAGTCCTGCTGGTGCTTGGATGGAGCAGCATCACCCACTGGAGACTCTGCCTGTATCCAAAATGCTTCTGGTTCTTAGACACGCTTGGTTGTGGTACCCGTGGCCGTGGGTAGTTTAGGCTGACAAGGTGCTAAAGTGCGTTGTAACATTGTACATTAGGCAGAGGGACTAAGTTCATTTGTGCAGGGAGCTTCCAACTCAAGACAAAATGGTATTATGACTCCCTAGAAACTGGAGTGACCTGGTTTTGAAATCTGGAGAAGAGGTACCTTGCTACTGAAGATTTTGCAGTTTTGAATATCTCCAGGTGTCAACGAAATCAAGAATAAACTCCTTAACACCAAAGTAGTCTTAAGAAGCAGGCATTATTTTAGTTCAGTGCCAGGGATATGAAGGGGATTTCTCCACCCAACGTGTCCACCGAATGTGAGATTCACAGAGATGTATATCCATACAGAATATGCAGAGTCATTACATTTCCCAGATTTCATTATAATATTCGCAACACCCTGGCACATGTCCATTAAGTCCATTAGGGTCTTCTTGGAGGGTCTTGGGTGGTCCCTAGTGGTGTTCAGTGGTCACACAGGAGTGAGCTCTCAGTGGACTTTTGGTCGTTCTTTCCACATGGGGCCTTGACTTGGAGTATCCTTCTGTTCGTCATGATTTTTGACCACTAGGGCTGATGACTCTTTGTGTGCATTGGGCAAAATAAGTGCAGAAACTATTTGCAACTCCTCTTTCTGATGGTATTCTTCACTGTTTGTTCTTCCTCATAACTGCAAAGGGCTCTGTTAATCTTTTTAACTACACATTTACACATCCTCTAGACTGTCAGTTCCTAATTGTAACACGGGCAGTAGCCATATTACTATGCTAGTGACTCTGAAAGTCAAGTGTACAGAGGGTAAGCCAGAATCTTGCCCACTGTAGGCTTTTGGTGGAAGAGAAAGGAGCTAAACACATACAGATGAGGAGAAAGTCCTCTGTTCCACCAACTCTCATGGAAGCTGATGAGAACTCTTCTATCTGCTAGTAAGCACCTTCCTGAGTTGGGAGGTAGAAGCCTGGTGGTAGGTACCACATTTATAAAAAGATCATGATTAAAGTTCTTCATAGAAGATACATGAAGAAAGAAATCCATTGTGTTCCATATCTTTTAACAACACTGAGAACCAATGTGTACCTGATGAAGGTTAATAATTTTTGTCTAATATACTCCTCTTACACAACCAATTTTTGCTCAGTGGTGGTATATTAGCTATTATTTTATGTTAGCTAAACAGTTATATAATTATCATTGTATCAGAGCTGTTGTATTAGCTTTAATTACAAATTTATTTATTTATTTATTTATTTATTTATTTATTTATTTATTTTATTTTTAATGTAATACCTTACAATTAGGAAGAAAATCAGAACTGTTACACAACGGAAAATTAACAGTGTACCTGGAAATAGGGTAGGTTTGAACCTGTTTCCTTCTAGGGAAAGGATTCAAATAGGGTTGTTAAAGCTTGTGACTTGAAGAAAGAGAACAAGAACACTAGATCTCAAACACTGGATCTAAGAACTTGAATGATGCTAGCTAGAATTCCAAACTCTATGTTTATGAGCAATAATAGCAATAATAATAACAACATGTTTCATTTANAGTGACCTGGTTTTGAAATCTGGAGAAGAGGTACCTTGCTACTGAAGATTTTGCAGTTTTGAATATCTCCAGGTGTCAACGAAATCAAGAATAAACTCCTTAACACCAAAGTAGTCTTAAGAAGCAGGCATTATTTTAGTTCAGTGCCAGGGATATGAAGGGGATTTCTCCACCCAACGTGTCCACCGAATGTGAGATTCACAGAGATGTATATCCATACAGAATATGCAGAGTCATTACATTTCCCAGATTTCATTATAATATTCGCAACACCCTGGCACATGTCCATTAAGTCCATTAGGGTCTTCTTGGAGGGTCTTGGGTGGTCCCTAGTGGTGTTCAGTGGTCACACAGGAGTGAGCTCTCAGTGGACTTTTGGTCGTTCTTTCCACATGGGGCCTTGACTTGGAGTATCCTTCTGTTCGTCATGATTTTTGACCACTAGGGCTGATGACTCTTTGTGTGCATTGGGCAAAATAAGTGCAGAAACTATTTGCAACTCCTCTTTCTGATGGTATTCTTCACTGTTTGTTCTTCCTCATAACTGCAAAGGGCTCTGTTAATCTTTTTAACTACACATTTACACATCCTCTAGACTGTCAGTTCCTAATTGTAACACGGGCAGTAGCCATATTACTATGCTAGTGACTCTGAAAGTCAAGTGTACAGAGGGTAAGCCAGAATCTTGCCCACTGTAGGCTTTTGGTGGAAGAGAAAGGAGCTAAACACATACAGATGAGGAGAAAGTCCTCTGTTCCACCAACTCTCATGGAAGCTGATGAGAACTCTTCTATCTGCTAGTAAGCACCTTCCTGAGTTGGGAGGTAGAAGCCTGGTGGTAGGTACCACATTTATAAAAAGATCATGATTAAAGTTCTTCATAGAAGATACATGAAGAAAGAAATCCATTGTGTTCCATATCTTTTAACAACACTGAGAACCAATGTGTACCTGATGAAGGTTAATAATTTTTGTCTAATATACTCCTCTTACACAACCAATTTTTGCTCAGTGGTGGTATATTAGCTATTATTTTATGTTAGCTAAACAGTTATATAATTATCATTGTATCAGAGCTGTTGTATTAGCTTTAATTACAAATTTATTTATTTATTTATTTATTTATTTATTTATTTATTTATTTTATTTTTAATGTAATACCTTACAATTAGGAAGAAAATCAGAACTGTTACACAACGGAAAATTAACAGTGTACCTGGAAATAGGGTAGGTTTGAACCTGTTTCCTTCTAGGGAAAGGATTCAAATAGGGTTGTTAAAGCTTGTGACTTGAAGAAAGAGAACAAGAACACTAGATCTCAAACACTGGATCTAAGAACTTGAATGATGCTAGCTAGAATTCCAAACTCTATGTTTATGAGCAATAATAGCAATAATAATAACAGCATGTTTCATTTATAACTCCTGTACAACATTTTGTCCTACAGCTGTGGATCCACAATAATGACTGAAATAAATTTACATCTATGATAGATGTTGGCAAGCAAACAAACCAGGGGAAATCAGCATGCAGCACACCTAGGGAGAGGAAGACAAATTCTGGTCAAGGACTCAGAGACAAATCCTGCTAACAGTGAAATTGCCATAGGCTCTTTAATGTCCATGCGGCACAGGAAGACCAATGCATAGTAAATGTCATGGCATTCCATTTATTTGCTCTTTATATACTGTTTAAATGCTTCCCATAAAACACAGTCCTTCCAACAGCACTTTTCCTCATTCACCCTTCTGCTGCAGAGATGGGGCATCCATAATTTCTCTGGGCAACCTGTTCCAGTGCCTCACCACTCTCACAGTAAACAATTTCCTCCTAATATCTAATCTAAATCTCCCCTCTTCCGATTTAAAACCAATAACCCTTGTCCTACCACTACAATTCCTGACAAACAGTCCCTCTCCAGCCCTCCTGGAGCTCCCTTCAGATACTGGAAGGCTGCTCGAAGGTCTCCCCAGAGCCTTCTCTTCTCCAGGCTGAACAGCCCCAGCTCCCTCAGCCTGTCCTCACAGCAGAGGTGATCCATTTCTGCTATGATACATATTTTTGAAAGCAAGGTAGGAAACACTTCTCTGGTGCTTAAAGAACTAGATCAAAATGTCATATTGATACATTCAAAATAGGAGTTGTCTCAAAATCTTCAAATCATAGCTGTTCATTTGAGCATATGTTTCTATTAGTGTTAAATCTCTCTTGAATGTTTTGTTCCAATTTGCACTCCTCATCTGTATGTTATCATCAGAGTCAAATGATGATAATTTATAGAGATTATAATTTTATTGAGTCCCAATCCCTAGGGAGGCATTAGGATGTAAATACATTTAAAAAAAAAATCATCATGGTGGTTGGTTTAACATATGGATAGTGAAGGATTTGTTTCTACTGTTTTTCTTTGTTTAGTTTATTTTTAACCTATGGCTTTTTGTGAATGAGATCATTAAAGAAATATCTCTCAAGTTTAAAATCCATATTGTAAAAACAGGTGAGTTTTGAGGAAAGAAATTAAAACAAAAAGCGGAGAACAAGAGAGACAGACTACACTGTTGCGGGCCCACTGGGAGGTGGCTGGGCTGTGAACAAGAAGGCTGTAAGCCTGAACTGTGGCAGGAAATAAATAAGTAAAATCTAAAAGGAAAAGAAAAAAGAAAGAAGGAGAAAAAAAAAAAAAAAAAAAAAAAAAAAAGCAAAAGTCCTTGCAGCCATTGCATTTGACTTTCTAATAATGTCTGTCTCAGAGGAGAGCAGAGATGGAAATGAGAAAGGGTGCACTTGTGATGCAGTCATTCTTGCTGTCACTGCCTTTATGGCTTTTCAGCAGGCCACAAAAGGCCAATGCACTAGAATATGAATGAGATACGGTCATGGTTCTACCAAGTAAGTAGGAGGCATCAGACCTCCCTGTTCAGGTCCTAATAGCTTTTTCTAGCTCAGTAATCTCTCACTGTACAGGAAAAACTAGACAAGACAAACAAAAAATTATCTTCCCTTCCGATTCCCTGTGTTTGCCAACTTCCATTTGCTTATTGTTCTGAAGGGCTTCAGAGAACTGGAAGATTTAGTAGTTGACAGGTATTTGGTGAAGTAAACCCTTCTTGGAATGAGTTTTATTCCTATTCACTAGACTTCTGGATTAAATATGCAATATTGTTATTCAGTTATGCGTGTAAAGATCTGACAGATAAGCATGCAGAAAAAAGGGCTCAAAGGGATAGAGAATTTAACAATAGCTGTTTTCTCCAGTAATTATGTATCTGAAATTCCTTAGTAAAAAGGTGAGATATAGTGGGTGGAAGTATTTGAGTTGATGCCACCAGTGCACAGAAATCCTATCTACTCCCCCTTTCCAAACACTTATGCCAAAGACACCTTTCACTGATTTCAGCTGTGATCTAGACACGTTTCCAGCCTCGTATTTAAGCTTCTGATACATTGTTCTGCCTTTTTCAGGAGCCGCCTGGGTTTCAGCAATTGTAAAGCACAACGACAGGAAATTTCAGATGAGAGAGGAGCTTTGTGTTACTCGGCAGAGCACTGTGCAGAGTACCTCAAAAAAACTTGCCTTGGAACCCGTAGTATAGCCACAGGCTGAAATACTCTTAGATTATGCTATTCTGATTGAGTTAGAGAAAGTTATTCTTGTGCTTAAATGCATATTGTACCATACAAATTTTCCTGTTCAGTTGAAGATGGTTCAGGGATACATACAGGCTCTATTCTCCATGGTCTGGTGTGGTACAGAGGTACACAGCGTTGGCTGGGCCCCCCAGCTCAGGAAAGACAGGAAACTACTGGAGAGAATCCAGTGGAGGCTACAAAGATGCTCAGGGACTTGAGCACCTCTGATGAGGAAAGGCTGAGAAGCCTGGGGCTGTTCAGCCTGGAGAAGGAAAGACTAAGAAGGGATCTCATCAATACTTATAAATATCTAAAGTGTTGGTGTCAAGAGGATGGGGTCAGGCTCTTCTCAGTGGTGCCTGGTGACAGGACAAGGGGCAACAACCACAAACTGGAACACAGGAGATTCCATCTTGACATGAGGAAAAACTTCTTTACCTTAAGGATGTCCTGGAAGAACCCTGGAAGAGGCTGCCCAGAGAGGGTGCAGAGTCTCCTTCTCTGGAGATATTAAAAATGCACCTGGATGTGAGTTGGACTAGTTGAAGTTCTTTCCAGCCCCTACAATTTCATGATCTGTGATCTGTGACTTTGTAGACAATCAGGCATCCTCTGCTGGCAGCACTATCTCAGGAAGCGTGGAAGCACTCTGTGCTCTAGTCCACGTGCTCCTGTTGACAAGTACACGAATTGCAAAATTAGTTAATTCATGCTGTCAGTTAAGTAACCAAATATTACTAGCCCCATTAAGATCAAGGGAAAATTTGGACAGCAAGGTTAAGTAATTGGACCAAGGCTATTCTAGAGTATCAGAGTAGCATTTAGAGCACCAAATACGCAGAAGTAGCAGAGCTGCAGACCAGGTTGAATTAAGTGTGTATACCCAAAACACCTCTTCATTGAGGGTTTGAGATAGATATGATTAAAACATTGCATATACTTCAACAATTTTTGTTTCATTACACATTAACTTTGCGCCTGTGAAAAGCAGAAATATTACTTGACATGTAACTTCAGCTAACGGTATTGCATTTCTGTTCAGAGTTGTTTTTTTTTTAATGCAGTTGATTTTGCATCTTTAAATCACTTGAAATATGATACTTGAATAAAACATTTTTAGGGGGTTGTTTTACTTGATTGATCAAGAAGATAGTGGTGTTAAAAATGAATGCCAACATACACTGCTTTCAGGTTTTTAGATATTATGCATTGTTTGGATAAGGAGGATTAAGTCGTTTGACATGCTTTTTGGATAATGTGAATATTGATTAAGCTTATCCTGCTGGATAAGAATTGAATCAGTTTAGCCCAGTTTTAGGGAAAGTATACTGAGAAGGCAGATCTATTTTTTCATAAAAATCATTCTGCAGGGCTACTTCTGGTATCCACTGGCTGAAATTAAAAAGGACTTAGTACTATCCCCATGGCACAACCACAGGCTTAAAAATATGAATTTTGCATTTAAAACATAGATCTTCTGTTCAGCCTAAAATCTTGCACAAGACCTATTCACTGTTTAAGATGTGGAAATGAGTTCTTTATCATACTTTATTTCGGATGCATCTAGCTTTTAGCAGGAAAAGTAGAAGCATACAGGTTTCTCCTGTTGCATTCAATGCAAGGCAGAGCTGGGAATGGAAGCTACTAGTTCCTGAGGGAAGAGAAACAGTGGACTCTGCACGAGTCAATGTGAATCAAGCAAAAGCAGTAGTTTATTAACCAGGTCTCACTTTTACACAATTTTTACTTCTGTGCACATGATCATGCATTATTTGATTGGGTGCTCTGCTTTGTCCATGTGGTTTGCACGTGCCTAAGCTAATACACTGATTGGCTACTACTATTCACATTACTAACACTCTTGTGTTTACATTTCATGGCCTTCTTCCTCATTTTCTGCGTGCTTCACCACTATCTTCCTTGTTTTGTGGCCTTTGGTTATCTCAAGGTCGGCCTCAGGGCTGGTGCACAAAGTGTCCACTCTCCTGCAGGAACTGAGTCTTCCCTCTTTTATAGCAATAATTGTCTCCCCAACAACACTGAAAGCCATGACCCAATTCTGAAATCATCTTTAATGATGTTGTGTATATGTATCGCTATGTTCTAGGAAAACAGGCTTTGAATCACTGACTGCCTGTCTTTACTACTGTCTGTTGATACTTTCCCTTATTTCTGTTTTCCTTCTTCAGCTTCATCTCCTCATTTCTGATATTACTAGATAACAATAATCTGTCTGTCCTACTTTCTCTTCTCTTTCTCTTTTCCTAGATAGTTAAAGCTATCCATATCCCAGGAAAGAATTGCAAGAGTATTTTCTTTTCCGGAGTTTAGATGCACCAATGCATCACTTTAATCTTTTATCACCTTTAATCATATTTCAAGGAAATAAACTTGTAAAGGCTGAAAAACAAGCAATAAAATTGTAAAATATCCTTACTCTAAGTTAATATCTCCCATCCACACTTCAACATCTGCCCTCCAGCACTGTCAGGGCAAGACTGAGGCATGGAAAAACAACTGCAGTAGTATGACAACTACATGATAAAAACTTGATAAATACTGGGTTTAGCTCCTACTAATCTTTCGTACTGACTTTAATAGAAGTTGCTTCCTCTGTTGCCTGACGCCATTTAGAAGTTTCACATGCAACTTCAATGGATAGGATCCCATTTTATAGCAGTAACTTCTCATATCTGAAACTGTTTGATTTTCTCTCCTTGAGTTGCCATAGAGAACTTACATAATCCCATCTTTCTGTCTTTCTAAATTGTGCAATTTGCAAGACAGCAGTGGTGTCCATTCACGCTCTCACAATATGTTGAAAACCAGGCAATTTTTTAGTATGTATGTAACACAGAGTATCCTGAAGACAAATTTTATCAATCCTGCAATCCACAAGAGCAAAACTTTGCTCCCTTAAATCAGATTTTTGGCCCATGAAGGCTTGGCCTCTCATAGAGTTAGGTACAGAGTACTTTAGAGTAAGGATCAAAAGAGAGAGAAGAAATTGAAAATATAACAAATTTAATAAGAAATAACCTTCAGCATTGAAATCAGTTACTTTGGAGAAGAGTAATCTGGATTTATAGGACATTCACGTGGCTCAAATGTAGCAGTGATAATGTATGAGCATATACTCCATAACTTTATGATGAGGTGGTTAAAAATGTTCAAAAGCCTGTCTTCATAAAAGACTCTGGGTAAGTTCCAACACAGAGAAATTCAACTCTTTAGTTGTATAGAAATACTAAGTATAGACAAGTTTGAGATAAACCCTCACTTTATACTTAATCAGCTTTATTGTAACACTGGAGGTACAAATCCCGAGTTGCAATGTAGGGAAAGAACTGCTGAGCGAATACTTCTGAGTAAAACTACTAAATGCAGCGATGTTGTTTCAATTGATAATAATAATTGTTACTGACCTAGACCTCGCTTAAGGTCTAGAAAAATGCATACAGTGAAACTGTGGTCTTTGATTTTTTGATGACTCCTTTAATCTGAGAATTTCTCCCTGAAATATAATATTTAAGGTTTATCATTCAGTATTTGCCTGCTCCAGGTATCCAAACTAAAGATGCTTAATCCAGATAAACACACATCTGAGGTAGCGAATACTGCGTTGTTAATGTGTATTCATCAAAGTAGTTCAGATTTTTTGATGAACAACTTTCAGTCAACTTATTGATTGCATACAGGTAGCTAAGAAATATGGGAAAAAAAATGGTTGGTTTTCAAACAATTCATTCATATAAACAGGGGTGTTAAATTCATAACATCAGTCTTTAAGAGTAGTTTGAATAATTTTACCTGAAATGCATCATTTAACAGGAATAAATATTTAAAAGCCAATATATTTAATCAGGGGTGATTTAACTACTGCTTGTCACCAAATATTCCATTGACAATTGTCCTTTCTTCTTCAATCAATTAACATAATGAGTGACTGCTGAAGCAAAAGAAAACATCATTTATCATTAGAACAATATAATGTATGTGTGAGAATGATAACTTGATTCTAGAGCTGTTTCAATTTTACAACCAGTGTATTAAAGAAAATGGAAAAATAATTGTAATAATAGAAAGAACAATCATTTAAATGTTATTAAACTAATGATTAATCATGGAAAAATTTCTACATCAACAAGTATCTACTCAGATCAGGCATTTTTTACCTCCTGTTCATTTTAGGCAACAATAGACAGTGCAGAAACCAAAGAAATAAAACAGAGAAGACGGAAATAATTTAAAAAAAACTGTAAGTAACAAAAGAATACATAATTAAGTTTGAAGTCTGTCCTTCAGTGTACTTCAGTGAGTCTCTGGACAGTCTGAGGAAGAGAAAACAAGGATCCAAATCCCACAAATGTATAGATTTTGGCTTAAAAAAATAGAAACGCCTTCAAGTTTTGATCAGTGAAAAAAACTATGGAAATTATTTTAGCCACTTCCATTATGCAATCTGCATAAGGTACGCGGGTATATGCACAGGCCAGAGAGGACCTGTGTGTACTCACTGTGGATGTGAGTCTGTGTGTGCATGGAAGAGAAAGAAAAAGCAACAACCAGCCTACGATAAGCAACATTTTTTTTTTCCTGAAATGAGTAGAAAACAGCCAAATCAATAGTGGTGGTGAGCACTAGCCTGTGCTAATAATTTCAAGAAATGATTATTTTTCTTTTTAGGACTCAGGCTTTCCCTTTCTGTTTGTTTCTCTGAGTATGTTCCCTTCTTATTTTCTTTAAAATGACAGGCAAAAACCTTGTTCTGTACTCAGTCTGTTGACTTTCCACAGTTCCTTGTTGATTTGGGAAGTAAATATGACTGTCTTGTGGCAGGTATGGCAGACGTATACAGAATTACACCAGAAAAGAACCATAGCAGCTAATTAGATATCTGAAAAGTGATTTAAATATACATAATTTGGATAGTTACGTGTATAATTTGTCATTGCTAGTTATTGCTTACTTTTTTCCATTTCCCTGTATGCGTGTAAATATTTGAAAATGATAAAGGTAAAGCATATAATTTACAGATGAGAAAATCTTAGGGCAATGTCATTGTCAGTGGAATTAGAAACGGTAAGACAACATCTTTAAACATTTTAAGAAAAGAAAAAAGAGTCCTTTAATAGCGACAGTGCCTTTGCTAGTTGGGGCTAAAAAGCCCCATGGACAGTAATTTAAGAAAACCAGAAATGTCAAATGCATCCCTGTTCTGTACCTGAAACATATATTGGATACTATCCTGTGGGAAAGAGGTGGGTGTGAAAAATTTTCTACAGTAGAAGAGTTGCCTACATATATTAAATTTAAAGAATTTCAGATCTGCAGGCATGAATAACTCAAGAGCTAGAATTAACTAGCCGAAGAGCTTTATGAAACTTTAATGCTGAGATACAGTAAGTATTGAAAAACTGGAGAAATTAAAAAGAACTAGAGGACTGTCATTTCCATTCCATTAACTGGTCAAACAAATGGGCAGCTTCAGATTTGTTAGCCTGGGAAAACAATGGACAGGTTATTCCTTACTCGATTGAGATATTTGTGCACTTTCAGCTTCCTCCCTACCCATCCTCTCCTCCCTCTCTCCTCCCCCTCAAATATCTTGTAGGGTCTAATGTCATGATTAGTCCACAGTTCACCAGAGCCACCGGCACACAATGGCATTTCTGTGCAGTTTAAAATTAGAGTACAAGATAAAGTGTTCATTTCTATTTTTTTACAAACTGGATCTTGTGCAAAACAACAGGGTAATGTCTTGATTTATCATAAAGATGGAATTCAGAAAAAAAAAAAAAAAAAAAACCAACCTAAAACTCTGCCGTAAAGCTTTGTCATTCAAAGATAGATGATCTTTTTTGGTTTTTTGGGTTTTTTTTTTGTTGTACATTCGAAACAGCAGAGCAAGTATATACTGTGATTTGCACCAAGAGCCTGGAGTTCTGGCTATGAGCCATGATCTAGCAACTACAATGAAATAAATAAAGTTAGATTCATTATATTCTTGTATCAGACACTGGCCTCAGCAAACCAATGAAGGAAATCAAATGTTACAGTAGACAAGTTTTTGGATGCGGTATGAAAATCTCTCTAGAGTGTCTGGTTGATTTGCCTTGCTTATATACTCAGCATCATCTTGTTGACTTAATTTAGAGTCAAAGAGTAATTTCCTCCTTGATTAGACTGGTAAAGTTTTGATGCCAGTTTTTCTCTGAGTTTCTAACCTGAATGTAAAATATAGATTAAACTTCTAATTTTACAGTTAAATTCTTACGAATATCATCTCTTAAGAACAGCACAGGGTTGTTTCTGCTGATTTTTTTCCTCAAAATCCTCTGACAATACAAAAGCACAAGCCTCTTAGATATAAAAAAACATAGCAAACTTTGCAGTAAATGAAAAAGATAGCATGGTTTATCTTTTTAATAAGCAAAGTATGTTTCTTAATGTAACACTAACGAAACACAGGCAGGCAATAATGTCATGGCTGTTCCAGGTGCTTACTTCAAATTTTGTATAGTGAGAACCTAGTTAAATTAGAAAGTTTGAACTTAACAGATTGCATGGCATACACTAAGTGATCACTAATAGTAAAACTAAGTGATCTAACGGCTCCTCCCAGCCTTAAGTGCATCTGAATGTGAGATTTAATATACTGCTTGAGTGAGGGAAGAACAACTTGTTTCTATTTCCATAGAGCATCAACATCTGGTTGATAAAGTAATGTCAGATTTGATACTATTCTTTAAGCATTTAATGTCTTTTTTTTCTCTGCTGTCAAAATTCAGAATACTTTCTCTGGTTATGTCATCAAGAAGTTTATATTTTGATTTATCAAACTTTTCAACTCTGTTTTCTTCTTTCTTTTTTTTTCAGTCTACATTCCATGAAAATGATGTCTCATTTCATGCAAGTAAACTTTAAAACCTGTCCCAAAGATGAAGTTTTCCTTCTGCATGAATGAAGACAGAGTTATCTGCTTCTGGTACATTTTATTACCATGAAGCTGGCTTGAAGGATTATCAAGAAGGAATATTCACCCAACCCAGCTTTACACACATGACTCGGTGGGCTGTAATGCTTGCCTAAAATCAGCACATATGAACACTTGCTTCTGTTCCTCCTAATTGAGCAACTGAAATATAAAGTAGTACCTGATATGTGATGGGTACAGCCGGTTGTAGATATTCCATTGTTGTAAAAAAGATGCATGTGGTTCAGATGAACAGAACTACAAGAACATGTGAAAGAAGAAAGGGATCTCTCTGCTGTTAATAATCTAGATGCTCAAATATTCTCTTCTGAATTTGTTGGCAGGAATCATCTCATTCCCCAATAACGTCTCTAGTCCCACTCGAAATTATAAGCATAAAAAAGGCATTTACAAGAAAGAATCCTGTACTCCAATTATGCTTTCATACGTGCGCGTGATAAATAGGCATCAAAATAGATGTGATCCTTTTGTCCTCAGCAATTATCACAGTTTGCCTGCAAATTTTTTATTATTTTAATTATTTCTGTACAAATATGGTTATACGACTGAATTCTTTGTGGGTGAGACTTCCTTATAGCATACATGGAAGATACTGCTCTACAATGGAGCATTTACTGTGGCAATATGGCACTTGCTGTAAATACTTGCTTAGAAACCATCCTAGAGAATCATCAAGAGATCTCTGCAAAAGGCAATACAGGTACTTTTAAATCTCTTTCTATTATGTACTCTCGTTCATTAAATGAGGACTCAAAAAGCAATAAAGCTGGACATTACAGGCAGAGGTAAAACAGGACGGTTCCCACAGCAAAATGATGAACTTCAGAGTCCTTGTTTTCTCTCCAGTGTTTAACCTCTGCACACTGAGGTCCCTTTCAGCAATTCAGCTGCATGAAAAAAAAGGCCTCATGATCTATTTCATCAATTTTAAAAAGGCATGAGATGATAAATGTTGTCGTACATGAATTAAATAATCCATTTTCTCAAAGGTGATACTTCATAGAAAAATAACATGTCTGCAATATAGAGGTACTAGATAATTTACACAGAAGAGCATTGTATAATTGTACCAGTGAAAAACTTTAATTACAGAGTGACTGAGCTCAGTCTAATTCTTTCTGATCTCTTTGTCAACAATCTGAAATATAATTCCATACAAATTTGAACCCTTGCTTTTGATTTGGAGATTATTTAGAACTCCTGCCCTCCTCCCAGTCTAGATTTCTATATTTTAAATCCTATTTCTAATGCAGTTCTCATCAACTCAAATGACTGAACAATTGGCTTATTCAAAATTGTATTCACAGTTCTACCTGCTTTTGTAATTTTGAAGTATTTGAAAAATATAATTTAGGAACAAAAGTTATCCTTGATCTCCATCTACAGAAATTCAAAGGTACTTGATTTCAGGTCAGATCACAATGTGAACCTCATTCTAATCCAGGCCTATAAACTGCAACTTAATTTTTCTTTTGTGATGTTTCTGTTCCATCATGAGTATTCTATTGTGGTGTTTATTTGCTCTTGGGGCAGTCTTAGAACACCTTAATTGATATAATTTTCATTTAAATAGAAACAATTAAAAATAAATTTACAGACAAAAGGAACAAATAATTAAGGATTTTAAATACTTTCTTTTATTTGTATGAGTGTATAATTATAATGAGCATTGCCACTTTTTCAGATGAATAGTTAGAGATTCCCCAGAGAGACTTAATATTCTGTGTAGCTTTCTTCTTCAATGATAAGACAGAAAGTAATGCAATAAAATGTTGCCATCTCCTTCTTATGAGGAACACAGTGACTTGTAAAAAGTTGAGAGGACACACATGACTGCCTGTCTTCATATAGCGTTTGGAAAATAAAATTTCATCCAGAATATTCCTGGTACCTAGTTCTTATAGTCAGTATCTTCTAAATTAAATTGCTGTGCCATCTTTTATCCAAACACTGAAATAATAAACTTTTTTTGACATGAAAACTGAATCTGTATTTGGGATAGAAAAAATGTGAAGAGTATGTTTACACTCATTATAAACTTAAAGAATCATTTCTAAACTGGACCTTATAAATTTTGTTTTAAAATTTAAATTCATTTGCCAGACACTGGAAAGATAATTTGTCAAAAGGGTGTTTATTCTTAAAACCAATAATAATGTAAATGCCTGTTTTCCATTATTTGAAAGAGAAATTTGAAGACTTAATTTGGGAATATGAAGTATGTAATTTTTGTCTTTATTATTATTATTAATCTATATTGGTTTGATGCATTAAGACGTACTGCAAAAGGAACAAATTTCATCGATATAGAACTTTTTCACATGATTCACAGTCGTGGTTTAATGGGCAAATAAATTTCAACAGCAAACCTGTGAAGAAATGATTCACTTGTTTATAGCTAAATGATTACATGCAATTGGGCTTAATACAGACAGAATGAGTTCTTAGACTAGATTTTTTTTTTAAATAGAAAACACTTTAGTAAAACAGTCTCAGTTCCACTGAAGAGGAAAAGCACCTTGGTTTTTGCAGAAGCGACAGATCTTATGTGACAGAAATGTCTGTCCACTGGTGGTGCTGTGGACTGCAGTGAATTCTGAGATAAAACATGCTGTCTGAAGCAGAGTACTGGTATGCCTGGTGCATGTCTTAAATATATATGTGTGTGTGTGTGTATATATACAAACATACAAGCATACAGGTTTTAAATTATGGGGTTTATTCCCTTTGGTATTGAAAGCTTTAAGTCATCACCATGGAAACAGTTTGCATCATAATACTTTTCTCTCCGGCTATTTCAGTATCATTAAATCCTTGCTAATACTTTATTATTCACTATCTTCTAAGCCCATATGCATTTCAGTATCTAATTTACTTAACAAATTATATCTGAGATAAGAGAAAAACCTACAGTATAATAAACAACACTATTAATTACTCTGTGGAACAGGGAGCCACTATGTTTTCAGAAACATTATGCCTTCAAAATAATGTCACCCAATAATTAAATATGAACATATTCTATTATTAGGACATACATCCTTTTTCTTCCATTTATTTATAATAAAGAAAAGTGAAGTTGCATTTATTAGCTGTGGCTTTTATCCTGCTAAAACAAAGCAAGAGAAAAAGAAAAAAGCATTCAGCCTGGGAACGTATAAGAAAAAAATATGTCACTATGGCAACAAAAATGTCGTTTGTTACACTTTGCTCATTAGAGCGAAGTTTACTTTATTAAAAGAGTTTACTATATTAAAAGATAAGAAAAAGTCCTGTAAATTTAAGAAGGTCATCAGTTACAAAATATTTATTTCTGGAAGGCCATTTTGGGTGATTATAGTTTGGCTTAAACCTCTTATTTCCAGGATCAAGTCCTCATTCGTGTAGGAATTTTCATTCATCTTATGAAATCTTCCTGCTTAAACAATTCCTACACAGAAGACATTACTATCAAATTCTGGTCTTGGAATTACCAATTTGAATAAAATGTAACTTCAGTGTAGTTGTCTTCAACATCACACCAACATAACTAAGATAAAATGTTGTCCTCTATTAGAGAGAAAGCTGAAATTTGCTTTAAGTTCAGTGTGTAGCGAATATTAGATATAAGAATAGTGTGAGTTTTTTAACTTGCTTTCTGTAGGCTATGTAGTCAACCCCTTTGAAAATACAGTTACTTTGGAATCACGTCGGATGGTGTGTTCTGGGCTCTGACTGTGTATCTAAAGAAATTAGTAGGAGAGATTCTTGGTGAGAAAAAGAGAAAAATGCACCAAACTGTTCAAAGTGCCTTACTCTGGATTCTATTAACATCGTCACTGTTCAACATGTATCACAAACCCCTCAAGAAAGTAAAAAAATATCATGAGTGCTCCACTTCTCTTGTGAACTTGGAATGCAATTGCTCATGAGGCATGAATAACTTAACTCTTGCTTACTCTTTCATTGTGTCTATGTGATAAAGCCCTCATGTTCCCTGCCACCTGTACTCTCACAACACAGAAGGAAAAGGGTAATGAGGAAGAAGCTATCACAAAGTAATTTGATTAAACTGCTATGTTCCTCAGTGCTTAGTCACCTCTAACAATAGTCCTAATAACCTAAATACTAAAATTGAGGATATTTTCTAGAAAATTAGTGCCCGAAGCTCAGAAACTATGATAATGTCTTCATGAGAAACCAGTCCAGAGCATTGTCATCTAATTATTGATTTGTTTCTCCTTCAAAGACTCACATGAGATATGTAAGCATATGTCCTTAATGGAAAACCTGTTTTTCCATACCCTAAAGGTTTGCCTGAAGTGCTGTCCATTTTGCCATCTCTATTTTTGCAGAATTTTCTGACACAAAAGGAATCTTTGAAGTACTCAAGCACTAGTACATTGAGCACTTAAACGAAAAACATCTGTTTTCTGCAATGCATTTCAACCCCAAAAGCATTAAGTTGGCCTTGACGTTGCTGTGTCTGGTCTGAGTGATTGTCCAAGCTGAAATACAAACTGTAGCAGCTGTTGTTGGTCACAACAACAACAAAGTACAGAGAAAATTGCCTAAGTGCCATGTACTCATCTATTCACTGTCTTTTGTACTGCTTCTGATATCTTCATGCCTCCAGACTGCATGCTGTTATTTTGGAGGTGGAGGTAAATGTCACTAGATAATGATGCAACCTCTTTGCATCATTCTTGGGGATGGCAGAGGACAGGACTGTGCTCTTGAAAGCTGATTTTACATTCTCCCTTTTACCCTGGACATCCCTTCTGCAAGTGGCAGTCTTGCAGAAGACTTTGTATGTGAGGAGTTCATGATGTTGGGCAAGCAATGTCTGCTTTAGTGGGTTTTGTACTTAGAGCTTGAAAAGTGCTTAAGTTGGAAGCATTGTCATGCTGGAAATCTGCACATAAATCCTTCTGGTTGAATTAATGTTATAGGTAGAAATGATCTTTCAAATAAGAATGCAGTGCTTTGGTAGCACAGAGTGTCCATAGATGGACTTAGACACCAGCACCGTTTTTCTCCAGGTGCTTTTGAAGACTTACAAGGTCCTTCTCCTCCCTGGTCAGTGATTCTTGAAGACGGACATAAATAAGTGCCCTGTTGTTTAGCAACACATAGTTCTCATACTTGTGAGTGGTGCCAGATAAAATTGTTTTGAAAATTCAGCACTATTCCAGTGTTCCCTCCCAATACCATCCCTGTTTCTTTAGAAAAACTTGGACTCTATTATGCCAGAGTCATGAGGATAATGCTATACGCACGAATAGAGTGTTATTTTGAAAGAATCAATTAATCAGCTATAACAAAATGAAGACTTGTAGTAACACAATAACTACAATAAGCACTAGAGCTGGATTAAATTTTCATGTGAATTTTTTATCAGGACCACATAAAATATGAATTCAGTTCTTTTATAAAATTAATTTGACCAGAAAATAAATCTGTATTTCCCACATTAAAATACAATGTAGAACTCCCTGCTTTCAAAACTGTGAGATATTTTCATGATGGGGCACCTCAGAGAATGACTTAATAGTATGTAATAACTTCTCCCTGGGTGAAAAGTACAAAGAAAGTGATTGGTTTTAACACTTTAGGGAAAACACTGTATTTTTCACCTGTGGAAATTTAACTTCCTAATGGTACACATGTGCTCTGAAGTATGTATTATTGGTTTTGCCACAAAAAAAATCAATCTAAAAGACAGAAAAAAAAACGAGCAGTCTGAAACATTTGTCAACCTGGAGCTGAAAATTAAGAATTTTTCTCTTATAAAAATTTTCATATGTAGAAAACTTCTGTTTAACACAGAGTTTGGGTCTCTGCGAGAAGCCTGCCTTCTATGAATTGTTTTCTATACATGGGGCTGCATGGAAGAAAGCCTGAAAATGAAACAGGAGGACAAAATTAAGCAATAGTGACACCAGTAACCACAGCAGCACAAAAAAATGAGGAGGGATGCAGTCAGATATCAGATATAAGGTCACATAATCATCTGTGGAGCTTTGGAGGTGAAAATGGGAAATTTAATATAATGACAAAGGAGGAAATGAAGAAATTAATTGTAAGAATGTATTTATAGACTGTGATTGAGTGGTGAAGAAGTTTATTACAAATCTCAAGAAAAGTTTTATTTTCAAATATTTGCCTCCTACTTTGAACATGTAGGTTTTTATTGCAAATGTGTGTACTTAAATGTCAAGGTCTGGGCCAAATTGGCTAATTACAGGAAACAGATGCCCTCCCCCACCTCTTGTTCTGAGGAGAGAAGGAGGAAAGATAAAGAGATTTATGAGTTTAGAAGGAACTAAACTATTTAATGAAAAATTAATAATAAAATAAAAAGGAAATAGATGCAATATATACAAAACCGTATCAAATTCCCAGGACGATGTCACCAGCAGCTACTGGGGAAATCCCAGACCAGATTCAGCAGCAAATGGGAACTGGATTCCAGATCTGGAGTCAAGAATGCTCACATGGGGACCAAAGGCAAATGAACAGACAGGGTCCTCCTCAGATGAAGGCCATTGAAAGAAGAGATTGACCCTTTGATCCCTCAGCTTTTACACTGAGAGTGGGGCAGGTGGAATGGAACACACTAGTGGCCAGTTTGGGGTCATGTCTTCTGTCCCCTCCTCCCTGCAGGTGGGACCCCTCTATACTTTTCTGTTTCCCATCCTCCAACAAGGCAAATAATGGGATTAGCTGACCTTGGTTATTATAGCAATAGACCTCTCCTGGTACCAGTCTTTGGTGTTCACTATAAACATTGGTCTTATCACTCTGAGAGTGAATATTTTTCTGCCCAATATGCTGGTAATTTCAGAGAGTTAGAAGCAATTTAGCTAAAAATTGAAATTACTTAACAGAAAATTGGTTCTGTTTTACCTCAAACCAGAACACTTACTTTTCAGTATTTTCACATGCAAGTTAGTATGTTGCTCAATACGGAAAAAGATCATATGAAAAGTGATCTGATTTGTATATTCAAACAGTATTACTTGACTTCACAGAATGACAGAAAAGAATAGTTTTAAAACACTTCTGAAGGGAGGGGTTTGAAATAAATAAAAAAATACAAGAAGGGCAGTCTTCATGAATGAAAAAGCATCTGGTTGTACAGTAATAGTTTGTTTTGAACCCTTTTTCGTGCTGTGTAGTTTGTTCAGCAAAAATCATCTGCCACATATGTGGGCTAAAATTGTGAACAGATGATCTGACATTGTGTTTCTTCTCTTTCCTGTTTTACCCCAGTAATGTTAAGCTCTAAGACAAGAACAATTCTAAGTTCTGGTCTGTGGGTTCTGGTTTGAACCAGGTTCATTTCTGTCACAGGTGTCCCGTAAGATTTTTAGTGATGGAAAAAAACCCCACAACATTAGTTGCACCAGATCTCTTTTGGTGTACCTGGGGCAAACCAGCCACAACGTGCAAGTGAGTCTAATTTCTGTGATTCTGAGAACTTGCAGTTTTACTTCAGTCGTAATTTTGTATATGCAGTAAAACAAAAGCTGCTAAAGTTCACTGAAATGCCTAGTCATATTGTTGTGATTTCCATACTCACACACACAAGAAGGAATCTGAAGTTATCATCTATGCTCCTTAAAGTAGCAGTAACACCTTTCTGTATACTAGCACATTATTTGCGACAGTGAACCCTCCAAATACCATTATTTAACCAAATTACTATAATTTTTATCCCACCCAAGCCTACGTGATCGTTTCTGAATCAAACACCTACATTTACTGTAATGGATATGGTTTAAAAATGGGGACAATACAAAATACTAATGTGCAAGGTTCAGCATGAAAACTTCATCAGCACTGGGGTTAAGTAGCTGCGAACTGCTGGTGACCTGATTCCAGTAGAGGTTAACAAAAATCTCCTGCTTTAAAACAGAGAAAAGCACAATTTGATAAAGCTGTCAGGCTCTGAAAGTCACAGACTACCCTGGGGACAATGATAATATTACCGAGTAGAATAAGCCCTCTTCAATAAAGAAAGATTCATTCTCTTAGAAGTGTAGGCGGAGGATAAAAAGTCTTTTAAGTGATTTTCTGATTAAATTATGTTGGCAGAGGCTTTGTCTTTATTTCTGGCTTTTAAAATATATGTGGAAAAAGGACATCATCAATACGGCAATTTCATAATGAACTTTTCAACTGTGTCGTGTTCTTAGCTGAAGAAGGGCAAAACTTGAGCTTGAATCCATTTTAATTTGAATGGGTGGCAATTTTTCTTCTTATTTGAATAGATTTTTTCTTTTTTCCTTTGGAGTGTCCAAAGGAAAAGTAGATATGTAGAACAATTACAGAGAGATGTTAGATAAACAAATCAAAATGAAAAGTTTGAAGTAAATAAGTCATAGAAAATGAGTTTGGAAGTAACCTCAGTAGATCATATAGTTGAGTTCATATTTCTACCTCTAAACTTTACAGATAGGCAGTCTAATATATGAAATATATGCTTTGATGGTGCAAGACCATATTTCCTTTCTTCCTTTCCATTTTCCTCAAATGCTCAAGCTGTCACATAACCAAACCATCTGTGACACCTGTTATTTCATTATTATTTCTGATCTTGACACATGGTCTACATATCTGAAGTTCATATGTACCACGACTATTTTTGCAAGAAAAAAAATAATCAGAACCTTCTTCTCAGTTTCCCAAACTGCAGTAGCAGTCTGAAATAACAGATCAAATTTTCCCTTACTGAATATATTTGTATGATATTAAGAGTTGTTCAGCCTGATAGAACAGATATTTGGTACTATAGAAATACTGAAGACCAGGATTTGGCAATTTTTTTGTCAAAAGTTTTGGTAAAAACTGATTAAGTTTCAGGCTTACTAGAATACAATTCTTGATGGCTTAACTATATTTTTTTCTTAAAAAATGAAAGGGAAACAACAAACCCTCTATTCATATGAGTAATAAGTGGTTAGCACTGATTTTTCCATTGCATTCCTATGTATGCAAGAAAATATCTGCGGCTATGAAAACCAAACATTTGTATTTATATATTTCTTGGTTATATTAAAAATTACTAACAGGATTCTGCCTAGTACCAAAATTTACAGATGAAAACTGAAAGCTAATATCACAGAATTCACAGGAATTTCAAATTACAGTAACAGTTTTCTTGAAATAGTCTTCAAAAAATGGGATGTCAAAAGCATTCATTTCTTTACACCCAGTGGTACCCACATTTCATTGCTCTATGGCTAACTTATGGAAAACCTGCAACGAGAGCGTGTAGTCTGTATCTGCATGCCAAATATCTATTCTTAACATTGGGGCAGAGACTAATCCATTCATTTTTTAACTAAAAATGTTCAGAGGGACCCCTCTCTCCCTTCTGAAGTTCGAGCAGTACTTCTGCCTGGTATATTGTGGATTATGTAGCTCCACAATTTAAATTATTGTGAGAAGTAAAATTTGACCTAAATTCGATAAAAAGATTCATCCTGAAGCTCACATGTAGACCAAGTTCATTAAGACTGTATGCTAAAGAATTAAGTGTTATGCTGTATGGATTTTAGAAACAGTGATTAGAAATGTAGTATGTGCCAGTGGTTTGGTCCTGAATAAGGTCTTTCCAATACTTGGCGAATAGCATGTCAATTCTTATTTTTATAGAGTAGCGGGGTTGTTTTAGATTCATTGAGCAGATAAGATAGACAACAGTTGCCATGAAGTTGTGATGAGGTAGATTCTTTTCCTTTTTATTTCCTTTTCTTTTCTTTTTCTTTAGTTTTAGTTTACGTAGTGTGCTCAATATACGATAACGATATATGTCAGTTTATTACTCTTGATGTAGTAATGGAGACTGAACAATCCCTTTATATTAATACTGATATTTAAAGAGCCTCTAATAGAAATAAATAATATATATTTAAAGCATTCTACAACAGACTCTTGTGGTTTGAACAACTTTTGTTGCCATAGTAACCGCATGTAATTGTTTCATTACGTTTTTTGTTTCTTTTATTTCTTTTTTTTTTCACATGAGAAAACGAAATCAATAAGATCATTTACTCAACGACTAAATAGAAAAGAACTTTTTATTTTGTTTTATTATGTTCAGATGTCAAAATTAAATGTAGGAAAAAAGTCTTTACTTTCATTCAATATGTTATGCAATTAAATTAGCAGAAAGCTAATTAACTGTTTCAGTCTGGCTGCTAATCAAGCAATTTAGTAATTACCTTCACAGTTAAAATAAAACTAACTACTGATATAAGGATGAGAAGCACTATTTAACCACCATTACATTAATTTGTTGCATTCCAGTGATATTTGACCTAGCATATTAGCTAAATTATATAGGTGCCAAAGAAATGTTTGTAAACCAATAGAATCTTTTATGTAGAAATAGCAACTTGGAATAGAATCTTGCATGGGTGAAGATTAAGACAAGTTTTCCATGAACAAATCACAGCAAGAAAACATAATTACCAGAATATGAAACCAAAAAAGACTGTGGCTTGTTTTCTTTCTGAAAGGTGATATAAAACACAGTGTTCTAGCTGAGTCACTTAAAATCTGTTTAAGAATGTGAGCTGTGTTTGGATTAGTCAAATATACACATCTCTATTTGATAGTATATTCGGGTTTAGACTGAATTGGCAAATAATTAGTGGAAACTCTCACGCACTGAGGATTTGGCAGCCCAAAACCAGGTTGGGAACTCAAACACATCAAACTGTTGCAAAGAAATGAAGAATTCTGTCCTGTTTGCAACCTCAAGCAGTGTAATAGGAAATAGCAGCTTGCAATACCTTCCCAGAGTAGTACCTGAAAATCCTCTCAGCTGTGAAAGCATTCATTATAACGTCTCTCTGCAGCCAGACCTAGAAAGAAAAGAGAAACTGTTTAAGTAACTGAAATTTTACCATCACCCCAGAAGAGGAAAATTAGAAGATACATACTTTTCCTTCTTATAATATACTCCTATAGCTGAATGCAATATGAAAAGTGCTATGATCATAGAATCACAGAATGGTTACAGAATTGCATTAAAGGGTAATAGAACATAAAAGTTTTTCTCATTCAAGTTTTAAAAGACAGTAATAACATAAATACTTTCACCCTGATACATCCTCCGTCATATTTCCTGGGCTATATTGAATGCTAAGTAATATATTTTTTCCTGTAACCCACTATGCAAAATTAGTAACATTTCATAATACTCATATGGTGGTAGAGATCTCCTGTACAACTTTCTTTAGACATTCTGTTTTATCAAAGATACCACTAACAGTAGTAACAGTGGTACTTGAAAGACAAGAAACTAAACAAACTTTTCCCTCTCTGCATTAGTGTGAAATTCAAATCAATTTTATAGCAATTGCCTTTTTACCAAACTAGTTGTATGTATCTTCCGTAAGGGTTAATTACTGCTCCATTTTATAGATCCTAAAAAGGAATTATCATTCATCTGGTTTTTGCAATTGCATAGCATTTGATTTATTCAGTCTAAAAATTAAAGTTGAGTATTAACACATGTCAAATGAGAGAGAATGATATAACACATAGCCTAATATAATATATACTTTTGTTTGCTTTGGAAAGGGTAAGAAACCTTATAAATCCCCTTTTAATGGTGGTTCTGTCTTTTTTTTTTATCAAATGGAGATTATTTCTTTCAGCTGAAGTGGTAGTTACTTGAAGCCCACCTACTTGAGACTTCTGTTTTAGGAAGAGATGAATCATTTCTTGTTATGCCTGTCTTTCTGTTGACTATGGATGAAGCATAAGGGAGTAGTCATCTAAAAATAAGACATCTAAGCTAAGCTAAAGTTAGGCATCAGGAATCCTAGGACAGCCAGCTAAATATATTGTATCATTTAGTGCTTAAAAAAAGAGAAGTCATATTGGAAAATCTGAGCTCAAGAGCTTTTAAAATACATATGTCAGCAGATATTAGACATCTAAATACCTTCTGAAATGAAAAGGTTTCAGAAATGCATCCAAAGCTCGGACTTGTGAACACCTATAATGTATAAGTTCATTAGGTAGGCTGAAATTAGTGTTAGTAAGCCTTGAACCCAAATATACGGGTACTTTATGCAGGTATTTTACAGCACTGTGATGGCACAGCCAGATGCCATCTACACCTATATGACATGATTATGAACAATGTGACCAAAAAAAATGTCAGGCATAACAGGAAAATCAAAGCAGCAAGAACAAATTGTCTGTCACACTTCTAATTAGGTGCACTTTTACTTTTTTTTTAACTTTGGGAACTTGGAAAGCGTCATTTCCAGAACATAGATTACAGCATGTTGCATAAGAAACTAACTCATCAGTATGTTCTAGTTTTGAGCAGCCGTCCAACAACTCTTTTAAAGCAATTGTTGACTTAGTTGAGAAGCTGAACACACAGCCTCCCACTACGCTCAGTGATTTGGACCTTTGCTGTTGAGCTGTGCTTCAGAATCCTAATCAGTTTAAAAATGTGTAAGGCTTTATTAAACACATTTTTCAAACAGTTGCAGCTGCGGAGGGAGAGTACTCCAAGTCCCTAGTGTTTACAAAATAGCCACTTTCCTATTTATTTGCCTTCATGCCTTGTGATCATTCATGCCTGCTAACAGAGAGTAATCTTCCTTACCAGGAACAGTTGCCACTAACAGGAAAAAAAGGTCCTTTTTTCTCTCAAAGGCGTCCTTTCCTAAAGAAATCTGGCAGCAACACTATCCTGACCCAGGCAATCTGTGACTCAACAGTTACTGGCTAAAGTTTTTTCCTCCGTTTCCTATTACCATCATCACACCCCAGGATATAAAGGAAACTATGATTTTTGTTGGACTTTTCTGCTTTTGGGAGCACATATTATTTTACTTCACCACATTACTGCAAGGGAAGGAAATTTGTCATTGTTGAAGAGGAATGCCTCTAACGATGGAATGGGAAGACCAGGCCAAAAAACATGACTCGAGGTTGTATTGACATCAATGGCTCAGTGTGAAAATAAGGATGACTGATCCGTGTAGTTAAGTGGTTTAAAGAGGAAGCAGGTACCAAAGTGTCTCTTGACATTCTTATTGCAAGCAAATTTAAGTTAGATATAATATCTATCAGAGAATTAAGTATCACTGTGATGGAAGTGCAGAGGACTGATATATCACATAAATATTATAGTTTAAAACAAAATTTATTAAATTCTTTCATTACAAAACTTTTATATGCTAAATTAGCTGTGAGTATAGAATACTATATGACCTGATACGTAGCCCTTGATGATTCACACATCACAGTGGTCATATGCTTATTTGAAAGGCTTATCTATCATGTCTGGCTAAGTTATGACAATCCTATGAAGTATTTACTTGCTCTTAGTATGCTTTAGTATACTTTAGTATGCTTATATTTAGGATCAAGGCACGTTAATATTAATTTTTACCTGCTTAGTGAATTCATAATTGACAGACGTCATAGGTCTCTGCTTTGGTTACACTGCAATTTATAGAGATCTTCTTATGAACTGATTCTGATTCAATTCAGAAGAGAATAAAAACCCCAGAGTTTTGAGTTACAAAAGCAGTTCAGTTGACTCCTCGAAACAGTATTTTCTGGTAGTTGCAAGGACTTTGTTTGCCAGTCACTGTAGTAAATTCTGAAGGTTTAATGCTGATGATGTTTTTGCCCTGTAGCTATCTGCCACCTGGATATGGAAAGTATAAAAAAAAAAAAAAAAAATAAGGGAGGGGGAGTCAAATTTAACTCATACATCACCAGCATCTGTCTTCTGGTGGTCTTTTTTTATTCCAATAAGTATGTAGGAATTATGGCCTGCACAGCAAGAAATGGTGCTCTGTAATTAATTTTTCGTACAGATACTGCTTCGCTGTTCTGAGCTCAGCTCACTGGATCCCGTGGAAAAACAGTTGGAGACTACCACAAATTCTCAGGTTATTGGCTCTTTTCTAGGAGATAGTGCTTAGAAAAATTTGGACATGCGTTAAATCTTTCTATTTGGTATCACAACTACATCATTCTTCTTAGAGTTGTCCCTGGAATCTATGTAGCAATGATTGACTCCAGGTACCGCTTAGAAATGTATGTCTCTAGGCCTGAGATACGTATCTTGTCTCATATCTGATAGCCTGTTAGAGAGCACGTCTGGATATGACTAGGGCATGGTTTTTCAGTCTTTCTAAAAATCAATTGCTCCCATGAAATAAGCCAAGTAAGTCCTGAGTCAATAAACCAATAAACTTGCCTAAGAAAGAAACTGCATTGTGGTCCATCCTGTCACATATAGACTGCCACCATTGACTGTGTCTGAGTACTAGAGTTTTTCATTAGAAATACACCAGTAAGTATTATGGAAGGAAAAGAGAAGATAGATTGAGGAAGAGCAGTGAAACAACTCTGTTCTGAGCTCTACAGGTCTATTATTGCTGATTTTGATCTTCCAATTCTAGACCTGCGTTTCCATTTTTATTTTATTTTCAAACTTTGCTACCCTCAGGGTTCTCCTACAAGACTAGTGTTTTGTGATATTATAATGCATGGAAGTATCTACACGCCTTGACAAGATCGCAAACCTGGGAAGACAATGTGCCTGGAGCAATTCTACAGTTAGAGAAGACACAGATGCAGGCCATTCCATTTAAACTTAGCAGTTTTAAGAACTTGCTAAGTGCCTCCACTCTGTATGGAGGACACATTCACTCTCAATGGATTCATGCAAGAAGGTGCCTGGGCTACTTTCCACTTGTTCTTACCACCACCACCACTTACTTAATGTCAAATACACACTCTACCCACTTTTCAATCATAAGGTTGATCCTGTAGAAGAAATAGGTCATGCCTCAGTCTGAATTTGCTCACGTTTGGTTTGGCTCTGCCAGGGTCCAAAAAATGCACTGATCCACCAGCAGTTCTGAGATCAGAGATTTTCCACAGCATTCAGCAGTAGTAGGATTCAATATCTGAAGTATAAATTTTTTGGAGAATTTATCCCTGCCATAATACAAAAACCACCAAATATAACTCACCAAATCCAAAATTTCACTCAAAATACATTCTAAATTTAAATTGATTTACATTCAAAGTACTGGAAAATGTTATATTTTTCTTCCTACAATCAATGATTTGGCTTGACCCAGTAAATTAAACTGAGTTGAAATGGGACATTAGATTATCCCAGAACAACATGGCAACTTTAAAGAATGGGTATGCCAAGCAATTGTTCATAAAACCTTTTTCTGTGTAGTCCAGATAGTGAAATATCTTTTCATCAAAGAAGAGAGAAGGCCAGAGGCTCATAAAGCCAGTGTCTTTTTTTTTTTTTACCAAAAAAAAACCCCAAGAAGACATTTGCTTGCAAAGAAAGCTTGTTAGTTTGGCAGTGATACAACATGTGCTCTTATGATATAGAGAGGAAATCTGCCTGTTTGTCTCGGTGTTTATATTTATGCAGTCACTGCTCAGCCCTAAAGCTGTTCTTTAGCTCTCCAGCTAAAATAAATGTCACATACTGCTGAATTATTTCAAAAATAATTCTGTTTATTTACAAATATGTCAAACTGGTAACTTACTGAGATTCTCCGAAGGATTTTCAGTCTTTACAGAGATGCATTCCATCCAACACATTTCCCATCTCTCTGAATATCATATGTGTCCAGTTTTATACATACCTACGTATTATGATAGATATAAATATCTACATATTATGATAGATATAAAAGATATCATCAAGTATTGGAAAAAGACTCTTTATGAAAGACAAAATGTCACTCTCCCTTTTCACTTTTTATAACTATATTTGGCTGCAACTTTTATCCCATCTTCCAGAGTGCAGTGGGATTAAAACAGGATGAAGAAATGAGAAGAGAAACTGAGATATTTAAGATTTAGTAGTATATGTTGACAATGTGATATGATCACGATGAAATGCAGGGTGTTTTTTGCTTAGTGGCAGTATTTTTGTTAATTTTCTAAGTGCTGAAACACAATGTAAGAAATAATTTCCTGCAAAATTCAAACAACTATAAATGAATTTCCGTGTGATGTAGTTAGGAATAAACTAAAGAACAATGTGGTACAGGTTCTTGTAGAGCAAAAAGAGAAAGAAACAACACCTGTTCTGTACCAGAGTGCAGAACGTCCATAAATTCTGTAAAATCAAGAAGACAATATTTCATGGATGCCAGAGGTACTAGTGGAAAGCAGATGCCCTGAAATCCACCCATGCATCAACAAAAACATCAGGCTTTCATCCACATTAAATTACTGGTGTTATAGTATCTTGGAGGGGAAAAAACCCCACAAACAGTATCACTGATCTGTACAGTTTCAAACTGGAATTTCTAAGGTGGCAGAAAAAGTCACCAACACAATGAGCCAGTCAGAAAATGTAAGGGTAACTGCTTGTCCCAATGCCTCATTAAAAGAAGTTTAAAGGCCACACACAACTTCTACTTAGGCCAACTTTTCAGCTCTATGGTGGAAATTTTTGATGCTATACAACAAATCAGACTATCTAACTGTTCCTCTGGCTGTAAACAGATGAAATATAACTCTCTAGAAGTGTTTAGATCTATATTAACAAGGAAGGCAAGAGATATAAAATATGGTAAAGCATTTGTTTTTACAGTAGCTGAAGTCAATTGCCAGCTTGGTTGTATTAACTGAAAAAACAGAATCAACTATGATGACAATTTAACTTTTCTTATGACATCATTATAAAATATAAATAAATGGTTTTATAAAAAAACAATCCTGTAACACAGCAATTATGTGAAAGAGAGATATGGGGAAAAGATACCACTTAATCTGGTTTTTGTATCTGGACCTGCCATTCCCCAACTAAATTTAGAACACAAACAATAGAAAAAAAAAAATGGACAAGTTTTAATCAGAGATTTTTATAAAGAAATCCTTGGGTGGAATTCAGACACAGTACAGGACAGAGAAATAGAAATTCATGCCGGAGGTGCCGGGAGTTTGAGGTTTTTTATTTGATTTTCTGAACCCTCAAACTTCTTACAACTCAGGACTTCTTTTAGGTCTTTCAAGATTAGCCCAAAGGCGATTTGCAAAGAAGTATGTGAATTTCAAAGCCAAAATTAAAAGTTTATTTTCAGAGCTGGTGGACCCCATAGATACAGGGATCCAGAAGCTTGTCTGTACTCTGTAGTTTTCTTACATATTTCTGGGTAAAGAACTCAGTGCAGCAGATTTATGATTCTTTAAACTGCAGAACAGGCTTTGGTCTTACAGTTAAGGAATAATATTGATGCAAATACAAGTTGCTGCAGTATTTCCTTCTAAATGAATAAGATCCTGCTGAAAAGAGAAACAGAAAACAGCTTCAGGTGGTGCAAGGTAATCAGAATCTTGTAGAAATGCAGGCTTTTTGAAGAGATTCACTGTAATTGTTTCAAGTGCTTTAAAAATAAGCAAGTGTTCAAAGAATTAGCATATGTAAAATCCTACATTAAAGGGAGATTGACTCATTTAGGAACAGTAATACAGCAGGCAAGCAGCCTGCAGTCAACAAAAGGGCTGCACAGTGGGAGGCTTATCCCAGCAAACAACAATTCACACCTGTTAATTACTCTGAAGAGGCTTGCACACAATTCTAGGCCTGGCATTTATCCATTGTTTAGAAGCAATACTAGTGTAATCGCTTATACAATTGTTAGAAATTAAATGAAAGCTTAGTATGAATCATTTCCTTGCAAATCATCAATTAACTCATCATAGCATTTGCCAGCGGACCCAGAAGTCTCCAGTGGATCCTAAAGGCATGTAAATGTTGAGTGTTTCAGCTGTGCTGGTAATTATGGTAAAGTTGTTGATCGTGGGATTACAAAACTCAATATTTCAGGGAAATTAATATTTATCATAATTTGTTATTTAAAATCTAAAAAAATAAATAGGTAAATTATATCAAGAACAAAAGAAAACCAACCCTCACAAAAATTTTACTTACAGTTCCAGCACTTTCTAATTAGAAAACGTCAATCAAATGTGAAGGTTTTAAACCAATATATCCAATATTTTAGTAATTTGAATGCCAGTCAGAATCTAACCATTTAACTTGACACATTTGAAAGACTTCAGACTTTTACAACTTTATTCTGCTTTTTTGTGTTAATGCTTGGATGAACACAAAACGAAGGCATGCAATATTTTTATATTTCTTTCTTTATCTTTTTAGAATTATTTGACTAAAAATACTTTTCCTATCTATATCCATCAATGTACCTAATTAATCACTTACTTCTGCAGCATTAGAAGTCTTGTCCCTAATCTTAAACTCTAGCATACTCACTCCACTAGAAACTTCCAAGGGAGATTTCAGTACTGATGGATTACAAAATATTGTCCCACTGCTATTTGTATACTCAAAGAATATATACCCAGGCATTTTGCACATTAAAAATAGTAGACTACATAATCATATTGAGAAACTCATTAAGACAAAATAGAATTCATAAAGAGAAAACACTCTCTTAGGGGGTTGATAAAAAATTAGTATTTATATGGCTCCTGAATATGAACTGGACCAATCTGAATTTTTAACAGTTAAAAGACAGTAAAAAAACAAACCAAACAACAACAATAAAAAAACAACACCAAAGACCAGGAATTATGTAGGGGGTGGATAGGAAAATACATGCTATTTGTCATCTAAAACCATTAAAAGTTCAAGATGATATAGTTTTAGCTGGTCTTTTCTTTTTCCAGAGTAAGTAGACATCGGTGCTCCTGGAGGGTGATTTATCTTATCCCTATTTCCCTCCCTTTTCTATTAGTATTAATATTCCTTTCAAAGTAATTCCCCACTGATTTTATAATGTCTCAATGACCCATTTAGAGTCTTTAACTGGTTGTGCTCAGGAAACAGGAATCCTTCCTGAAATATTTGTACTTATTCATCTATTTCAGGTGTTCCCATGAAAAGCAAAGGGATTCTAGGCAATATACCCACAAATAGATTCACCATTGGTTTGGTTTTACCCTTCTCTTGGACAAGTAGTACTTAAGGCGTAAGCCTGGTAGTCAGAGTTCACAGTCAATAAGATTTCTTTTGCTAAATTATTAACCCTTTTCAGTTGCGTAACTAACAAAAATTTCTGGTTTATCACAGAATGGTCAAAGTTAGAAGGTACCTCTTGAGTTCATCTTGTCCAGCCCCTTGCTCAAGCAGGGTCAGCCACAGCAGGTTGTCAAGGACTGTGTCCAGTCGAGTTTTGATTGTGTATAGGTCTGGAGACTACACAACTCTTCTGGACAACCTTTTCCAGTGTTCAGCCACACTTAAAATAAAGTGGGTTTATTTGTGCTAATGATGATTGTCAGCAACAGGCTGTAATTCAACTGATGATCAAGATTATTCAAGGATAAATTATATTCAGAAAACCATAAGTGATTCTTATTCCGAGTGGTTTTTTTTGCGGTGAAGACGAATTGGGCTTGTCCTTAGCTGTATATATAAAATGTCCAACTGTATTAATTGAAATTCTCAATGCTGACAACTTCGCACAGTACAACCTACACATATTAAGTAGATTTTTCTGTACTAATATCTTATTGATAAGCCGATGTATAAATAGATAAATTCTCTATACACATTTAAATAGGGCATGGGTATGGGTAATGGTGATTTTTGCCTGTAGCAAGTATATTTAATAAGAAGGTAAGTTCTCCAGATATGTAGATATGCATGTAGTCTGTATCAGATCCCTTATGGGTCGAAGTGGAACCACTATTTCATTTCTGATATAGAGGATGTCAGTGATCTGAAATTGTTTTCCAAACTTTTAATTCTGGTTCTACATTTCAAGCAGGATTCAGTTCCTCTATGTGAGAAAAAAAAACAAAAGTTTGTTCATGTGCCTTCTCCTTTACCCGTTTTTCATCCATTCTTTAATTTTCACAAAAATATAATACCAGACATGCTCATCGTGGGGGCATGTGGGGCTACAAATGACAGTAAACATATACCTGTCACAAAATTTAAGGGCTTTGTTGCTTCATTTGATTTTTAAGAAACCTCATCAAGATCCTTCTTAAAGTACTATAAGATTTGAACTATCATACAGTCCCCTCACATAAGAGTGTTTAGTCTTATACCTTTCAAGAAACTTCCTATTTTCTTCTGCTCATCAGAGCTGATGAAACAATAAGGATTCAAATTTCATTAGAAGACTCCAGAATGAGTTTCAAGCAAAGCTGGACCACTTTGGTTTGCTCCGCAGTACCCAACCAACATAACCTCTGCTCTTCCTAAAAAAACAGTAAATGGAGTTTGAGAATGTGATTCAAAGATAAAATGAATCCCAATTTGAGGGTACTAACTCCAGCACGTTGTGGTAACCTGAACTAGAATACCTTTTTTTTGCTAATTCAGACTTGTTTAAAACCAGAATTTTTAGAATTACATGTTCTCTTACATAAAGACAGTTTGAAAGCATAATGTCAGCACTAAATTCTTATTATGGGCCTTGGCTAATCAAACAGTCATATCTCTCCATCCAATATGGATCCTGTTAGGCAATACAGCATGTAGAAGATTAGTATTCATAACTGTGAAACCGTGACCTGAGAGGATGCACATAGGAAAGAACTTGCTGAACATAGAAGATGCTTTTGCCTCAAGTGTCTTCTGTCTAATTTTGAAGAAACAAATATTAGAAAACAAATAAAGTGCAACAGAATAAGGAAAGAATAATAATGCAAAAGATCTTTCTTTCAGTCATCCCTTGATTTTCCACTTCCATTTCTTTTTGCTAAGGTGTCTAGGACTAAGACCCAATAACTTTAAGGGTTTGACTCAATAGACAGCCTAGAAAGTGTCATTCTATCCAAAAGAGATGAGCTTGGTGAAGAACTTTTGAACGGATGAATTCTTGAAAAACCCATGGTGCCCAGTATTACCTGCATGCCAATAACCAGAGCACCCTTGCAGCTTTTTCACAGGCAGTTCTGGTGTCTTTGTGCTTGGGGCAGAGTGGATCAGTTGCACTTGTGTGAGAGCAATGCAATTTTTATGCCAAAGAGCACTGTGTGAAAAAAGTACAAAATCTGCTTGCATATCACCAAAGAAACCTAAGAGACTCTAGGGTTTCCTGAGGTTAAACCAGTTTAAATTAGTTTTGAGTATTTTTGCAGATTGTCACTTGTTCATCTCAATAGGGTGTAGATAGAGCTGGATAGCCATCTGTCCCTTGTTTCAGCTGCCAGCAATCAGCCACTTGGCAAGGCAAAAGCAAAGAACATCTCCATTATATTTAAAGGCATATTGGATATTTTGTTGTGAGATTCCTGCCAGCAGTTCTGTATTTAGGAAGCACCTGAGCAGAAGGAAGATGCAAAACTGAAAGTATGTGGACTGACTCAAATATGCCTCCATTTTATGTGGACTTCTTCACATGTAACTGTCTGAGGAGACTGATTCCCATCAGGAAACATCACAATGCACCAGCAGGCTACAACAACTTGAAAAGCACAAGCATAGCTGCTTCACGTTTAAAATTGTGTTACAGGAGAAGGAAGAGATGATGGTGTTTCACCACTGTGCCTTTTCTAGTGGTCGTAGCAACAAGTCCAGTCTGAAAAACTCCCGTTCATTTCCCATTTTTTCAGCCACACTGATTAACAAGATGATAAAAATCCTAAAATTGGGAGCAGGGACTTCTGCCTTTAAGGGAACATAACCCTGTGAAAAGGCCTCTTGAACCCTTTCTTCCCAGTCACTGTGATTTATGCACAGTGGAACACCTTCAAGAGCAGAATCTAGAGTTGGTTTGATATGTACATATAAGCCTTTCTGTTGATCAAGCCCAACCAGCCAGAATCTATTCATGGTTCTAAGAATAAAACTCTGAATTAGCATGAATGAAGTAAGAAATCAGAATAAGGTGCCCAAAAAGCTGTGTAAAGAGGAATTTCTGTGGAGCATCCTCCAGGCATAACAGAGGAGAGAAAAACAGGGTATAAACTACCGTCTCTAGAACTGCAATTTATTTATGGCTTCTAAGGTGCCCGTGATACAGATCCCAGTTATAACTACACATTTTATAAACATTAATTCATTCAGTCAATCAACATCGCTGTGAGGTAAAGGACTACAATTATCCTAACTCTGTAGACAAGGCAATTGAAGCTTGGAGAGGATAAATGATTAGTCCATGATTACATGACTCAGGTAGGGAAACACAGCTCTTGAGTTTGGCTTGTTGCTGTCTTCTGAACTTTCCTGCTAAAGAAAGAATCACTAGTGAAACATCAGTTATTCTGAAGAGTGACAGTCAAAGCATTGTTCCTGATTATTTCTTTTTCCTTACTGTGGTGGGCATGGGACAGCACTAGCTGTGGTAATACTGTGATCCCTACATCTTTCAGAACAATTCTTTATTCTGTCACAACCTGACTGCTGCTTGGCATTCTGACTTCTTTCCACTCACTAGTGAAATTCTATTAAATTACCTGTGAAAATTAATACATATATTTCTTGTTGAAGAGCAATAGTATTCTTTGGAATGACAGAAATTACATTAGTTCAGTACTTGGAAGAAGGGAGAAAGTCTTCTCGTACTTCTTGTCATTTCTGATAGATGATAACACAACGTATAATTCACCCTAAAAGAGGGCATTGCACTGTTGGCATTTGTACCTCCTGCCATCACCCTAAATTCCTCTGAGACCACCACAGACATGAGGAATTTTATGGCTGACAATACAGGAACAAAAATATTTCAGATATTGTTACTCAGATACAGAGACTATAATTTCCAGATAAAGTTCACAGTGATTAAATAATGAAATTCACATCTATCCATTTCTTAATAGAAGAATAAATAGTCACTTAATTTTTTAAAAAAATCACCACAATTGGTACTAAGTGGCCTTGTTTCATTAAATATTTTCAAAACAGAAATCACTGTAGTAGAAAGATACAATTGTTCCTGAAAACAGGAAAAGTTTAGATGCTGTACTTGTATTCACAAGCTCAATTCTTCTCTCTCCAAGCAGGCAGTTTCTTGTTAATAGCATGTAAATACAGTAAATGCAGCTGCTAATGTGTATTGTTCAGTCATTTGTTGCAGCTGATTAAGGAGAGAAATGCAAAAGGTTAATTTTCTAATTACATACTTCCCAAGGTAAATTATGCATGTTATCACATCCATTGACACTCTATAATGGGCACCTTTTATTGCAAAGTGATTTTCTATGAAACTGTGTATCTTCATCCAGTTTATTTTTATTAAGCAAGAAGATGGAGAGAAGGAAAAAGGGAAAAAGAACATCCATCCTATCAAAATTTCCTAACTCTTTCTGGAGAGCTTGCTAACAGGATATTAAGCTTGTCAAAAAGATCTCTTCTCCATTTCTTCTCACATTTCATTTGTAATTTTCATAAAACTACAAAAAATAGAAGAGAAAGCAATAAGACTGAGCTAAAAGACACACAAAAGTCAGATGGCTCTCAGTAAAAGTTTTGAAAAGCAGCTACATCTGACATATTAAACAAGAAATTCTCTTGGGAACAATGTAGTGTTTTCCAGGAAAGACCTACCTGAACTCGCCAAGTATAACCTTTAATTGCCATCCAGGTGCTGACCCCACTGAATCTGAAAGCTGCTCTTCAGGTTCCTTGTGCTTTCTGAAAAAAAAAAAGAGATATGTTTTGCTAGTTTATCCTCTGTAACGTTCTATTACCGTCTCAAATTCTGGGACAGAAAAGGTCATCATCAATCATTTAAGATGATTGTTTCACTCTCAAACACATAGTTTGCATTTGATAAATTTGTCATTTCTTATACAGAATAAATTGAACTGTGAGAAAAACAAGTGAATAAAGGGAGAAAGGTGAGATAAAACTGAGAAGGTTGTTTCCTTTAGTATTTTTGCTTGGACAACAAGTCCAACTGCTATTTTAGTTGGGCAATAAGTTGACCATGAGGCAGTAATGTGCTCTTGTGGCCAAGAAGACCAATAGCATCCAGGGGTGCATGAGGACAGTGGCCAGTAGGTATAGGGAGGTCATCCTCCCATTCTGCTCTGCCCTGGTGAGGCCACATCTGGAGTACACTGTCCAGTTCCGGGCCTTCCAAATCACAGAACCACAGAATGAGTGGTTAAAGTTGGAAGGTACCGTAAAGATCACAGAGTTCAAACTGCAGTGACATGGGCAGGGACACCTCCCACTAGACCAAGTTGCTCAAACCCCCATCCAGCCTGCCTTGGAGACTCCCAGGGATGCAGCAGCCACAGCTTCTCTGGGCAACCTGACCCAGTATCTCACCACCCTCACGGGAAAGAGTTTATTTCTGATATGATAAATCTCCTCTCTGTCGGTTTAAAACCATTACCTTTCACGCTACCGCTGCAGTCCATGGTAAAGATTCCCTCCCCATCTCTCCTGTAGGCCTCCTTCAGGTACTGGAAGGCTGCTAAAAAGTCTCGCTGGGACCTTCCCTTCTCCAGGCTGAACAACTCCAACTCTCTCAGCCTGTCTTCATAGGAGAGGTGCTCCAGCCCTCAGAGCATATTTGTGGCCATGCACTGGACCCGTTCCAACAGGTCCATATCCTTCCTTTGTTGAGGACACCAAAGCTCTCTGTTGGCTCTCCAATCATCCAGTGAAAATAAGAATCCAGTGCAAATATTTAATTTAATTAGAAATTCTGGTGCCTCATAATTTGCTCCGTATCTGAGACAATGTGTAAGGAGAATGTGTGCTCCTAAAATTGGCTCTAAATTAGGGGAATAAAATAGGTATCTATCCAAACATAACAGAATTAATGGGTTTTTTTGTATTCTTTATTTTCATGTATTATCCTTTGCATCATTGTACAATGTGAATATAAAGGTTATGTAGAACAAAGGTTGAATGATAACCTTTTATACATCCATTTCACTATTACAAATGTTGACAGTAGGTAAATGCAACAGTGGTATTTTAAACATTTGATCTTGTGAATTAGATTTTGTTTCAAAGTAAGCTTTAAAAACCATATCCAGGGGATTTTTGAGCTCTCTTGTATACTATTCCATTTTACATTAAAAAAAAATGAATAATACATATATATATACAAAACCACAATTTGAATAAAACATTTGTCTTCTTTTCCAGTAGAAGGAGAAAAAAAAAAAAGAGCTTACAATCCTTCACCCATCAAAATATAAGCCACTTCAGACAAGTACTTGAAAGATCAGATAAATCTTTTACTCTGTTGTAAAGGTCAAAAGATTGTCTCTGCCAGGCCACAGAGGAAAAATTAATTGCAATATTTCTGGTTATTGAGGTCTCACTATACTTGCACAGTTTTTCCATATTTAGTTTCCACTGTTTGTGTTTAAGTGTTGTGGCATGATCTGGCCACTATTTTATTTTATTATTTTTGATTCATATTCCTTCTCATTGTACTTTCAAAAATTTTATGTTCAGATGTGCAACTTTCTTCTGCAGAAGGCCAGTTTAATAGCTAAAAGCCTCACACAATATCTTCCTCCTGTAATCTGCAGATCATACATTTTTTAAAGGAACTATAAACAAAATTTTTCTTAATACAAGAATTACATACAAGAATTTAGTCTTATGAAGAGCTTTCTTCCTTTGAAATTTTAAAACTCTAAAGGACTAAAAATCCAGTTGATAGAAATCTGTCAAAAAATCCTGCTATCTCTTGCTTATTTTGTGAAAAAGGTTTAACATCAGCTCCGGCCAAGACTTTCATAGACTCACATGAAGACTCTCAGACTGAATTTTGTAATTCATTTCTTTGAATCACATATCATTAAAACATAGAAAGCATAGAAAGTGCAGAGGAAAGAGTTGTGACCCCAGAACTCACAAAATTAAAAACTTGCAAACACACAAATTTTACTGAACATTCTTCTCATGAGAAGATCAAGAAAATGGTTTTGATAATACCAAAATGGTGTTTCAGCTGCTGTTGAGCAGTGCTCACACAGCGTCAAGCAGAAAGGAGGAAGGGAGGAAGAATTCATTATTAAGGAATTTGTCTTCCAGAGCAACTGGTGCACATACTAAGTCCCTACTTCCCAGGAAACAGCTGGATACTGCCTACTGACGGGAAGGTGAAAATAAATCTTATTGTTTTCCTTTGCTTCTATGTGCCTCTGGGTTTTTTTCTTTATTGAACTGCCTTTACCTTGACCCACAAGTTCTTTTTCATCTTATTTTCTCCTCCCACGTCCTGCTGAGGAGAGGAGTGATAGAGTGGTCTGGTGGGGGCCTGGCAGCCAGCCGAAGTCAAACCACCGCTTACACACATTACGTGTTTTGTAGGAAGTGTCTATTCAACAGGCAGCTTCCTATTTAAACTTCATCCAACTTAACAGTCTTTGAAGTTATAAGGAAAATGTAAATCATTAATTATGAATTACGCCAGCAGTGGATTTAGTCAATTGACTATAATACTATCCACTTCTGAAGTAGATAATGAACTTTCTCCATTGAAGTTTACAGGGGGTTTGTTTTCTATTTATCCCTAACAAATGCATAGTTGTAACTTAGTTAAGAAGATCTAGTCCTTATAACTTGGAAAAACTTTTTTTTAGAAAGTCCAAGACACTAGTTTTAAGAAAACTAAAGTAGTCTTCCCCTCCCTCCCCCACCATTGCTCATGGATCTTTTTCATTAAATTACCTGACTGCATTCAATACACAAGGTACAAAATAACGTTGTTCAATATCCTGTCTGCCTTATTGATTTCCCGTGCAGCACTGACTTAAATTCTGGTGTGTTTTTCTATTTGCTCTAGCTGTACTGATCATCTTATTAGTTGTATACGTCTGATACTTCTGTCAGGTACTTTGTTTTTGCATGTTTATGAGTTGCTGCTGTATCTATAACTTTTAAAAATAGTAAATATTTAACAAGAAATATTTCAAAGGAAATGTGTCTAGTAATTCAAGCAGATCTTCTAAGATATTTTAACTTAGATATATCTTGGTAGCTTTGTAACATTTAGTTTCTGACATTTACTGTTTGAAACTATTGAAGAACTGTGATTATGAGAATCATAACATAACCCGAGTTGCTTATGGCTACTGGTTACACACTTGTTTCTCAAATTCAGAAATGAATTGTATTGTCTTTCTGGTCAGAAATATATTGCATATATGCATATATGCATTTGTATATACAATTATACATTTGCGCATGCACATGTGCGATATTTATTGCAATGAGGACTAAAGGCAAATTTAAAGTGATACTATTCAGTTTTATCACAAGCAAATTAGAAAAGTTTGGAGAGCTCGATCTTTGTTGAGGTTTTACCTGTGGGAGGTGGAGGTGGTGGTTCATACATGTCAATTAGCCTGAGATTAAAAGGCGACACATATTATCAGATCAGTAAGATTATGAATTTTTCTACACCTAAGACAATAGTTTGTACTTTATAAATACTTTCTGAGAACTAATAGGGACATAATAATCCAAGGTGCTTTGTGGCAGCTACCTTGTTGTCACCTATTACCTCAGGGGTTTTGGTTCATCTCTGCAAAACCTTGTCTTCACTGAAGCATTCAGAGTATGCGTCAGTGCAATAGGTTGGAGGCTCTTGCTATCATCCCACCCTTTCACCCCTGATGATCTTGCCACTTGTCACAGACCATTCTGATATTATCGTTGTCTCCCACCTCAAGTGAAATGGCAGGCTGAAGGTTATCCCTAGGTTCACCTCTAGTACGTGGAGGTCTGTCTAATGCTGGTTGCCCAACTGTGGTGGGTAAGAACTAGGGGAATAGCTCAGCCCTTTGGAGGGGCAGGAGAAGAGGTTGCGGGGACTCCTGGTGCTCTCAGGGCCCTGAGGTATGTATCCAGTCACCAGAGAAACTGATCTTGGTCTTACACCCAGCTCTGCAGCTTAAGGTCTGTGCGAGCACTGTGGTAGCAACATCTTCCTGCTCCTTTCCTGTCACTTTCCACTAACACTTGAAGGGGAGAAATCCAAAAGGGATTGTTAAGGACTTATTTAAAACTAATAAAGACGACTTAAACATATTAAAAACTGATCACATATCTCTGATATTATATATAATTGGCAGTAGTATAAGTTTGATAACACCTAAGTATATCAGCCTGAGAAGAACATATTGTGTACTTGCAAGAAGATGAAGACTAAGGCAGTGAAAGAAGGGAGAGTCTCCCAAAGCAGTTTTACGCTGAGAGCACCAGAATTTGAGCACTAGCACTTCAGAAACATCATGTTTGTCTGTTCTCTTTAACAGGTCTATCTTAAGTTTTCAGTGACATAATTCATCATGAAATTTAAGCTGGATTTTTTAATATCCAGTTGATGTTTGATGTATAAGAAAAGAAAGAGAGAAATGCAAAGTATTGTGAAAGAAAAATACATTGCACTAGTGTCCCTGAAAAAGCAGGCAGCAGTATCCTGTCACTGATGGCTAATGTCTGAAAAGTACTAGCAAAGGCACAGTAGATGTTCTCTTTGTCTATATACTTAATACAGTGCCAGTAGATGAAAACGTCTTCTTATTCATTTTTAATATTTATTTTTTAGATCACTGAATAAAAAAGTTTCTATGAGAAATGATAACTTTGTTCTTTTCTGCATATTTCTGACATACAGATAAATAATTAAGAAAGTATTTTCTTTTATACATGTCAAAAATTTAGGAATGTCTCAGGACTGCTGCTTTGTAAGAGATTTCTATATAAGAGAGTTTGTAGAAGTGCCAGACTGAAAAGTTTCTCTCCACAGGATAGAATAGAAAATGGCAAATATGCTTCTACCGTTTCTGTCCAAACTTCATTAAGTCTATCTTGAAAATTAACAAGGGAAAGGACAGCTCATCTACCATTAATCATTCAGGTTTTGACCTCTTTAGGGAAGCTGCCATTTAATACTGTATCTTCCACTATTAGCTGAATTTGGAATAACAACTAATTTTATCCTACACCTGTGACAGGGAAGCAACATTTAGTGCTTCTAGAATTTAGTCACTGTATGAATCATCAGCCGTGTGCTCTTCCATTCTATAAATCTGAAATAACAGCCATTTAGAGTGCAGGTATATGTCAACTTGTATAATAGTTACCAGAGAAGTTGTTCCTCTCTATAAATACTATCACTGGTAGCTGAAGTAGTTATCTATTTCTGCCGGATGTTTCCTGACCTATGACCATTAACTTTGCATGCTGAAAATATCATCTTAGCAAGGCTTCCAGAGTTGTTAACACTGATAGCTTTACCTCCAACAGCAACAATAATTTTCAATCAAAAAATCACCACAGATAAGATATTGGTAGTCTCTTCCATGGTTCTTGAAAGCTATGTTTACAATATGGAGTTTTACCTCTTCAGTACATCTAAAAGGAAATGGAAATCCACTCAGACAATCCATTTGGTCTTACCCTTTTGCCCACTGTAGGCAAAGCCTGTCCATCTGCCAGACAGACACCATGGACCTTCAGCTCCATGGTGCGTAACATTAACGTGACATGCTCCCTCCAGCATAGTGGAGCCATGGAAAAATGTTGGTTATCACACAGTGGCTAGAACACCAGACTTCCTCCTTAGCGTTTGAGAGGGTGGAATGAAGGATAATTCTTGTGCCGACCAAAACAGCAGAGCCTTCCATGCTCACCTGCTATCAAAACTTGTAACTGCTGTATATAAGAGTTGAAATTTCATAGAATCATAGAATGGTCAGAGTTGAAAGGGACCTTAAAGATCATCAAGTTCCAACCCCCCTGCCCTGGGCAGGGACACCTCTCACTAGAGCAGGTTGCTCCAAGCCCCATCCAGCCTGGCCTTAAACACTTCCAGGGATGGGGCATCAACAACTTCCCTGGGCAACCTGTTCCAGTGCCTCACCACCCTCACAGCAAAGAACTTCTTCCTAAGATCTCATTTAAATCTCCCCTCTTCCAATTTAAAACCATTACCCCTCGTCCTGTCACTAGACTTCCTGACAAAGAGTCCCTCTCCAGCTCTCCTGGAGCTCCCTTCAGATCCTGGAAGGCTGCTCTCAGGTCTCCCCAGAGCCTTCTCTTCTCCAGGCTGAACAGTCCCAGCTCTCTCAGCCTGTCCTCATAGGAGAGGTATCAAGATTTATCAAGAAGACTTGTGTTTCTACCTTCTGTTGACAGAAAACTGCAAACCAGTCTGAAGATTTGCAACTATTCACATTAGAAAAGGCAACAGATGAAAACCCCGAACATTTTTTTCTAAAACACTTAGCTGCTGCTTAGTCTTTTTGCCCAGCACTAAGTGCACTCCCATCTAGTTCAAATAGGTTATCCCTCTTAGCCTTTCTAACTTAATATAGAACTTGAAATTAATGAAACTAAACAAAATGAAGAATGTTCTTCTGGTTTATCTGTTTGTTTGTCTTTTTTTCACTTCAAAAGGTGCCCTGGCTCTGAAAATCCAGCAGACATTCCTGCTGTGCCAGTAGCTTATTTGTATAGTTTCATTTCTGCTCATCAGTAATTGCAGCCCCATGGGCTTTTAAGTTAAGTGTAAAGTGTTATGATTTGTTACTGCTTTTATTTTCTAAAAGCTACTTTTCGACTCCTTGCTTTTAGTTGCTTTGCTTGTTCTCCTGATGAAAAATTGTTTTAACAAGCACAGTAAATGTCAGATAGTATTGGAGAACTGATTTGCTACATATATATGTATATATACGTATGTTGTTCAGAAATGCCTTGGAAAAGAGCTGTTTGCCCAAAAAGTTGCCAAGTTAGAGAAGTATTTCCTTTCCCTTACAGCTTAATGCCAGTTTTGAGTACCAAATCCATGTGAAAACCCTGCAGCAATTTATGAGAGTGGCATATATCCAGAAATGTGGCACCATTTAGCAAAACCTTGTGGTAAAAGAAACTGTAGGATCCTCCAGTACCCAGGAACTCCCTTTGCTAGAAGCAAGGGATCAAATTAGAAAATTGTCAGGACCACATTATTTTGTTTTCCTTTAAAAGGTTGTTACATGACACACAGGGATGACCACATATGATTAAACAAAATATTATTTGTCACTACATTACTTATCCATCAGTGTCACTCCTTAAAAACTCCTTTTATGAGGAGATTAAGATGAAGTAGGTACACCCCGCATACCCTCCACACCTCTGGCAAACAAATGTCATATGACAATTGGTGATATTTTTCAGCCTTTTCTGATAAAGTAAACGTTTGAATTTGAAGAGTTTTTCTTCTCCAGATGAGCCATTTCCTGCTTGTTTATTCTGTGGTGACAGTGTCTGTTAATAATACAAAGAGGATTATCAAGAATGTCAAATCTACTTTGTCTCTTTTTTAATACAGCTAAGGTTTCTAGCATGTTCCAGTCAAATTCAGAATTGATACAGGATCTTTTGTTTTTAAATGTCAACTGATGATACTGGCAACTTCATGACATTTCCCAAAGTACATAGAGAAAGTCTCAAGTCTTAAAAGAACGGTCCACAAACTGTTATGGCAACTGAATGAGTTGTGGTTTGGCTTTTATCAGACACAAGTAGTGTCTTATTTGATTACTTTTATATGCATTTCCACAAAGAACAAAATCCCACAGATCACACAGCTCATAGAACAATTACTAGAGGCACTTTTTCTGAGTATTACCTACATATCTTCTTTCTGAAATAATTCTTACTTATTTTCTTCTTTTTTTCATCCTCAACCCAGACATACCTTCTGTCTCCTGAAAACCTTTCCCCCTCTCCTATATTTATTGATACCTGGGGCCTCTTACAGTACTGTGTATACTGCCCTGGAAGGTCTCTTCTTTTCCTCTTGTGTGCTCTGTCTCCCTCTCACAGATGTGTGATTTCATCTGAGAATACAGTTCTTTATATCTCATTTGTAAAAAAGGAAAGTTTGATTAAAAAACCTAATTTTAATTTGATTTACAGCTGGCAAGATTTTTTTTTTTTAATTGTGGAGGTAAGAGGCATGTCTGCATGAAATGTACTGTGAAGTGTGTTTTCAAAGTAAGATTTTTTCAAACTGGCATTTAGCCATCACCAAGCTGTGGGTACCACCTTTTATAAAAGTTGCTTTAGCAGAGACTCTGAGACCCCAAGCTATCGCACTACAGCCTGTATTTATCACTGTAGTTTCAAAGAAAACCTGTTCAACTATTGCCAAAAGAACTTTTAAATGGAATATTTACATAACACTGTCTTGTGAACTTTTTACTGTATGTACCCTATGTGTCCACAATAATAAAGAAAAAAATCTTCATCTTCTTCGTTCTCCCAGGCATAAATTCAGTGTAGCTGTAGTGATGTTTGAGCTCTGACAATGTAACATTATAAACAGAACAAACCCAGTCATTCACTATGCATTTTACAAGGCATGTGTTCCTGGTCAGATACCTAAACTGTTAAGTTGGAGAGATAAACCAATGTAATAAATGCTTAATTCTGAAGACAACTCAAGATACCTGGAAATTTTAAGAGGTTCTGGATTACAAACAATGGGCAATACAGTTTAGGCTATCCATTCAGGCTGTTTTATTTTCTCTATAACAAATAAATTACAAACTTTTAATAGTTTCTTTTTAAGAGATAAGATATCCTGTGGCTTTAACCACTGCTGGCTGAACACCGTGAGCACGTAAAAGTTTGAATCCTTGAATTCTCTAAAAATTAGGAGTAGAAATCATTCTCTAAGATAAAAACGAAAAAAAACCAACCAAACAAACAACAACAAACAAAACAAAACAAAACAAAACAAAACCTAAGGCATGATCTAGCTTTGAAAAGCTACACATTAACTCAAATTTCCAAAATTTAAGTTCAGCACTGTTGTGGCCATGCAGAACGTCTGGAAGATTGATCAAGACTGATATTAGAATTCTTCTGAACATATAGCAGATCGAACAGTACTTTATCAGAATTAAGACTATATTGCTTTAAAATAAGGTTGTTTTGAGCTGGCCAGACAGAAAAAAAATCCTCTGTGTGTATGTCTGTGAAGGTCAGGCTGGAAAACTGCCTGGAGGAGTGTGTGTAGAGAGACGTGGCTGAAAAAAGTTGCATTCTGTGAGAATGGAAGTGCTCATCCTGTTTGGTAAACAGCTCAGAAACTAGCCCTATAAATATAGCTCGATGAATAAAGGCAAGTCTGCTTATGTGAATCAGGATGCCTCTCGTTTTTGGCTGCTGCTTCTGCTTTTAGCATACAATTGCGACCTAAGTAATCGTTGCCACACAGCACCTTAACTGCAATAACATCAAGAGTCTTGGAGCACTGCTATCTAATTAGAGCAGTAAGACCTGCAGCAGTGGGAGTATTTGTGGTTTTTTTTCTTTTCAGTAGAAGAGTTTTAAAATACTATGGGAAAATCTAAAGATACTGTACAGTACTCTGATGACTCTGTTTTCCGGTTGTCCAAGGAGGATGCCACTGAAAGATCACAGGGAACTAAAAGGGCATATTGTGTTGGAAGAAATATTATAAGCATATATATATATAAAATATAAGCATAGGAAACCATCTCATTTTCACGGTGTAATGAGACAAGCTGAATTTGGTGCAATTATCTGTTATTTGCCACTAACTCAAGATTTTATACTACTTTAGCTGACTGACATAATTGGGATCCTGTGTTCTCTATATGAAAATATATTTCCTCACATCCCTGAAGCTGCAAGGAGTGGGCGAGTAACATATAACACCTTTGGGCTCAAAGGAAGAAACAACAGACTGGAATTTGAATCAGCACTTTTTAAGTTGGCTACTTCCTCCAACACTGCATTAATTGAACAGAAAACCAAGATGAATTGAGATACCAGTAAATCCTTTTTCAGTGACACCATTCCACCAACTACTGTTAGAATATGAGAATCTGAAAAGGTGGCATTTTCCTTACAATTATTGCGAAAGACATACACACTCATTTTCCCTGTAAATAAAGGAAGCTATTATAGCTGTAAGGCAATATGACTTTCAAGTAATTAAAATGTTTAAAATACAATCAAATGTCAGCAATCGAGTTTTAATGTTTTATTTCTACTGTATGTCATGATGAAAGATACAGAAATTTGAAGGAGAATATCTACTGGTCTGGTAAGGACATAAACCCTTAACTACAGGTTAATCTTAAAATACATGTCTGGTAAGGACATTAGTTCATAAAAATCCCTTATGGTCTTAAGGACCTACAAAGACTGATTCCTCCTAGGAAGGAATCTCTAAGTGTAACACTCTGGTTAATAATGAGCAGGTGCTAGTTTTGGTTTTTTGTAGCATGCCTTTATTATCAAGCTTGATCATTACCCTCCTTGTGTTGGAATTCTTGTAAAAGTATCGGGTTTTATCTCATAAAACGTAATAACCCATCTGTATTCCTCTACTGACAGTTCTGCAAGAACAGCCCCATGGGACACACAAGCAATTATCACTTCACAACAAATTTCAGGTGTGGACCACAGTTGAACAGTATGCAAGAGCTGCTCACCTGGACAATCTGATCCAGTGTTATTGCCAATGAAAATAACAAGCTAAGAATAATGGCTTAGACTATAAGGCCCAGAAGAACAGCTGTGTCGGGCTAAAGAACTAGAGGAACATCAGGACACCAGACAGCTATGATTTTGGAAAAAGCAGATATGAGCAGTTCATTATTCTTGACGTTTTATTCAGGAGGATTTACACTCGTGTAAGCCCCCTATTTGAAAAATGAAATATATGAAGAAGATTCAAAGGACAAAAATTGCAAAATTAACAAAGTTGGGGTCTAATTTTATAGAGAAAAATATAACCAAGTGTAATAAAAGTAAATAACAGAAAGTTTTTTTCTTCTTGTTAAATCTTAAAATGTAGAAGCTTTCAACTTCTACGAAGTTCTGTGCTTATTTTGTCAACATTGATACAAAAAAAAAACAAAAAACACCAAAAACCAACCCCAAACCTGACCAGTTTGGCATTTGAAAATTATACTTTCAGAAATAATGATGAATAAACACCATGCTATTGTCTGCATAAAACACCGGGTTTGCAAATGTCTTAATCAAGCTGTGAAATTACTTCTTTAAAAAGTGGGATGAAAATAAAGAGTGTAAAGGGTTTCCCTAATCAAACTTCTTGTTATTTTAGCCATACCTTGTTCTTTTTCTATTTAGTGTGCTAACATAAATTATGCCAAAATATCTTGAAAACTAACTCAGCACCTGGAAACTTTCTGCTGTAATCCTAGGCCAATAAATAATGCTGAAAGAGGGAAATAGCTTTCCCTCTGTATCCACCCTTCCCCCCTAGTTATGTCAAAATAAAATGAAAAACCAGGATTATATCTTCCAAGATATCTGTTAGGAAGGGAAAGAGATACATGTATTTTTTTTCAGCTCTTGTACTTGTCTGCCTATACCCAGAAGCACAAAATTTAATTATCTTGATCTGATCATGCATAAAATACATTTTGTTTTAGGCCTGGAATTATCCAATACTATTAAAATTATTTTCTGGAAACATAGGAGTGTCTATTACTGACTCCTCCTAGCAGAGAATTCCACTAGGTTATGAATAGATGCTGCATACATTTCCCTTCTTCCTAATTAAAAAAAAATAATATATGCCTACTGTTATTTCCCGGTTTACTTTCATTGATACAAAATTTATTCTTAGTTCAGCAAACACAACCACAAACACAAGAGGGCACACACATCTGCAAGCTGCACGCTGACTGCCTCTAGATGGTTAGAGTATTTGCTATTTTCTGTATATTTGCTATATCCTATATTTGCTAAAGTTATGTCACTGACCTTTCTCAGTGTTACCAATATAGAAGCCAATCATTAGGGTTCTTATCACCAAAGTCCACCACTGATTCAGCACTGTTAAGAACAAAGGTTTTAACTTGATTCTTCAACACATACAATAAAATCTATACAATGGTGTATTTGTAAATAAAATAACCCTTAGATGCTTGCCATAATTCTTTAGACACATGTATATAAGATAAGTTCTTAAAAAATAATCATAAAAATTGTGTTAAGGCAAAGCAAACACAACCATCTCAAAGGTAATCATACATAGAAAAGGAAGATAGTTCTGTGTACCTGTATAAAAACACTTCTGCCTAACTTTTTTAGTTTTAGTTCTAATTTCTATCAGAAAATCTCATTTTAATGGAAGTACTCCACCATCAAATAAGAAGAAACATACTGTATCGAACTATCATAACTTAAAATTCCACCAGTGACGTAAGTCAGTTGTAGACAGCAGAACATAAGTATTGTTCTGAGATCTCCATAACTGGAAATTGACAAGTTACACTCTGGAACAGCCATGATTAATTGGCATATTCTCATCCTATTCAGTATACACCTGACTTGAACATAACCCTCTCTGATCTGGTTCTACCAGCACTGGAATGCTTTTTTTTTTTTTTTTTTTTTTTTTTTTTTTTTTTTCAGTATTCATGCCTTTGAATGTTTTAACACATGGACCACGTGGCAGTTCTAGATATTTTTCCTCTCATAACAATAAAAACCTCCCTGAAGCTACAGTTTGCATTAACCATTCCAGTCATTCTAGTTCCATTTCAATGACAGCCTAGAACCCATTGCAAAGCTAACCCAACGAGCAATGCAGACCCTAGAATTCACAAACAGAACCCTACTTAGGTAGACTGCTATTGCTCTCTTCAGTTGAACAGGTTCACTCTTATAATGATTTCTGTAGAAATTCTGCTAAAAATTGTTTTAAAAAGAATAATTATGTGAGAAGACCAAGTTCATTCATTAAATCATGGAATTGTTTAGGTTGGAAGGGACCTTTAAGATCATCTATGTACACAGCACTTCCACATATACACAATCCTTCCATGACAAAAGTTATTTATTGAAATTCTGAGTCTGGTGTAACTGACAGGAGTCAGAAACAACATCCTACTGACCCTCCCTCCCAATAAAAAGCTGGTATCAGGGGGATTTTTTCCATGTTAGGCATGACTTTTTCTTTTAGAAGTTGTACAAAACAAATGTATCTGTTATTAATCAAAGAGGGCTTTTGTCAAGCTGTTTTCAAAGAATTTAAAGCAAGTTATATCAGTTACGAATTATTTGATGCATATATTACAATTCCAGTATTTAAATGCAGCTGTTGAAAATATGATCTTTTTCTTATTAACAGCATCACTGAGAATAAGGGGAGAATTCCCATTCACAGATGAAAATGGATCAACCTTACACTCTTTGTCTGTCCACCGAGATTTCTGTATCAGACAGGAAGGTTGCTAAATTGAAGCAATCTTATGAGTCACTTCACAGTTCAATAGTTAAAGTAGAAATAAGTATAATCGTGCTGAACAAATCATTTTCTGCTATGAGGCACAGGACAGTTTAGTCATATCACAGGATACTCAGTCATTCCATGGCAAGAAAGGGAAATTACGTAAGCTCCACTTATAAAATTGGTAAGTGCACCAACAAAATCAAACCTATGTGACTAGTACATTCAGAGGAAACCTTGTATTGCCCAGGGATGCATCGTAACGTAATGCAGATAAAGCCAAAATTCTGCATAATAATCTCATTTGTCTTTTTATTTTCCAAGCATAAAGAATACTAGATAAAAGAAAATAAAACTTACATGAAACATGCCGGAAGTCAACAAGCTAAGAGAAAACACTTGGCATGACAAAGACTAATGAGATTATACTGTGCCTCTAATGAATTGGATATGACCAAAACATATGAAACAAAATTAGTCTTTTCTTGTTACTAGGTTTCCTGTCACTGCTAAGAGTAATTTCAAAGACATAAATAAATGCTATGCTAGAGCTTATTTTGTGATTATTCATAAATGGAGAAATGAAGAGATGCATGAATCTGATGTAATCATAGACAGTAGAGACATGAAATGCAAAATGTCTCTCCAAAATGAAGTTCTGTAACTCACAGTACACTAATTACAATACTTTTTTGCTGAAAGATAGCTTTGCTGTGTATTGAGGTGTGACAGGGGAGCAAGGGGAGAGATAATAAATGGAATTAAACTGCAGTGCTTTGAAATAGCATAATCTCAGAATCATAAACAGGTTGCCTCAACAAGAAACTTGTGTCCAGACAGGGAGTGGGGGTAGAACGTGGGAGGATCAGGTGTACAAACTACCACTTGTTTCTCCTCCCCCTGCCTGGGTTCAAAGGTGCTGCTAGCTCTTCATACCTTGTCTTGCTCGTGGTCCAGAAAACTGCCAGCCTGACATCCTTTTGATAAATAGAAAGCAGTTATCGATGTCCTGAGGACGGCTATTAATCTCCTCGCAAGATGAAAGTAAATGGAGGATCTGAGTAATGCTCTCTAATTACTGATTCACGTATGCCCTTCCTGAGGATAAAAGAAGGTTCAACTGTTCTGACTTCAAAGATGGATTACTTTTAATTGATACATCATGACTCTGAAATTAATAAACCTGTTGTAGCAAAATTTAGTCAAATGTGCTTGTTTAGGAATACCTGCGGACATGAGTCTAAATACTTTCTGCTGGGTTGTGGTAATAAAGTGACAGGCTGGATAGTTTAAGAGTTTGGGGATGTTATTTATACTAACTGTAGTGCCTTTTTTTTTTCTTTTTCTTATTTTTTTTTTCCACATTTTTTTCTCTTGCCCTATGATTTTCATTTCAGAAAGTAGGAGAAATAAATGTTATGGTCCTAACATTTTCTGTTCAGCACTGATTATGCTCTTCTTACTTTTCTGATGATCTGCTATTTGAGAGATTAATATAAAATGCCTTCATTTTCTATGAAATATAAATATAAACCCATAAATATACATATAAATATATATATATAAATATAAAAAGCTTTCATTTTCTATAGCTGTATAGTAACATAGCCTATTTTTTACCACATACTTAATATTAATGATCTCTTTCTAAGAGTTATAAGTGGATTCTGAGAAGATAGATTGCCAAATGAAATTGGGGAAGAGATATTTCCTGTAAGTTTCTGCCCCTTCAAAGATTTTTGTACTTTGTGATGGGAATAAACTCAAGCTTTTCCAAATTCGGTAGAAAATAGAGAGAAAAAACATCACAGCTACAATCTCACATAACAACCTGAAAATAACCCAGTGATTCAAGCGCTAGAATGTTGAACTTCTTTCTTATATCCCATCTGATTTTATACTAATTAAAAATAGTGTGACTGAACAAGTGTTACAATACCATAGATCAAATTCTTGTGGGCCACAAGGTCTATTTTAGCAGTTACCTGTTTGCGTTGATCATTTATTCCCCAGGCCTATATAGGCCTATACAAAAAGAAAAGAGAGTGAGACCATTTGTACTTATTCACCTCAACTGCTGGGGTGTGGCAGAAATGGTTTTAGGTTCCAAATTATGTAGGGATGTCCAATATTAAGAATCATAACGATATTGATAGGAAACATTTCATGTGTGATTCGGCAAAGACAGGCCTTCATTCCTATATTGCTGATGAAATGAGAAGTAGCTGGTACCTTAATTTTCAGGGTTTAGAGCAAAGGAACTTTTGGACTGAGCTACTTGGCACAGCCTCCTCTAACCTCTTCTGCAAGTTATAACGGGCTTAGTCCATAAACTGTTCATAGATTTAGTACCTGGTGTGTCTCATATACGGAGAGTAGTGCAGAGTTGACCTGTACTTTTGTCTGGCAGACATTTCATGGGCAAAGATCTTATCCTCAGTGTATAAATAGAGACTAGCAATAGTAATAATACCAATAAAGAAAGACTATCGCTATGATATCTAAACATTACGTGTGATTTTGTGAAAGCACAGCTACTTCAAAAAGGATTTTTAGCATCCTTTATATTTTATACCTCTTGTCCGTTGTGTATTGGAAGAGATTTTCTGCTTACATCAAGTATTCTTCCTTCATTCTCTGCCCCTCAATTTATCTCCCCAATAAATCTTTCTGAAGTCTTTTCCAGGAAGAGTTACATAAGACCCTTTATTATACCATATGAGCAAACTTATTTTTCTTTAAAAACATGTTAGTTTACTCTTTATTCTGCTCTGATTCTTTCTTTCATTTTGATATACTCAGAGCAAACTATAGAATGTAAATCTTTTAAGTGGTGCTAACTCAAGGCAAGCACCCACATCCAAGATAAATAATATTACAAGGTGACAACAAATGTAAGATGCTCAAAGCCTTGTGAATATATTTTACTGTTTCTGAAGATTTGCAAACAGTTGATGGAAAAGCTGGAAGTGCTGAAAGGCCATCAGAAAGAGAACAGGAGCTCCCATTAAACTAGACTCTACAGTCTTTGTGGAAGTGCTGAAATAGTTGAGTGTCTCAGATGAATTTCTTTGTGTTCTTCTTTTGGAACTTTGGGTTCTTGACACAGGAGTAAAGCAAAAAGGGACTGAACATCTGTGCTTAGAGAAAACAGAAGAATAAAGGAAAGCGATGATAGCACTGAAGGAAAACTTGAGATGTGATAATATAGAAAGTAGAGTTCTTACAAAAGGCTGACCAAAAATGTCTGATTAAATGTCCCCTATGCTAAAAAAAGCATATTGAGATTAGATAAGAGAAAGAAAAGAACCTTTCTAAGCAGGAGAAGTTCAGCAAGAATATTTCCAGGAAGACATCAGCAGTGGGGATGCTCACAAAGAGAAAATGTTGAAGGGAACAGCACAGAGAAAACCAGGTGAAATCCTACCTCTCCCAGACAGTAAAACAGTAGTAAAGATATCCTCAAGAAGCATGGGAATACAATGTCTTTCCCAGGGATGAGTATGAAAACAAAAAACAGACTAGTATGAGCTTTGCAAAAATTGAGAGACTTTTCTTATTGACTCATATCATCTTAGATCCAATGGTACATTCTGCTGTAAGTCGTACACACTGCTGCATATAGTCCTACAACATCTCAGGACCCTGCACCCCAGTCAATGAACCCTGGGTGTTAGACTTCAACACCTCTAAGAATTCACCACTGAATCCTGACTCAAGTTCAATTGTTTGTGTGCAACCAGATCTGCTTCTCCAGAGCCAGTTTGTACTATTGCATTGGATTATTCTGTCTTAAACACAGGATTTAATATTTTGCCTGAACATCCAGCTGTTTGAGGGCCTTCTAGATGTCAACCTTGCTCTCCAGTTTACCACTCTCAATTCAGTGCCATCAGTGCACTTGTTGGCAGTGCATCCTATCCCACTGTTCAAGTCATTAGTGAAGATATTAAATCAACTCCAGTAGCATCCCTTGAGGAATGCTATTTGCAACTGCTGCCACTTAGATTTCCGATTCAATCCAATTTCTTTATCCCCTTTGTGCTACTTAACAATTTTATTTCCAGCTGAGCTTTGAATGTCTTAATTCTGTCACTGGGTATCTGGAGGAGGTTTATAGTTTTTACCTAGTAGCAAGTGAATATACAAGTGTATTTCTATATATGCATATATATACAATAATAAAATAACTGAGTAACAAAATGGTTCGGAATGGAAGGGACCTTAAAGATCATTGAGTTCCAACCTCCCTGCCATGAGCAGACACACCTCCCACTAGAGCAGGTTGCTCAAACTCATGTCCAGTCTGGCCATGAACACCTCCATGGATGGGGCAGCCACAACTTCTCTGGGCAGCCTAGACCAGTGTCTCACCACCCTCACAGCAAAGGATTTCTTCCTAATAACTCATGTAAATATCCCCTCTTTCAGTTTAAAAGTGTTCACCCTTATCCTGTTGCTCCACTCCCTGATCCCCCATCTCTCCTGTAGCTCTCTAGGTATTGGAAGGCTGCTAAAAGATCTCCCCAGAGCCTTCTCTTCTCCAGGCTGAACAACCCCAACTCTCTCAGCAGCCTGTCCTCATAGCAATGGTGCTCCAGCCCTCTGATCATCTTTGTGGCCTCCGATGGATTCACTCCTATAGGTCCATGTCCTTCCTGTGATGAGAACTACAAAGCTGTACCTTGCCAGGTCATGTTGAACTTCTCATCCACCAACACCCTGAAGTCACTTCTCCTCAGGGCTGCTCTCAGTTCATCCTCTGCCCAGCCTGTATTTGTGCCTGGGACTGCTGTGTTCCAGGTGCAGGACTTGTACTCAGCCTTGTTCAAGTTCAGGCTGCCTCACCTCTCCAGCCTGTTCAGGTCCCTCTGGATGGCATCCTTTCCCTCCAGCATGTCAATTGCACCACACAGCTTGGTCTTATTGGCAAACTGCTAGTCTTCTTTCTTACTTTTCTTAGCTGTTTAAATTCTGTCATCTCATGATTTTTATGGCTATTAACAAAACTCTCTGCAGTCCTTTCCTAGCTTATGAGTACCTGCACCAACATTGTGTGCCATGTTAGTACAGCACTTCATCAAAGACTCTCAGGAGTGTTTACAAGCCAGGTCTCTCACCATGATGGTCAATGGGGTTCTGGATGAAACCTGGCTTGGAGCAATCTCTTACATTCATTTAGTATATGGAATGTTGAACAGTCTCTAATGTGTAAGTCCATTTTATGACAAGTTATAGGAGTATTATTCTGTATTTGTTTATCCAAGGCAAGTTTGAGTATTCTAAAATTATGATTACATTAAATATTTGCAAGGAAATTCTAAAGATGCTGGGCCAGTTCTGGGCCAAGCTTTCAAACAATATCATATGTTGATTTAGAAAAAGCAATATGCAAAACAGCCAGCAGAATCAGGGCCTTCACTTAGTAAATCTGCCAAAATGGCTGTGCATCTCAGAGACTATTTTTGTATACACAGACTTCTCTCAATATAGAGCAGCAAATTTTAGTTAGCAGAAAAACAAGTTATACTTCTACAATATAGTCTGGAGTGAGATCAAGGAGGTTCTGTTAGAAACAATTGTCAGAAAATATTATATTTTTACATTTTACGCAACATCAATGAAAAAACCCCACCAAAGAGCAGAGGAAAGAAATCCACAGAAGTTCTCTAAACAAAACCCAAATTCCTACTTTAGGCATGAAATCCATTCCTAAATTTGCATATGGTGTTACAAGAAGTATTTATCTAGAGACAGAAGAATTTTATAGGTATAAAAATACTGGAAAGTAAGACCTCATAGGAGAGACAGAATTTAATCAGAAAACAAGAGTAAACACAAAATTTTGTGTTGTTTTTCTGTACCACTAAGGACAGCTACTGATTAAAGAAGCTGATGCTAATACTATTGCAGTGCAATTGTGCCCCATATTAATTTTTTTCAGAGTTTAAAACTCAAGAGAATTCCGTATCTACATCTCAAGGATATCTTAACATATATTCCCATAAGAATTAGACTTGTCTCTGCATAGAGCGTCACAGAGCTGAATCAGAGCTGTGAACCACTGAAGACTACTGAAGTTTCAAGTTGAATCTCGTGTAAAATGTGTCCCCAAATTCTCCTCTGCTTTCATAAGAAAATTACATTCACAAACTGAAGTCCTGAAGTATTTATTCCACTTATACTCAGTATCTCAGCTGAAGTAAAATGGTATGAAATCTTTTTGAATGTGGCCATGCACTGGAAAAATCAGTGGAATTCTGCAAAATTAACAGGCCCTATATCAAATGAAGGCTGACTGAAAAAATGTGTGTGTGGGGAAAGTGTGAAGGAAAAAAAACAGAGAAGAGAAAAAATTAACTGATTGAATTCTATGTGGGTTTTGTGGGTTTTGTTGTAGCTATAGCATGAATTTGTTAGCCCAAATACTTTAGTACCATGCAGTTACCCTAGAATTTTATGGATTTTGATCTGCAATTTTTTTTCCATACATTTAATAATTATCATGGAATGGTAAGTTTCTCTTCAAGTAAGGTGTCTGTTGAGAACTGGGTTACTAACTAGATATTTTGATCTTCATTTTTCTTTTTTTATTTCTATCCATATGAATGTATCAAATTAAATTCAATTAAATGGAAAAAAAGTATGTAATTTCACAGGACATAAATAGTTATAAATATGGAAGATGAAAGTGCATCATATTCATGTCTTTAAAGTGCCAATCCGTCAGCAGGTATCTATTAGGTTTCAGGCTTGTTTGAATTTTTAAAGCTATTACAAACATCCACATATTTTAAATATATGCATCTCAAGCAGAAGAAGAATGAGTCCAAGAACAGAACAAATTAGTGCACTTTGTATTAGTGGAGCAATGTTTTATTGCTCATTAAATAGCTATTATGAAAAACATTGTTATTTATAAGTAAGAAGCAGCATACTGCTAAACAGTTGGCAGTAGAAATTAGAAAGCAATAATATTTATTAGTTGGAGAGTGAATTAATCTAAAAACGGGTGTCTTCGAACATTTAGCATAGCTTTTGTTTGGGTTTAGAGTGATGACAGTTAACAATTTTTTATTAATTTGTCCTTTATGAAAATTAAAGCACTGGCGTGTACTCTGCTTCTGTTTGTAATTCATGTCTTGGATCTCCTGTATCTGTCACTTAGATATGCACATTGTCTTAAACTCCTGAACAAGTGAACACTAATGATGATTGTCCTCCATCCATCTCAACTCAGCTGTAGGTTTTCAATCTGGAGTGCTGTAGAAGAGTTTTCCTTATTAGCAAGTAAATCTTAATAAGTCTATTGCATTAATAAACCATTTATACTTATGGACATTTTGGGCAGGGCAAAAGCTCCCAAATTTTGAATTACTTGTAAATATTCAGCATTCAACTTTGCAGTATTTTCCTCTGGGACTGAGGAAATCACCTTTTCTTTTTTCTTTTTTTTTTTTCTTACGGTACGGGAGCATTGCTTTCTTACAAGCTCCATGTCTGTATACATTATAGTGCAGATTTAAAATCAGTGCAACTGGCTAAATTGTAATTTAATTTCATCATTTCATTTCATTAACAGTAATTTTAAAATACACTGATTAGTACAGAATAGGGTCTGGATGGACAAATTCTGAAAAAATGTGTTCAACTAACTATTAAGGTTTGCTGGCCACCTAGAATTATGCCTCCTCCTGGCTTCTAACTGCCGTAGCTGTGATTTGGCTAATTAACTTAGTCTTACACTCATTACTTACACTGTAATCCTGAGCAGGATTATGAATCCAGGTAATTCCCACATGAATTCCTTAAGAAATAAAAGCTTAGTGATGGTTTTGGCCTTTTTAAAACTTTTGTGGTAGTTACAGTGTAAGATGTAGCAGATTTTTAGGTTTAATTTTCTTTCCTGCCTAAGAGTTTTGAACCTGCATCTCCTACCTCCCATGAGAGGACCGTTACAAACAAGCTGTGTACACCTTTCTTGTAGGAGCTCTTTCCTCACAAAAAAGGAAGCCAAGATTAATTGGGCCCAGGGGAAGCATTACGCTGGAACGTGTTTTACCATGGAGAGGTATAAAATTTAACTGTAAAAATCTCAGTTGATTACCATAAATAGTAATATCTCAATTATATGTCTGCATTAAATAATTAGGTAAAATACATGCAACTGGGAACAGGACAAGGAGAGTATCAAATGCACTACGAAGTTCTGTTTCTACAAGCACACCCTAAGTCCCAGGAATTCTGTACTCCTGAATGTTTAAACAGGAGAGATGGAGAAAAGCCTTATCTAGCATCACTTAGTTCACTGGGATCAAAACACTTTCATGGGAAACACAAGCTTTGGTTGGAACCATCTCAGATAAAAAGGAAGATGAACAGATATTTTGTACTTTATGGGGAATTTCTCTAACAATTTCCTTCAAATTCAAAGTACTGTGCCAGGCACCTTCTCCTACCACTTTTCCCTTCCCTTCCCCTTTCCCTTTCCCTTCCCCTTCCTTTCTTCTTTTTTGAATCCGAGTTTCAATGTCATATGAAAAAAAACCCTGAAACAATGATCTTCCTGTTAATTGAGAAAATTTGATTTCAGGTCACATAATCACTGCAGCCAGAAAAAAAGCAACACAGTAAAAAAATCCCACACTTTCCAGACTTTCTTGTCAGCGTTACTAAATAGCATATATTTATTCTTCGTTTCACACCTAGAAGGCAGTTTTCCTCAGAAGAAACTTATCTATAATGGCTGTTGTTTTATGACATAAAATGGATTCTTGAGGACATAAGACACAAACTCCTGATTCCCAGAAATCTGTTCTAATGCTTCTGTGTATTTAGAAATATTGCTTTTTGCATGCTGTATATTTTCAAGCAATGCTTCATTCAAATTCAGAACTTCATCTTACATTTTTACATCTAGGTAGCACACAGTAGCACGCAGTCTACTCCATACTAATAAGATAAGAATATTTACTGACTCAAGCTGGCATTTCAAAACTTTTAGTCTAGTCTCTATTGTTTGCTGTGTGCCAAATAAAAAGAACTATTATAGTATGTTCATATTGTGATTTGTTTGATATCACCCTCATAACAATGAAGTTTGTCTTCTGTTTATAAACATGCAAATAATCAGAAGTAAAAGGATTTAATTAAATCTCATTGTCTTTTATAAATGGAGATAAACTGCCTCCTCTCTGGGTTCTAAAAGCAAAGCATGATGCAACTTGGAAAGAAAGACCTAATCACTGATTCTTGGCTTCTGTTCTCTCTGTTGCTGGCTGCTGCAGAAAGGAGTGTTTTCAGCAGGCAAAAATTGACAGAAATACAGAAGCTATGTTGGCAAGTAAGTTCACACTTGGCCTTTACCAGTTGGTGCATCAAGCTGATAGCTGGCCAAAAATAAATTACAACAAAGTAAAAATGTGCTGATTTTAAAAGAGGAAAAAGAATACCCTCACACACAGCCCACGTCACACACATATATATGTGAGGGGCAAACTCAGAAGTGGAACTCAGACAGAAAGGGAATAAAAACAATACTAAAACCTTTAATATTCTTTCTGCCATCTTTGCATTCTCCATTGTCGCTTGTTCCACTCAAGTTAGACATGGTTTTCCTCAAGTAATAGTGAGCTCACTTGCTTCCTTCTAAGGACCTTGTTTTCTACATCACCTCAGGCTTTAAGATTTTTCTTCGTTCTTTTTTTCCTGGAATGCTATACAAAGCTGTGGGGAGCTGCAGAAGATATATTAATCACAGCGGTCTCTTGTTTCTAATAACCTGTGAAATGGAAAGCTTTTATTTTTCTATTTATTTTCTGAAACAAAGCCATTCACTCCGAAGCTTCAGAAAAAAAAATTTGAAGTATTTGGATGATCATGTTTAGCAGCAATAGTATTTTATTACCCAATTATTTCAGGAAGTTCTAATGATTTAATAATAGGGGAAACAGTGTGTTCATTTCTTATCAGAGGTGCCCAAATCTAGAATATTAGAAGAAGTCTTTTTCATTGGCTAGCATGGTACCTGAAGGTTGCCAATTTATTTTAAAGTTAAAATAATTTAATCTACATTTTTAGACAATTTTAAGATTTAACTAATTCATAACTTTTGGTGAATAAATGTTTGAGGCACACATTTTTTAAAACTTTAAGAAAATCAGTATGTATTCAACTGGTTTGAAGACCAAACCTTCAAAATCATTTAAATGCTGCTGCTGAGCAGTTCTAAGTGTGTCAGCACACCTCTTTTATAATCTATTAATACAATATTATGCATTACTTATGAACACACTATTATAATCTATTAATTCACTGTTATGCATGGCTGCCAAGCAATGCTAATGGTCACCAAAGTCCATTTGCAAGTATCATAGTCCATAGTGAGTCCATAATCATGCACTTGTTTATTTGGTACTTTTGTTAACAAACCAGGTCAAATTCTTTAGAAGATGAATTTCCATTTATTATCAAAACAGCATTTATTATCAAAACAGCAGGTAAAATGACTCCATAGTCCCAAATGATCTGAACTGAAGGGTTAAAAGATCTAAAAGGCTGTGTTCCGATTACATTTCTAGCAGAAGAGGATATCAAAGANAAGAAGAAGAAAAAAAAAAAAAAAAAAAAAAAAAAAAAAGAATTAGCCTTGGCATAGATTAGGTTGCAACTCCAGAAAAGGTGAACAGAATGATTTTTGAATCTACTGACTTGTACTGTTCATTGTAAACACCTCACATGTAAAGGACTACGTTAACCAAATGTGGACATCAATTATTAATAGCTGACACTGTGCATGTATAATCATTGGGTTTATTGGGTTTTGCACTTCAAGAAAACTGTCTCTAGCACCGAAGGAAAATAGTGAAACAGTAACGAGAAACATTCTTAAAATATTTTAAAGGAAGAGGAAAATAGTTTTTTTACTCTCCTTCCAAAACTTAGCATTAGTATTATACATTTGAAGATCAAAGACAAATATCTGAAAACACAAACAATGTTTCCCACATCAAAAATGAACAGAGGAAAAAAATATATTTCTTCTTTGCTTAAGGATAAAAATCACATTCAGGCAAGAAGTTGTTTGCAGTGATAGTTTTATACATAAGGTTTTGGTAGGGAAAGTCTGAACTGCAGAAATACAAATGTAAGACATAACTTGCACCTTCAGTCATTTATACTTAAAGGGAACCCCTCCACCAAGAAGTAGAAGGTCAGAACATCCAGAAACAGAGGACCATTCTAAGGCAATAGATTTCATACTCATAAAAATTATAATTTGATGAATATTGTTTGTTCTGGGAGGTTCTTCAGAGAATTTTAGTGGTTTCAATGTCATTTAATTCAGAATTGACATATTTTTACTATGAGATGCCTGTTCAGTGGCTTTCAAGAAATAAGGTCACTAGTTTCCTTTACTTACAAGTTTTTCTATGGTCCCTGTGACACTATTTTCTGATACCAGGATAAAGACAAATGGATTTATCTTATTTCTTTGGTGCAGAGAATTTCTGTCACTGCTAGTTCACACGTAGGGAAATCAAGAAAAGACAACGTGTGAAGACTCCTCACCAGTATGTGTCAGCTATTTTTGCAAGTGGCATGAGAAAGAACATTTTGACTAACCCAGCTGACTTTGTGCTGTAGCATTTTGTTTGGAGTACCTGCATGCTTCTTTTTCTGGTTTTATTTTTTTGTGTGGTTTGTTTTGGTTTTGTTTGTTCTGCAGAACTTCCGTCCATGCCACAAAACTAGTAGTCTAGGGACTATATTTTAGAAGTAGAACATCAGATGCTACTTTTAGAATGTAAGAAGTGAAAAAATTGCAAAGTTTTCCTCTAGACTTCAAGCCCTCTGCCTAAAAACAATTTATCTAGAAGTTCACTTTGCTACAAACCTGAATAGCTGGTAGGGTCGCTTGGTCTGGAAGTATATCTAGATTCTCTTGAAGGAAAACTTGCTCATTTATGATTACTACTGAAAACCTTCTCTTTCACTAAGACAGAAGAGAACACAGGAAGAAATAATGATGTGAATAGATAGAACAAGGTATTGTACTTCAAACTTCTTTCCAATAGTGTGTAAGAAACATAAACAGACCATGGTCTTAAAGCAGTAGAGCAGTTCTGTACTTCATTTATTTGCAGCTACTATAAGTAGCTCCCACACTAAGTCCATCCTCTGCACTCAGTAGGCCTTAGGAAACAAGGTCTTGGCTACATATCAAGTGTTGTTTAACACTTCGAAAGAGCTTCTTTATTGTATTTTCCAGTATTGTTTGGGGAGCTGCCAACCTCACCACATTCAATTTCCAATGAGAACTTTTCCTTTTAAAAGATTTGATTTCTCAACTTACATTATTACACATCAAGTAGAGCTTCAATAAAGATGTTTGAAATTAAATGGTAAACAGCAGCCAACATGAAGCAACATCCTGGTTTTATCAGAAACTCAAATGTAATAAGTTTTTTGTCATATTGAATTAGGGGAAATATTAGTGAATGCTGAAATAAAACTACGCTTCAAGCTTTAACTGCTTTCAAAGTATTTTGATTTTAATCATTCTTCTGAAAACACAGTGGGACTAGTCACCATAAAATAGTTAATTTTTACTTATAACCCTGAATGTTTGGGTCAGTCAATTCTTCATTGTGTTACTCTATCTGAACATTTTACAAGGAAATCACCAGCAATTTTTTACTGCGTGTTGTACCTTTGTGAATTCTGTGCCACTAATGAGAAGTAATGAATATGCTGTGTCTGTGATAGACAGACACACTTGAATCACCAGCCATACCAGAGCAGAATAAGGCTTCTTCTACAGAGCCACTATAAGGATTTAGGGATTTTTGGAACACTGCATTTCTTCAGGGAAAAAAAACCACCACAAAACAAAACAAAAAAAAAAAAAAACCCAGTTTCTGTCCCAACCCATGAGTTTTGCCTTTTTCTTCCAATCCTCTCCCCACAGCTGTGGGGTGTCAGAGGGAGCAGGGATGCCACTTGGTCCTTTGTTGCCATCTGAGGCCAAACCACGACAGGCACGCAACTTGTTAGCCTGGAAATTGAGCTGGGATGAAAAATACATAAACAGGAGGTTATGAGCATGTAGCTGGAATGCGCTTGACTTTCATTATCACACTTTCACATTCATACTTATTTGCAGTTATCCATATTCATTATAAATCTGTGTTCCATGTGTTAGGCTGATGTGTTTAATTTAAAGCTCCCTTATGGACCTGGCATTGCTTTTCTTAGTTACCACTAAAGAAGCATAAGAAACAGAGGGTCCTTTTTGAAAAATAAGCAATCTGGTCATTGACCAAACAAGAGAATCTTGAGAGCTTTATTATCGCCGAAGTCCATGTTGTGGTTTGGCCTCAGACAGCAACAAAGAAAAATGTGACAGCCACGTTCTCTCAAACTCCCCAAAAGCCATGAGGGGAGAATCGGAAGAAAAAAGGCAAAACTCATAGTTTGGAACAAAAGTAGTTGAACAGAACAATAAAGGGAATAAGAAAACAGTAACAATAACATGGACAGAGAAGTATATGAAAACGTTTATGATACTGACTGCTCACCCAGCTGCACCCCTGAGAGTCACCTGACTGCATGCCACCACTCACTTTCTGTTTCCCCCCATTCCCAACCAGTTCCTGGCTACCCCCTTCCCATGGCTCCCATGGGATGGAGGACCTGTGTCCCAGATGGATCCAGGGGAGAACTAATCCTATCCCTCCCGGAACCAGGACAGTCCATCAAAACTAGAATGCTATTCCTTATACCCCAAGAACAGTGTTATGTTACCAACATGTGCAACTAAAGTGTTATTTCTGATCAAAAGCTGATCTGTTCTTAAAATAACTCCTAATGATATTAATTTATATTTTTCTAATAATCTCTCCCAATTTTCAGGTTCAATTTTGTACATATAGAAGTGTGTATATATATATATAGGTTTTCTGACTAGAAATTGTTATTCTTGTTACACCAAATTTAGATCCACTTGATTTTGAGTCCTTTTCAGCATAAAAATAAAAATGGATCAAAAAATCTTCCTTCATTTTGTGATCTAAAATTTTTGCCTCAATTTGACCAAAATTCAAAAATAAATTTAACCACAAATCACTTCCAATTCCTTCACTGAACAAACAGTTAGTCAAAAAATTGTTTTGCCAAAAAGCAAAACACAGCGAATCTCCCTCATGTGAAATGATAGATATTTATAGCTACAAAATATAAGTTTCATTGGTCGTATTCACGATGATTTTAAACCATTAGAATCTAGGAGTTAGCCTCATCACAAATATGTATAAATACTGTCAGAACTAGAATTTAAATTGGAAAATTAGTAATTGCATTCTTATCTACCATCTGTATGGAAGTCTCAGCTACTGACTCTAGTACAGAAGAAGGAGCAAAAACTATGTTAAGAAATCAAACCCTAAAACTCTTAAATCCTGGTTCAATACCTCCACAATATTTTGTTTCATTCTTTGTAGTTCTGGGTCAGCGTTCACTATATTTCCTTAACAAAGTATGACATTTGACAAAAGCTTCTGATACACTTTTGGGTTTTTGAAATAATTTGCAATTAAACAAATCTACTGAACATTTCAGAATCCTGCCACCTTGAGGTCCTTCTGGAGGATTCTAAATCTCACTCTGGTATAATTTCAGCATCAGACACCAGATGGCAACTCATAAAAATGTGCAGAACAGCTAGATGTACATTTGTGTATGTGTATGTAGATATATATGTGCATGTACATACACACTGATAACATACATGTTGTAGTTCTTCTACTGGACACCAGATGGTAATGTATACCAGAGCAGATACAGGATATTACAAGCTTTTTGTAGTCAGTCATTGCTCTGGAGATGAAAACTGATTTTCTTTAGCAGTGTTTAACATACTGCATTTAACACGATGAAGCTTTTGATGGGAAGAAGATGGGGGAAGTAGGTGGGAGTTCTTTATGTGTTTACATCGGTTTTGAAGTGTATATGTGCATTTTAAAGTTAATCACAGAGAAGTTCATATCTATGCCTTTTAATTTTGTTTTAACCTCTTTCCTTAGTACATTTTCTAGTTTGTAAGTATGAGGGACAACAACATTAGCTAGTTCAAAGATTACCAACTGAAAATTTATTAGATATTTTTATGTAAGGTGTTGTGAAAAAGAATTCCATGAATTCATAAGCTTAGGGGAATGCTGCTATACTGTTTTTTAAAAGAATCTAAAAAGAAAACAAAAGTTAAAAAAAAAAAAACAAAACACCACAACAAAACAACAACAGCCACAGCACTTTCCCAGTAATCAAACTACATTTTTTCTATTTGTACAATAGATGGGGGAACCATTGATTACTTATCAAAAGAACACACTCATTTGCTGAGGACTGTGAAGAAAATCATTATGATGTTTGAAGCATTGAAAAGCACCATTTAAAACCAGAGCGATTCTACAGAGGTTTTATAGATTTTCACTTTATCTGGTAGTTTGAACAATGGACTTTGAAATGTCACTACTATCACATGGAATATTATTTATTTTATTTTATAAATCTACAACTAATAAGTGCTCTTTATTTCATGTTGCCCTTACGTCTGCCTTCTAGATTTTGAACTGTTTTCTGTTATTTCTTGAATTCTGGTTTATGATGCCATATAAAGCCTCCATTATTAACCTAAAGGGAGTTATAGTCAATAACTGCTGTTCCTAGATGGCTAAAGAATGGAAACCCTGCAAAACCTGGCTGTTAAAAGACAGAGATTGAATTGCTACTCATGGCAGAGATCAAAGAGCATGAAGAAATTGTATGGAGTCTGGTCATTTAACTTCTGCCAAAACTGGTGATCTTCAAGCAACATTTTTCTGTCATATACATCTATACTCAATATATGAATATTCTAATATATCTAGTATACTAAATTTTATTTCTCACCTGACTTTTAAGACAATTTCTTAAAAATAACCCCAACAGCCAAAACACCCAGCAGACCTTCTCTACTAAGAAGGAATCCAAACAAGAAAGCAAAATCAAAACAAAACCCCACCACTGATGGTTCTCAATTGATGCACAGGTATTTGTTTCTTAAAAAAAAAGAAACATAGCTGTGGCTCATGAGTGGGACCAGTGCTGAATAATCAGGAGGATGAATTTACACTGTAAAATGAGCAATGACACACATTTAAAGCAGAGACTGAATTTTGATCTCTTTGACAGCGAGACTCAGTGTGTCCATTTCTTAATAGTACCTGACTTCGTTTTCCTCCTGCCTTGAGAGGAGGAGAAAATATAAAGAGGGAGGGGAGTGGGCACTGGGGGAGGAAATTTGAAAATTATATTATTATAAACAATCATTTTTACTTGTTTGCTTTATATTCTTCAGTTATCAACTTCTTCTTGCTTCAAAATCTTTGTAACTATGGGGAATTTTTCCAAAATAAGGGTGACAGTCAGAAGACAACAGCTCTGCCTGCTAATCTATTTAAGTGAGTGGTCTGTGTCATCCTGTTCAAAGTGAACTAAAGCATTCTGCAGTAATAATGAAAGGCAAGTTCTTCTTCCACAGACCTGTTATATAATATTTTCTTTCTCAGAATCCAGGCTTCCTAAATCCCAGCCTTCTGCTATGAAAAGTAAGCAAATACTAAATCTTAGGAGACACAGATTTGGTCTTACACCAGGAAAAAAATATTAACAGTGTTCAGTCTCCCAGCTTGAGAATTTCCCACAGTACACTTGCGTTGCTTGTGTGTCAGTGAACCAGCAGAACAGTCCTAAACTACTAATTAAATCTCCCAAAATGCCGAAGATTGGGGCAGGTATTTCTAACCATGACTGAACACTCTGCTGCTGGACAACTCCACAGTGAATTGGTTTAGTCTGTGTAAAGTGGATTAAATCACAGAACTACCTGGATTTACAACACGGGGTCAGCCACTTAGACTGCTCACATAGGCACCTTTACTTCTTTTTCTGCCTTCACCTGTACATTCTTAGCTGCTCAGTGGCACAGTCCAAAGAACCAACCTCAGCTTTAGTCTAGATAAAAACAAACCAACAAAAAACCCAACAATCTGCCATGAACAAACACTAACTTAAGCAAAATTTATGAAGCAGAAAACCGCTCACAGTAATTGTAAAAATGAAAGGCTCAGTACAGATGCCCAATTGTCATGCTGTAATTTTCGAGGATGGCATGATTTTGAAGGACATGGCAATGTTCTTTAATTTTATGTTTGTTCTGTGGAGTAAAAAAACCTTTAAATCTAAACTGGTGTTCCTTTACACACAACTCTCATTGCTAAATTGTTCTTTGCTAAGGATCATTAGGGAGTTTTATAGAAAGTAAGGTTTTCCAAGCAAAAATAGTTAGTGTGGTGTAGTCATTGTTTTGGTCTGTTAGTTTCTAGCCTACATTTTGTACCTTAAAGTAAATAACAGGTACAGCAGGTTTTCAGTGGATAAGAAAGGCCACCCCCTGAGGTACTGTGTTTCTGATGATCCATGAAAAAGGTTTACAATGAGGTGATGATTGACAGATTATCAGTAAAGTCAGTGAAAATGCACAAACTGCACTGCAAAGTTCTCTCTGTTAAGTGACATCCACAACACTGGTGTTCATCATGGGCAGAACTCCTGCTTCCCTGGAAGTGAGGTATGAATTTCAGAAATGTGTCTCCAGTACTTTCTGCTCAGAGGCAGTAGCAGGTATGTGAAGATTTAGTCATAATTTGCATCTATTGGGTCACTGGATGATATTAATTTCTTCATTTTTAGATTGGTTTATCAGTAGGGGAATCAAAACTTCTCATTGAAAAGCTAAATGAACTCTAACTGCTGGACCGACCCCTTTTCTGAATATGACTTATCAATTTCCTCTTGAAATGATTGATAGCAAAATTTTATACAATGTTCAAGGAACAGTTTCAGTAGAGCTAAAATAAGAGGGAAGAGTTGTCTACTATGTGCTATTTTCTGGTTTATACATCCAGCTAATACATTTGACCCCTACGTACTGCATGGGAAGCTCACATTCCAGTAAAAATCTGAAAAGCTTCAAACAACTCCCTTTGAAACACAGAACTTCAGGATCAGGCTTTTCAAATGACTATTTATCTCTATTAGAGTTAAGAGATTATATTTTCTCTCTGAAACACCTCTCCCCGCCCCCCCCTCAAAAAAAAAAAAGTCAGAAAATTCCCCTTTTAGTGCTAAAATAGTAACAGAAGTTTAAAAGTATTTCCTCCATTTCTAGATATAGTAGTATAGTAGGTTTTTTAGGACTCATCATGCCAATCACATGTTTGTGTGTTGGGTTATTTTCTCCCCTAGAAGACACGTGCATTTTGCCCCGCTCTAACTCAGTTCAAGCATCAGTTAAAGTTTGGAACAACTGTAGAAATAACAGGCAAGTTGATCTCCTGTCCTGAACTCAAAAAACTTTATGTAACAGCTGAAACATGGAGAAGAAAGTGTACTCTCCTCCATATTTCAACATAGCAAATTAATGTGAAAAATTCGTCATGAGAAAATATAATTTATCACAACCTTCCGAGGTCATGCCTGAAGTGAACTATTCATTTTATTCACTGAAACAAAACTCATGCAAAGTGTCTTCTGAAGCAATGAGGCTACACATGAGTTCACACCACTCTTCTACTTGGTGTGTCAAAGCATCTACAACATCTCACCATCCCACCCACTATGACCAGATCTTTGCTTTCTACCTAGAGACATCCTTTTTTAAGTGCTCAATTTTATCACATTTCCATTAATGGTATTTCAGCAAAGGTCAGGAGTACTAGTGAAATATGCCAAGACTGAAAACTGGAGGAACACTATCTCTGCAAAAAAACTATTTAACTTTGAGGTGACTCAATGATACCACAGAGAAAACAAGAAAAGCATAAAGATATTGCATGGGAAGTCCAGCACTTGGAGTGAGGGCTGAAGTAATGTTCTGAGATGGTGAACTGGAAGTGAACGAGCCAGAAAATAACCAGAGAATACCAGTTAGTTGGTGTCTGGATGTCTGGTATAAACCTAGGATTTAAAAGGCATTTTCAAAAGGCGTAAAAAGATTTCATCCAAAGGAAGGAAGTTAATTACATTGTACAGAGCATTGATAAGAGCTTTAATGTAATACTGTGTTCAACTTTTAAACATATATTACATATATACGCATATCATTTAGATATATTTGAGAAAAAGGAATTAATTGAGAAAATGCTTAGAAAACACTCTGGGGATGGTCCTTGGAGAATTGCTCACTCAGGGCCTAATTCATTCTACATTAGCCTTTAATAAATAAATTAATAAAGGCAGAAAAGGAATAGACTTTTCTGTATAAGTATCCAGGGATAATATAATATTGGGGTTGGGAGAAGTGAATTTCTTTCATGTGGAGTAACAATGGTACAAACCTTCTTCACTATAAACTCTCTATAAATACAATTGGCCAGTAATCTAGTCATTAGAGTCTGAGAATAGTGACATGACTGTGTTTTTAGAACAGTTCTGTGGGCTAGATACTCACTTTACTTTGGGCAACTAACACAAAAGACACAGTCTTGCATTTTATACCTTATGTTTGTGGCTCAGTTTGTGTTTCTTTCAGAGTTCTTCGGCTGTGCAGGGAGAAATGCCATGGAAGGCATGCAATGGCAATATCACCATAACAGATTTCAAGTGGGCTTTCCCTATCTATGTGTAACAGAGATGAGACTGTCTATGCACAGACCAAACACTGAGGCCAGGAGTGAGCACTGGGTTGTGTTTTTATACCAACCTTTGTGTCTCTCTGCTTTAGAACAGAGATTTGGTGCCCTGCATTCATGCAGGCATGCACAGAAAGTGATTGCAAGGCATCTTTATCACTTCTCCTAGTCTCTGTAACCCTGGCAGTTCTGCTTAAATTTAGAGTAGAAAACAACTAGCTCAATAAAACAGAAAGAAATGCATCATGTCTTTCTGTCACAGTAGATGTGGTTCTGCTTGGCACTGGAATGCACACCTTTTACATAAATTTAATTGTCACAGAAGTAATTGTAATGAAATTACAGTGCAATTTGTAATGCAGGTCTAGCACATGTTGTAATTGCTCTATCACAGGCTGTGTCAGCTCCAAAGTGAGGTACCTCTTTTGTCAGATGCAAATAACCATTAATTTCACTAGTTGTCCTCAAATTAATAAGAATGTTAGGACTGGCTGATTTGATTTTAATGACACTCAGTGACCCATCAAAACTTTATGGGTTTCTTTCTTTCATTTTTTAAATACACATGCAATGAGCATGGTCCAATACTGGTTCTCCTGATGTCTCATGCCACATGTGGTTGTCCTACTTGTTAAAGAAGTAGAAAGATTGTGTTAAATAGTATGGAATTATGCCAAAAGAAAAATTTAATTAATAAATATGCAGTATGTCCCTTAACAATTCTAAGGAAATTTAGGTTAAATCTACACAAATGACTACAGAGAACTGACTAACAAATAAAAATACCTCTCACTTACCTATACAGCATCTAAAAAACTGTCAAGAGGACTTAAATGTGAACCACACAGAGCCACACTTAGTGTGGCCTTTGTGCGAACAGCCCCATCGGTAACACAGGTTAAAAAAGGTAGAAAAAAAGATATTGAACACAATAATCACAAAAGTCTTTTAGGAAATGGTACATATAATCAATAAATGGGGGTTATTCCAGTCATCTTGGGCAATAGACAAGCATTGCATACAATGTGTTTCCCATAAATATATCACTGGTGGGCCTTATTTGCCTTTTCCGGACAAAATTTAGGAAAGCTGCAGCTCAGTGTTTGGAAGAGTTGTAAATAAGAATTCCCCTAACTCTATATTACTACCCATCTTCAATGACAACTGACAGCTCTTCTTCCAGCATAGGATTCATACTAAATTCAACATCAAAATTAATTTAACTGCCTTGATTAATCAAAATTATATATTATCATGCTGATTGCAATCATCTATCAAAGATCATTTCCTCCTGCAGTTTATAATGTATATAGTCAGTGCAGAAGAACAAAAATCCAGCTCTATAAAGTGAAAACACTATCTGATAATTGTGTGTTAAATAAAATTACTAGTTGACAGAAATAGTCTGACACTTACAAAGCCTCCCACATATATAACATGCCTCTCAAATTCATGTGAGATCACTTCACAGCCTTATTAACACATGCAACAGTTATTTTTTTTTGCCTTGATATCAGTGTCCCAGTTTAAAGATGTGAATCTTCCTGATTAAGGAAGTTTAAGTCAGAAAAAAATTGATACAAATTTGTGGAAGATTCCTAGACAACCTTCCTGCTTCTCGACAGCTTCTTAATGTACAGACACCAGTCTTGTCCTTATCTGACCCTGTGCTGTCTTTGTCATCAGCCAGAATGTGTCCTTCAGGTTTGTTATCAATTAGGAAATGAACCAGATGGTCTTAACCAACCAATGACAGTAATACTGAGAAACAGCACTTTGATTTCAGATTTGCTTCTGGTATGAGCACACTAGGAACAGAGAAAGAATTCATTCCAGAGTGATACCTTGAGTTATTCTGTTAGATTGAGTTCCCCACACTTTCTCCAGATTGCATGTCTGATCCAGGTAGAACTCAGGTTTTTCACTGAGTCCCACGTCAACACATATTTTTCTAAAGAAAATGATTTTCACCGAAGTTCTCTCAATTTCAACTGTGCATTAAACAAGTGCAGCCAATCACTGCAGAGTTGTCTAAACATTTAGAATTAGCTGGTAAATGTCATCAGCACATTACTATGAAATACCTTGTGTTACATCCCAAGAGATTGATAACTGACTTGGACTGCAGCCTGGCCTGCTTCCATAGAGGAAAGCCCGCCTAACTCCCCCTCTATACTCCCTCCAAGTTTTGGTCTAAATTTCTTGGAATTAAAAGAAGAATTAAAGATCTTGGAAGAAATATATTAACTCTTTGTTATATGCTGATGTTTTAATTCCCAATTCTAAAGAAGCTTCAGCTCTTTAGTGCTTGATTGGATAACTTGTGAGTTGGCAGGTAAGCACAAGTAACACTAAAAATCACACGAGATTAAATCTAAAGCAGTCATCTACCTTATAAATCAGAAGAAAAGTGTCTTGAGCAACACAGGATTAATTTATCTTTCAGTAATTTCACTTTTCAGTAAGATGTCTTCAAATGCTTGGGGAAACTGTACTTTTAGAAGAATTTGATGTTTGAATTTGTGAAAATATTTACTTAATAGCCAACTCTGGTGTGCTTTTGAGGTCTCAGTGCTTTTGAGCTCACCAGGTGTGGGGATGAGGAGGAGACCCTTGACCCAGACTGCCGAGAGGGTTATTTCACACAATGAGTGTCACATCCAATATGAATTAGAAAGTTTGTTGAGAAGTTCTCTCTCTTCCTTGATGTCTGACATTCTGAAAACTCCTTGCCCTGGTGCCAGAGCCCTGAGCCCTTACCTTCCTTCCGAAAACACTCACAGTGTTCTACATTAGCTGTCCCTGCTGAGAATGCACAGCTTCCTACAGATATAATGGCCTGAGTATGATCTCTGTGTATTGTATATCAGTATCAGGATCAATATTAACATTATGAATGTTAATTATCTAGTATTATTCTATTAAATCTGCTTATTTTTCTAACCCTTGTGTTTCCTTATTTTTTCCTGATTCCCCTTCCTGGGTGGGGAGGGGTCATCAGGTGATAGAAAATTTGTCTAAATGAAAATAAATTGTTGTGGGTTCTTCAAACTAACTAAAAGTTGCAACCAAAGTGTCCCTTTCTTATCAAAGGCAGAATGTACTTGAAGAAAACAAGTTTTGAAGGAGATCACTTTAAAAGTATGAGAAGTCACTAAATCCTTTCTTGATGACACACCTATGATCCTGAAAAGGCACTATGCAAATTTTGAAATCCTGAATGAGCATGATACGCCTTCAGCAATAAGACTTCAGCAGTTTATGTATACATAACTTCTGGATTTAAGCCCCTTTTTTCTGACATAACATATGGAACATCCCGTAATTATATAACCGTGACTCTTTGTTTATGGTTTTTCAGATGTTTCCTTTTCATGCTCTTTAGAATCCATAATGAAGCAGACTGTAAGACCCATTCTCCAATTCAAAGAGAAACTACCAAAATTAACAGAAAACACAGACAAGCTGTCAAATAATTGAGTATTCAAAAGCTGGACACATTTTCTTTTATCTTTATTAACATTACTGTTTTTCAATTGATCCATTCTGATTTTTAAAGGAATGAATGAACCTGAATGTCTGAGTCAAGCTTTATGATATCTGGAATTCTTGGAGAGTTGGCTTTCAGAAACAGAATGAAGATGAAGAAAGTACCGTTTTGTTAAGGAGAATTTGGAACTGCCTCACTGAGTAATGATATTCCAGAATTATTAATAAATTCAGACTAACCAGGTTTCAGGAACAGAGAAACCAAGAAGCAGAGAAATATCAACTCAAAAAAAAACCCCACAAAATCAAAACCAAACCAAAAGAAAACAAAAACCCCAATCACACACAAAAAACCCCACAAAAAAACAAACAAACAAAAAAAACAAAACAAAAAAAAAAAAAAAAAAAAAAACAGAAAAAAAACTGTGTCTGGTGATCTAAAAGAAAAGTTTTTGGGAAAAAAGACAAGTCTTCCTGAAGAGATTCCTGGTGCAATAAGCAATATATTGGGCAGTAGGCAGGAAATATCTTGAGAAAGAACACTTTTTTAAATGAGGTTTTCAGACACCTACCGTAAAGTCAAGAGACAAGCAAAGATTAAAAAAGAATTCAAGCCTCTGGAGTGGAAGATACAATGGAAATAGGTACAAAATAAAAAGAAAATTTCCTAATCAGGATTTTGTACAAGTTTCAATTAATAAGAAAATATATTATTTTGTATAATAGATTTGAATCTCTCAGTCATTTCACTGGAACTACATCTGATCCACAAGCTTCATGATTGAAATCTACATCAGTCTTGGACAGTCTAATCTTGCAAATAAATTATATGGAGCGGGAAACTTCATAAAGTAGCTCAAAGAAATAAGAAATATTTACAAATTTTAACTGAGAATCAATGCAAAAATGATTTTTTTTTATTTTTTTTTTTACATTTTTAGGCTTTGGTGGACTATTCTGACTTACGTTTTACTTAGATATAACTGTATAAAAGTGTTTACGTATGTGTAGAGGAATATGCTTTAAAGTTTCCTGTCTGTGGGAACACACTTCCTTCTTTGTAACACTAGTTGCTATGCCAGAAAATATTTTCAGGACACAGCATACAAATAGTGGCTTGCAGATGAAAGGGTCAAACCCCAAAAGGTCATGTCAGTTTAATTTCATGGTAGGAGATGAGAAATTGCTGACGGGTCAGAGAAAACGGGAGCTAAGTACTCATATCCATCTGTTTCTTGGGGTATATATGTACATATAGAGAGGGTTTTTTTAATCCCATCTGCTTGTGGTAGCCAGAATACAGGTTGTATGATTGGCAAATAGTAACTGACTTCTCTTGACACAAGTGTAATTTAAGCTTCCTGGTTTTATTTTGTATTTTTGTAACATCAACAGAATACATTCAAGCTTTAAAGACATTCTTGACTTTTACTATTTTAAAATATAGTTTAGGCTAAAAAATATTTTCAAATGCATGCAGACTTTAAGGTTGCAAGCAGAATCTGAATGTATTACTCAACATCTCAGAACCCAGTCAAAAGCCTAATGTCTGATCCAAAAATATGGTTTAGACATTTTTGGATGTCAATAAAAATTCAGTAACTTGTGCTGATTTGTAGGCTTATAGCATTGGTCAACAGTAAGTAAGGGAGAAATGCATAACAGGGGACTGAATTGGCTGAAAATGATCCAGATCATGTTGTTCTGATGCAATGTACAGTATTGCTGAGCAGAAAGTCATCAATGAGCTTGGCTGCTCATGAGAATCACAGGGATTAGAAAAGAGAATGTTAATTCCTTCCTGATTTTGTAGGAGGGAGGTAGATACAACAGGGAGAAAGAGAACACAGTGACTATTTCCTTATTTCCTACACTGTGTATTTTTTTCCCTCTCCATGAATACTATTATGTTTTGTTTTCATAGAATGTTTCTATCTGAAGGCATTAAAAGACCTTTAAAAGACTGGGTATTTCTTAAAACAGCCTATATGTGGATATTTTATATCCATGAAACAAATGCTAAAACCAACAGAAAAAATCAAAATCTTTTGTCTAAACTTTTCAAATTTAGAAAAAGTAGGAATTTAAGTTAACATGAAAGCACTTAACAGTGAAGTATGATTTTCTGATACACTAAACATCCACAGATTAATTTTAAAAAAACTTCTAAATCATGCTGTTCATTCAGATATATTTAGCTGATTGAATGTAAACAGCTTGGTCTCAGGGAATTGCTTAAGACACATAGTGAATTAATGACATATGAGAATAGAATGCAGATGCCTCAGGCATCCAATTGTTTTCCTCTGTTAAATAAAAACATCTTTCTACTTGACACAGCAATGAATTTCAAATTACAAAAGCCCTGGTGCTAGCTTACTGTGAGGTATCAGGCAGATGTAAAATGAGCAGCTCACTTCTGCTATTCCAAACTGACCTGGGAGGAAGGAATCAAGCAAGATTAAAGAAGTTGTGTGTTCTCATTTACATGACTGTAACCTATTAGAAAACTGTGCAACAATAAATAAGATACTTAAGATCTGATTGTATATACGACACAGAAAATAAAAAATAATTACAGCAGCCCATGCTTCCTTTCAGACTCTACTCGTGGGAATAAAGGGGTAAGATACCACATCGAGGAAATGGAAGAGTAAGGTGGGGAGAGTAGGCTTTATGGTACCCTTATTATCCAGGATGTGCAAATAAGTACGGGGGAGATGGTGATAGGCAGAACTCTATCCAGCCCTCAGAAACACAAAGTACCAAAAAAATGTGCTAAAGGGATTCCATTCCTTCCCAACTCTAAGCATGGACAAGGCCTGTCCCAAGGTTAAAATTAAACAACACTCTTGAGTTTGTATTTAAGCCTGAAACAAAAAGTTTCTCAAATTTTCACATCTCATAAATGATGAGATTCTGGAGCAAGACAACAGTGACCTTAGCTTGTGTGGTTACACATCATGGTGGGAATTTCACTGTCACAGCAGAGACAGTGATGTCTGCTGCAGCTGGGATAACAGCGGCACACTCCAGGCCAAGTGGCTCTCACAAAAGAGGAGCGCATAATCCCATCTCTTGCCTCTTCTCCCTTGTAGTTTCCTTGCCAAAATGTTTTGTTTTATTAACCTGTCTCTCAGCTTTCCAGATTGCCACACTCATATCCTATATTCTTATCCTGCAGATACAAGTAATTTCAAGCAGATTTTCCAGAAAATGAGCAGAGACAATGAGTTTATCTGTTATCTTCAAAGAGTCCCTCAGAGCTGAACAAGTGCTTAGCTACCAAAACCATGACAGAAGATGTGGGCTTTCTCTGCTATAACGGGTACTCAGTACCTCTCTCCGATGAAGGCTGGGCTTGGCAAAGCAGGTGTGGGAAGTTTATATGGAGCTTTATTGCAACCTGTTTTGTTTTCCCCAAACTGCCTCAATATCCTTTGGCATTTACCACAAAAATGGACTACTAGGGTAGCTTGGGCACCAAAGATTCAGATGATAAGATAACACTTTGCAGTAGTGCAGGGTGAATGAAAAATGATTCAGGAGCATTATGTTATCAGTTCCCTGTAATCATAAAAATCAGAGCTAAAGACAGTCTTTCAGAGTATCTGATCATCTTTCAGTACCAGAGACCTAGAAGAATGTTCCTGGGACATATTTACCAATGTTTTATCTAGTTAAGTTTTACACGTTTCACAGTTCTCTCAGGAATTCAACAGAATTGTTGTCACGGGAAATTTTTCTCAGTGTTCAGTCTTAAATTTCTTTGCTTAATATCATCCCGTGTGCTTGCATAATGAGCTTAGCAAGCTATAAAGAAAGAAAGAGCATTTCCTGGCCAAGCAGGTGTCTGCAAAATTCTTTCAGCTCCATCACAGATGCTGTACCATTGTTCTTAGCCCTTGTGACATATGCAGCAATTGGGGAATATTTCACTTCCACTGACAAAATTAATCCAATATTTCCTGTGTAATACGAAGCTGATTAGAACAGAGTTAGCTAAAGAGAGAACAAATTAAAGTATTTTTTTTTCAGTGCTTGAATATTGGATCTTTTGCAACTGGTGTAAAGATTTTACCACATGCATTAAACTCTCCATCTCAAATTGAGTTTTGTTGGATTATATGAGCAGTAGTGCCAATGGCAGTACAATACCTCAAAAATCCAAGTTATGATCCAAATTCCTTCACTTCCCCTGTCTTTTTCCCCCCTCTGGGTAACTATGACATGATCCCATATATTTTCCCTCTGATTTTCTTCCTACTGTTTCCTTATTAACATATTGCTACATGTATGTAGTCTGGCCATAAATTCTGAATACAGAGTACTTGATTCAGATTTGGACACTACAGAATTAATGAATATTACAATTGGTAGAAAGAACCATATAAAAAAGTACTATTACCTGTCTCTTGACATTATTCACTACAAACACCTACTGTTCCCACAAAAATGGGCAACATGCACCCCATTAAACTTTCTTCTCCCATGCCTATGTTTGAACTCCCTTCAAACACCTAAGATTAATGAGCTAAATATTCTGAAGAAACATGAATGTCATCATCTCATTGTTTATCAAAGGCAAACTATCCATTACAAAAGCAAGTCAACTAATTTAAATCAATAAGAGTATTAATATTGTGGCTATATTTCAGTTAAAAATAGTCAAGAGTAAGCTGTGCTCTATGAATGATGGTCCATCCAACCTGGTGTGCTATCCTTGGATACCCAGAGACCACCTGAGCAACCTGAAGATGCATAAGTCTATGGGACCTGATGAAATTCATCCACAGGTCCTGAGAAGGAGCTGGTGGACCAAGTTGAGAAGCCACTTTCCATCATATTTGAGAAATCCCTTTCTGTTTTGCCAAGTTGCCATTTTGAAGTAGTAGAGGGGCCATGCAAATAATTCTCCAGTAGCAAACTGGGAGCTGGACAAAATCACTCTATTCTTTAAAAAGAGCAGTTTCCAAGAGACACAATCTAGTTTAATGATAGTTTTCTTTATAGAATTGCTAGAGCTACATAACACTGGTCAATACATTGGAATTTCTGTCCTTTGAACAAAGTACAGAAGATAAGTTATGCCTCAGCTTATTTATGAGGAAGATACCTTAATTTTTCTATTTTATTCTCTAATAATACATTACTCAATTTAGACCAATATTTCCAGATATTCTTCCAAGCATTGCCACATTACCTGTGTTTGAACACATGTTTAAAGAAAGTGCATGTGTAACCTTGAGACAATGTAGTCCTGAGAGAAAGATTAACATTTACTTTAGTTGCATTTACCTTATTTTTGGAGCATGACTAATCTTTTATTTGGATGTATCAAATAGCAGGAATTAGACTATTTACAATTGGACCAAACCTACTGATTGAAAACCAGATTCTGCTCCAACTAGAATTAGCAGGAGTTTTATTGGAAATGTCCATAAAATATTAATGATTCCTCTTGTGCTTGAACTCTGATTTTCAGGGACTATTGAGTTGTCACAATTTTAGTCATTGTCAGAAGGAGTGAAGGGTCTCATAATCTCTGAAAATAGGGACTCCTTAACTTAGGTAAAATTTTACTCCCCTGTCTGCATACTGTAATATCACTAGGACATAACTAAAATACTTCAGATATTTAAACTGCAGCTGTATGTGCCTACAACAGCAACACAAAGCCCACAGTCATACACTTTCTCCCTTATTTCCTACCTCAAACTTATTCCCATTTTATTATTCAAATTTATCAATCCAAACAAAATAAACAAAAAAGATATTTTTGCTCCAAGAGTTAGAGTACTGTCACTAGGCAGATAAAAAGTCAGCAAGAGAGTAATTTGAAAGTAATGCTAAAGCAAATTGAATTGCAGTGTTTAGGATATTAAAGTCAACAAGTATATTGTACTAAAAAGGAGAATAATGTGATTTAAGATAAATATTTTTTAAATTATCTTTATTTAAAGGAACCTTACAAGATTCACCTCAGGAATCTCCTTCTGCTTGAGACTGTGAAAACAAAAGAGACCAAATGTTATAATAAATATGATTGTACTTGTTTATCCTTCAGATGTTATTGTTCTGTGAGTGTTCCTCATTAAATTGAATGATACGCAATTTACCTCGCTGCAACTAACAAGAATTTATGGCAAAGGACAGGAGTAGGGTAGTCAGTAAATTTTCTACTGGCTTATATCCATTCTGTACTTTCCCCATGAAAATTCTGTTGCTTTCTAGGAGTTTTTTTGGTGTGTGGGATGGGTGCTGAGTTTCTTCTTGAAACAAAATGTAAAACAAGGCCATTACAATTCTTTCTGCACAAGAGCCAAGAGCATCTATAAAAAAACCTGTAGGTCTCTGCTCTTTATTTGATGAAGTCTTGCTTAGTCAAGACAAAGTTTTTGGGTATGAAGAGGCTGGACAAACTGAAGACATGTCTTTGTCTTTCAGTATTCAAAGCTTTTTAATATTCTTCATACTGGTTATTTCTATGAGCAATAAACTCCATCTTTCAACTTACAAATATTGACCAGAAAGGAAATTGTCTTCACTAGTACGTTAATAAACAGTCAAATGTCTAATACAATTTGGTAATAAGGAAAGGGATATTCTATCATCAATTCAAGCTACATTTCTACATGGTATAATATAAAAAAATGTAAGATATTAAGGCAAGGACAGGAAAGAGATCCTGGTTTCTTTCAGGTGAAGATCATCCAGAAATCTTATGACAACTTTTCCAAGGGATCCACATGAATTGAACAGAACTTCACATACCCAACTAATGCAAGATTCAAATCTCCATGTTCCTGACTTTTTAAACTCTACCTAGACATCTTCAGGCTAGTCATGTTTAGTGGCTTAATTAAAACTCATGTGTAGGAAACAGATAAGCTGGGCACAAGTCAGGTCCGAAACTGTTCTACATAGTGCCATTGGTAATGTACCTTTTGTATATCCTATTTAAGTGGTAGATTAATATTTAGAATGGCTTACGTCACTGAAACACCCTGAAATACTTCAGTTGTGACCTCTACAGGGGTCAATGAAATCTACTGTGCATAGGTGTAAGAGAGTCATCAAGATGATCGCTGCTGTTCCGAATTACGTGTTCATGGACTCAATGCAAATTCTACCACCTTTGAGAGGCATGGGTGAGAACACTCTGTGTATACTTCTTAACACCAGATTTTGAGTCGTCTTGTCTTTTTTTCTTTCCATTACAGAAATTGTGACTGGACCAAATGAGGAAAAATGCATCTTTTCTACCTAGTGCTCCTCTGTGATTTTGCACCTATTTAAGACTAGCAGATTGGGGTAACTCAGAGTAAACTGGCAGATTTAAGTTCTACTGAAGTATTCAGCTGTGAACTAACCCACAATAATTTGCTGTGGCAAAATGATGGATGTCACTGGACCCTGAATTAGATTTTGCCCCTGTGGAGGTCACTGATACCTGTTCAACACAAAGCACTTCGTTGAAACTCCACAGAGTTCTTTCACAGTACGTAAAAGAAGCACACCAGATAAATTTTAATATAACTTCCACTGGTGCAACTGACAGCTATTGATTTTGAAAGCTTATTGAAATGTAACAAAGGACCATGCTGCTAACAAGAAACAGTTTCTAGTAGAGTTAGCACATCAATGTTTCATCAGGGCTTTAATTTTAATGTGTGTTTCAAGGGCTGGAGATAGAATTAAAGAAGAACATGGCAGGTATTGTGCTTGACCTATTTTATTTTTTTATATAAGATGTACGGAGGATGTGTCTGTGCTGTGACGTGCATTGTGTTTGCACATTTCCCTGTCTTATTGATTTAAAGGAATCTGTTACTGCAGACAGAGGAGTTGGGGATTGCATTTTTAGTGCTAAACAGATCATCTAGCTAAAGTCATCTTTTTATCGCTATATTTTTAGTAACTTATTGCTAACTACATTTTGTGAAAACATAAATTCTTTTAAAGTTCTGGTCGAAATACTCACTTTGGTGTCAAGTGAGTTGTACCACCATAAACATAAAAGTATGAAATAGGTTCTGAATATATGTAATATAGTTATGTCAAACTTCCTATATACTGGCTCTACACATTAAAACATTAATATATTATTTAATTATTATAAATTTTAAAATTTATTATAAAACCTTAGGTAGGAAAAAATAAAGCCATTTCTTAAAATGGAAGCTTTCAGGTAGAAGAGTAAAGTGGTTCTCATCCATAATATAGACAAATATTTTTTGGGAAATCTGACTTTCAGCAATTTATCCTGAATGAAAACAAAACTAACTCATTGTCATCCCACTGGTATTATTTGAGAGCTGCTTCGTGAATTTCAACAATCTTTGTGAAGACAGTCAGGCTCTGGTTTATGACTTGGCAGGTATCTGGTATTTTTCCACTCTGTTATCAAAAATGATGATAACACTCATCTAAATTCTAATACAAAATTCTAAATACTCCCTTTGCAGTACTCAGACATTGCACACAGCAGTTTTCCCAAACCTCATACTTCTGTGCTTTCATTTAGACATTTAAATTGCAGCTGTATTAGAGGGTTTGTTTATCTTTTACTTGTTTGGAGATTTTTTGATCCATTGGTTAGTAGCTGAAAAAGATGATTGCAAGGGTGATCGAAATAGTTTGTGCCTGATTAATCATAGAGTTTCAATTGAAACAAGAAAAATATTATTTTCACTGGTGGATCAATTAGCTTTGTTTTGACATTTTCAAAGCATTTGAGATTTAGGCTGATTAAAAAAAATAATCAAGTAATAAAAACAAAAATAAAAATCAGTGATAAAACCTGAACTCTAATTACCAGAGTAATCAGGCACAAAATTTAACATAGGAAGTTCCATCTAAGTGTGTGTGGGAACTTCTTTCCTTTGAGGATGGCAAAGCCCTGGGACAGGTCACCTGGAGAGGTGGTGGAGTCCCCATTCCTGAAGAAATTCAAACTCTCCTGGACACATTCCAGTGCAACTTGTACTAGGAGGACCTGTATTGGCCGAGGGCCTGGACTACATGATCTCCAGAGATTATGTCTCTTCCAACCCCATATCATTCTGTGAACTTGTGATAATCTCTCCACCAATATTTCAGATGTAGAGTATTCCAAGCATCCCATTAATACTGTTCTGGTTAGAGGTGTCAGCATAGACATCTCTGTCTTTCCAAAGAACACATGACCAGGAAAATAAACATTCATGCGAACACATCTGTGTGACTCCTCAAAGTAAGCTTGGAAAAAAAAAAATAAAGTAAAGCAACAGAAATGGTGGCTCAATGTTATCAACACCTATTTTGTGACTGATACATTTTTTTTTCTTTCTTTGAGTTTCAAAGTTTTGATCATATTTACTATGAGAAATTCAGCTGTAGCTGAAAGTGATAGAAAATAAAGATCAATCTACCTACTTCCCTAAGTCATTATTGAAGATCCAGGAATTAAGAAAAAGCTAAAGATTATGAAGTTTTAATACAGTCTGACTTTCTAGCTTTTATTAGCTCTATTAATAACTGAACCTCTAGAACACTCATTTTTCAGTTCTCTACAACAAAGGTTATTTACTTCTTCCTTTCTATAGGGAAAATGTAAATCCTTACCTACAATACAGAGTTGTTTTGTAATGTTTCTCTACACAACACAATTAAAGTAATTATCTGTCTCTATAATTATCCATCAGAGTTGAATGACTCAACCTTTTCCTTGAGAGCATTCCTTTTCAGGAGGACTCATCTGAGTGAAAACCAGAGCAATTTCACATGGGTGTCTCCACTGCTTTGAACAGAAATGAAGAGCTATTCCATCCATCTTGGGGGACAATGATCACACACCTCACTTTTAACAATCAGGAGTCAGGGGATCCAAGAGCGAACATCTTTGCTCTTAACTTTTACAGCAGATCAGAACAGAGAAATGAAGATTTTTGGGCAAGTAAGGCAGGCAACTGTAACATACAAGTGTAAATTAAGGTTTGGCTTGCTCATGCAAACAGCAGGACTTTGTATACTATATTCTAGTTAATTAATAAAAACACTACTTTGTGTTGAAAACATTTAATGAATCAGTGTAATTATTTCTGGTCACATTACTTCTTCATAAATTGTAGGAGTTGTAGCACAATGGACTTTTTGGAGAATTCGGACAAGATCGAAGCTACAGTCTCAGAGGGGAAAAAAAATCAAGGGGGTTACTCTTCCATTGAAGTTTCCACCTCTTTGGAACAGCTCCTGGGGAAACATCTTCAACTTGACTAGCCAGGAAAAAAGCAGGTGCTCCATGTGCAACACAGGAGCAAGGAGCTTTCAGCAGGAAAGAGTTCTTGCTGTAATGAGTGTCAAGTCTCCAAGTTCTATGTTTCAGTAGTGAGTTTCATTGTGTCATCTTGGATTGTTATAAGAATGTGATCTTGGCCATGATAAAGACAGCAAGTCAATCTTATTTTATTAAACTTAGTAGCAGCAATATCTTCTAGCGTGGTATCAGACCATCTCTATTTAGGATTAGGCATTTTTTGAAATGGACTCTGAGTGATCAGTACGGCACTAAGATTGTGGTTTTGTGACAACTTCAGAAACTCACTATTCCTCTATATAAGAAAATAAATCTAAAAAAGGAATGAATTTTTGGAAGACTAGCAGTGGCAAAAATACAAAATCACTCTGTACTATCTAGGGATTAATAAAACAGGAGAGAAAGCAAGAACATACTGAAATCTCTGTGGTAGTTCACCACACTACACTGAGAAGATCCTCAGAAAGTTTGAAGAGACGGTTATTTGGAGCAGACACTTGTATTTTCAATCATGGATATTTACATGCAGTACATTAAATAAGGCAAAATAGCCTGAAGAGGCATTGCTGTCTAATACCTGCAAAACCAACTATGTGTACTTAGTCTTTATATTATCCCTCTCAAAAAAGGTGATACGTCTTCTTCACTGGATTCATTCTACTTCTTTTTATGGATAATTCAGTTTTTAAAAAAAAGTAATAATAATGTTAGTTTACTTTGTAGTTGTATAAATATCACACTGTTTCATTTTAAAATATTCATTTTAAGGCCCTGAGGATTTCAACTTTCATTACAAAGTGAAAATAGTTATTCATATTTATTTATTAAAAATACTTTTGCTTTTTAATATGCTATTTAAGGACTTAAATTTTCTCTTATTGAGGACAAAAATATACTTCATGAACAACAGAAGTAACAAAAGCTTTTCTTAGGATTTATTCCTTATGGTAGTAGTTACGATGTCCAGGGAGCTGCCAAAGCCTGTTGCAGGTTATGTGATGATTATGGAATTCTTAATACCTGTTTTCCCTTTGGGTTTTTCAATGTCTTAGAAACGTGGAATTTACTCCCCTGCTTTCCCAGTAGAAAAGGCAGTACAACAAGGATCATTTCTATCCATCAGTCATGTTTTACAAAATGCTTTGGAATTTGGAGAGCTGTGGGTACCTGACCAATATCTTTCAAATAGACCAGCAGTTGCAAACTATGGTGTTGTAAATGAACATATTTGCTGATGAGAAACAGCAAATGAAACAACACCCTGCAAATACAGTTTATGGAGACAGAACACAAATAACAACTGTAAGACCCTGCCAACAATCTAGAATTACCACCCTTCTCATGTATAACTACAACATGACGACCACTCTTAATAAAACCCAATATTCTAAGAGAAAGGACTTCCTTTAAAGAGCTTAAGAAACTTCTGTTATTTTTACACCATTCTCACTTACTGTCACGAGTGGAGTGATTGACTTCACCCGTAAGAGAGAAGTAATGAAATATTTATTAAGGTGAAATAGAGATTTAACAAAATTAGTAGTGAATGCATCACTGTTTTACAAGATTCAATGCCAAGGTACACTTGTATATTTACTACATAGACAACACAGTCAGACAAACTGTCAGGGAGACCCTTCTGTTGAGTCACGAGGTTCAGAAAGGACCCCCTTGCTTTCTAAACTCCTTCTCAGAGAGGAGTCTAGGTGCGGCTGGATCCAATCCTAGTCCCAGACTTGGTCAACGGTTTATGTCTAAAGGATTATATATGAGCAATCAATCCTTTCTACTACTTAGCTAAGATTTCAATGTTTTAGCATGCTGTTAGTCACTTACCAAGACTCTGTTGTGGCAAGGAGTCTCTCAGCCTCAAGGAGTAGAACCTTAAGCGAGCATCCTCACAAAAGGGGAAATCCTGGCATGCATCCTGCTGCTATACCAGCAAGCTCAAAGGGCTCTTGGGCTGTCCACTATTTATACTGTAAGATAATTGACCTATAGTCACATTCTCATGGGAAAAAAAAGTACCTAGGTCCCCACTCCAGACAGTGTTTTGGNACCTGGCAAATAAATATCAAGGAAAAAGAGAATCCAAATAGAAAATACATATATATATATATATAAGGTTATATTAGAGCTACACTTCAAAACATAAAGAAAATATTACATAAAAAAGGTTTTCCTTCTCAATTTCCAATTAAAACCTGAGTTATTTTGAAAGTACCTAAGCCAGACCTAAAGTGACAGATCTGCATCTGTTGTCATTTCCTAATATTATTTTTAAAATTATTTTTAAATGTAGGTGTGCTAATGAAAAAATGCAATTCATAGTTTGCAATATAAAAATACTGCTTTCTCATCAAAATACATTTAAGAAGTTGACATATGTCATCATTAAATACTTTCAGAGTCTGAGGCTGCGTAGACACAGCTGATGTCAATGACGGTGAACGAATTCAGAAGTGTCACACATTCTTCTCTCTCAATCTGTTGAGACAATATGATGAAGGGTTTTTCCTCCTCTTCTGTTTGCACATAAGCATGCAAAAAGTTAAATAACAACTAAGAATAGCAAGTAAAATTCAATTACCAATTAATGAATTCCATTGATAGAATCAAGTAACAGTTACTTGGCAAGCATAAAGTATTTGAAAGTCTGATTTCAGCATACCTTTCTGCTTTCTTAACTAAAGTTCTGAATTTAACCAGATGATTATTAAAGAACACACCTAAGTTCCTCCTACTGGTAGTCATCACACAAAAATACGTAGTTCTGTAATGTTTGGGAACTTTAGTCTCTTGAAAGAAGTAACTAAACTAATTCCAGAAGACTCCTGTAATAACTTGCTTGGTATTATTTTTATTGCCTGGTCATATTATCAACAAGTTTTATATATATATACATATATAAAAGACTATATTAAATAATTAGATCCCCTAGTTCTCACAGCAATAATAAGCACCCATAGGAAATTATTGTGTACAAATGTATGACTGTATTTCCCTTTAGCTTACCATTTACACTGATATATGTAAAACATTTCCATACACAATAAGTATCAGTGGGGCTTCAAATACTTAAAGAGGTTTTTCTTCCTTAATATATAAAATGTAAGTTTTGCAGTTTCTATGACGCCTGAAACTGCAAACCGAGATTTTCATGTCAATTTAATATTTTATAGCAGAACTAAAGACCTTTTCCACAACAGACACTGTGAGCTTAAAATTGTCAGTACACTTCACTTTTTCAGCCAGAAAATACATGACAATCACATCCCAGTTATTCCCCACTGCATTTCAGAATAAAAAGATAATTCAAATCATAGCTCACTAGAGAAAAAAAACAAACCCAAAGTTTACAATGACAAAAAGTAAAAAGGTACTTTAGCCTAAATCTTTTAGAAATCAGAAATAGTGTTTTGTACTCCAAAAGGTGGAACTTGCCTCTGGGAAAGACATTGCAGCAGCTTTTAGATAACAAAAAATATTAAGGAAAAAAAATAATTTTTTTTTTACTAGTCAGGGACACTGAGTGTGATAATGAACTTTGACAGTCAGTTGGGTAGGGAATATCCAAGCTCTTCAAAGCTCAGTTTATATATAGAATAGATCAAAGTTGTCTGTGCACGCACACTTCTGAATCGAGGATTAAAAATAATAGTTTGTATTATACATTCTTATGAAGTGAAGAGGAATAGTAAGAAGCTGCAAGTGAAATTTAGTTTTAAGTCTTGAAGAGTATCTAAAGTTTTAAAGAGCAAAGAGACACTCATCACCCAATAAATTAACAATGAAATTGGAGATTAAGTCACATAATTTACCCTAACTGCAGCCCTTTGTTTAACACATTTTTTTTCTTTCTATATCAGTTCCATCATTTGCATAGATTCAAAATGGAACTCTGACTCAGATCAAATAATTAGTTTCAGGGATTTTAGGATAAGGACTTCCACCCATTAACCTATAAATAAGTATCCCTAAAGGTCTGAATATGAATTTGGAGTGAATTTAGTGCTTCTTTCTGTAGGGGCCATGTCAAGGAGTATCTACTAGACGGTGCCTTAAGTGCAGTCTTAAGAAGTGGCAGTAACATGAGGAAATACTACACAAAAAGCAATTCAAAAGCATAAAGAATGTAATTCCTTGGTGTAATATAGAAATAGCATTATGTAGAAGAGTAGAATATTACTCTTTGAAAGCAGAAAGACATACAGTGTGTTAACTTTAAATGGAGACATCCAGAGTCATGTGCATTACACAATAATATTTCCTTCCTTGTTCTTATAATCATACTTAGAGAGAAAATCTCTTTGATGTGGACCAATGAAGAAAATGTCTGCATTCAGGAATAAGTCTTTTATGCAAACAGGACTGAATAGAATCATTTTTATTCCAAACATGTCTAATTCATTAATTTTGTCTACCATCTGTATAACGAATCCAATTACTCTTCCAACGGAAAAAAAGCAAGAGCGGAAAAATGTCACAAATGCAAATGAACGTAACAACAAGAGACAACCCAATATTATATTTTAAAATTATTGATTTATTAAGAAAATTGCATTGTTGCAAAATGGTGCCATGCCAGACGAAGTTAGGAGAACATGTTTTCAGCTACAATAACCAATTTTCTCCTGAATGAAGATTTGCATGCACTGGGAGCTGACTGAGGAAATCCTTGCTTTATTTTATTTTTTTTTCCCAAAACAATGAGTTCTATCAATCACATGATGAATATTATTACTCTTTTGCTTACCTTTCTTTAAAGAGATTGAAAATTTTCTTCCTTTTGAGAATTACACCCCAACTGAGTAGCCAATTCAGAAATAAGATGAATGTAAAATCTTGTCCTGACAAGTAAACGAAGAGAGGAAGATGATTTTCCATGCTTCTATTCCTTTTTTCCAAGTCTACCTATATAATCTGCCATCAGTTTGGGATGTCCCACAGTTCAGAAAAAAAATTGTTTTCATTAAACCTTTAAACAATTATCAGTGCAACACTGAATGTACAGAAGATTATCAGTAATTTTAAGAGAAACAGTCACCATGAATAAGCAGCAAATCATTACTCTGAAAAGATCATCTGGCACAACTGAGCTCTGCTATCTTACATCAAAACACATACAGGATGCTATTAATAATAATGTTAGATGACATTAAAGCAAAGGTTTGCTACAAAGCAAGTATTTCGATGTCTATTTTCAGTAACTTACCATTTAGTTCTGTCAGGGATGAGCTGCACAATATCAGAGGATATAATCTGCTTTTTGATTCAGAAAAAGATACCTGCAAGTAAAATAAAATAAAGTGTCGTTAAATGTATTGCAGAACTACTTCTAATTTTAACAATATTTAAGAAATTGGTGTTTCTTGACCAGAATTGTAGAGGCTTACTACCCTTTGCCATCTGATTTAGAGGAACCTCTGTGATTTCAGTTTAATGTTTCTGTTTCAGTGCCTAAAGCTGTGGAGAAGTTTTATACCTCTCTCAAAGTAGAGTCGGCCAGATCCAAGGCAGAATATTACAGAGATAAGAACAGAAAATTAGGGTATTCACTGTATGATCAATTTGTATAGGCCATCAGCTTCCACTGTTCAACATTTTAAGCCAGCTGCATTTATTTCATTATTTATATAAATAATAAAGACAAGAGGAATTTCAGATATCTTGACTGCCTCATCTGATATTTGAATTTACCATAGGCAGTTGTGGAGGGTGTGTTTTTGGAAAAAAAAAAAAAAAAAAAATCAATATTTTGGTTAAGAAAGTAATGTATACATTTGTATAACAAAACATAATGGAACAATGCAAAATTACCCCAAAAAGTGCATGAGTGGATGAAAGATGGCATCTCGGGCGGAACAAAGGAAAAGAACAGGAAAAGAACAAGCAGCATACGATCTACTGATCCCCACAGAGAAAGATTACAGAAGTTTCCCAGGTCTGTTGTTTGCACAGAGACAGTCTTGTCTAGAAAACTTTAAGTATTTGTTGAAGGATAATTCTGATAAGAGATCTTCAGCAACATCTTAAGAGTTTCAGCTTGGGTAAAAAACAGAAGGAGTGAGTATAATTCCTGGTTACTGGTGCAGAAGGAAAGAGGGGAGATTTAGATTAGATCTTAGGAAGAAATTCTTTGGTGTGAGGGTGGTGAGGCACTGGAACAGGTTGCCCAGGGAAGCTGTGGCTGCCCCATCCCTGGAGGGGTTCAAGGCCAGGCTGGATGGGGCTTGGAGCAACCTGGTCTGGTGGGAGGTGTCCCTGCCCAGGGCAGGGGGGTTGGAACTCAATCATCTTGAAGGTCCCTTCCAGCTGTAACAATTCCATGATTCTATGGTTTTCAGAACAATATGGTGCTATAATTCCCTCCAAATATGTAAACTGTGAATATATGCTCACAACACATTGTTATACAGGTTAGAGTCTTGAAATTCAGAGACGATTACATTTCAATAGGTGATTCAATCTCTCCCCTTCTCAGTGCATGCTAATCCTATAAAGCATTATTTGGTAGGTCTCTATCTTGTCTTTTTGCACAAGAGACAAGCTAAAAGGTCTGTCAATGAATTTGTACAAACTTTTCATAGTTTAATATACCTCTTGATAAGATCATACTGCAGGTTCCTAAAGATAAAGAACTGATGCAAGTTTCCATGTTTATTTTCTGGCTGAGTTACATATTAAGGAAACATTAAATTCTCCAAATATTAGGATTTTGGGTTTGGTTTGTAGAAAAAGAATATCTCTGTGTGTATCAGATTATACAATGAATAATTATTTTTAAACTCATATTCCCAAACATGAATTCCAATGAGTCTAATACGGCCAGAATTGAATCTACCTAAATCCCATCCCCCATTACTGCACTAATTTGGTATTGCACGTGAGGGTTGATACAAAGGGGTGAACAAGGTGTGCTGGAGTCCTTATTTTTAAGAGTTAATACATTAGTCACATCATAATGACTTCTGAATATATTGTAAAATACATTCAGGTATTTCTCTTAGGCCTTTGTCTTCAGTTTATTTTCATTTTTTTCTTTATCAAAAGTCATATATTCTAAAATTTACCATCATCCTCATTCATTCTTTCAGAAGTGATGCAATTTAAAGGCTTCTGAACAAATATGATTGCAGCCTAGTGCCTTGCAGCAACAGAACTTCAGGATCCAAGCTTCTGAATATTACATGCAGTAGGACATACAACTCCAGAGGAAGCAAGTGGGAAAGTTCTAGAATTTGCCTTCTCGGAGTATGGCACACTCTTTGTACTGTAGCACAGAATTAAGATTATGCCTCAGAGTACAGGAAAAAATGATTAATAAATTAACTTAGTCTTTAATCTTTGTGAACTATGAAAATTTTGGTTTAGACCGGCTTCTGGAAAGATTTCATTTTTTTTCTAAGAATTAAGTACTTGAGTTGTTGGGTACCACTACCAATTTTTCTGGATAATTTAGCCTACTCCTTCTCATCGGTTCTTGTGAGCCTCCTGGAATCATTCTGAACAATATACTGCATAACGTAGAGTGCACTGGATCTCAGTAGTGTATGACTTTTTATTGCTGCCATGTTTTTCTACTCTCTTGAAATGCATTAAATATGATAAATAATGTAGTTATTTCATAGAATACTGTGAAGCACATTCAAGTTTCTGATGTGTAGTACAGGTAAATCTCAGTTCAGCTAGTTTGATGGCATTACAATTGAAATCCAGTTTGAACCTTGCCTAAACCCATACTTAAGTTAATTATTGTTATTCTTGTGTCCTAATAAGCTTCTGGCTATTCTTTAATGAAGCTTGCGAAAGCCTGACAGCATAGAGCCAAAACCTGCAAATGTTTGGTCAGAATAATTATGTCTTGCCCCAAAACAAAATGAACAATCATTCATTAAAGAGTGGAAAAAACATGTAATCAGTGGGTTTTCTCTTCAAGCTACTAGCATTTATGAGTTATTTATGAGGTATTTATCACAGTTGTGAATAGGAGTTAATCCTTTATTTGCATAAATAGAGGCCTACATTCAGAAGTTGTTGGGTTGTAGAAGACTGATTTCTACAGAATATATCCATTTAAATTAAAGGTACTGTTAACTTAAGATATGTAAGGAGATTAACAGAGAAATTTTAACCTGGAGGAGGATAAAAGAAGCCTTAGTCAGGATACATGATAATTTTTACAGTGAAACGAGAGATCTGCATTTAGCTTTTATTTTAACATTTCACATGATTTTAATGTTGAATGTTTTCAAAGCATATCAGTCTGTGCATGGGTTTGCAAACATGGTATCTTGTTATTGCACCTCTAAAAGTATAATAGCAGCTGTATTACAGAGTTACCAGACAAAACCGCAATATAACACCCTAATATTTCAAAGGAAATATCTATTTAATTTGCCATTATTTTTAACTGATATTCAATGGGGTTTACAGTTGTGCTTCAGTAATACGTGTATGTATACTATTATTAAGACACATTTTGAGACACAATCCTGTCACATTTTCCTTTTATTTTCCTTTTTCCTTTCAATGTAAAATAAGAGATAATATATAATGCAAAGTTGGCACAAGAAGACATCTCCATCATGGTTATATTTTACAAAAAAACTCTATAAATATTGATTTGAGAAGAATAATAAAATAAAGGTACACAAACAAGAACTATCCTTGAAGAATACCCTTGGAGTAACAGGAATGCCAATAACAACTGCAACGTAAGAAGCAAACATGGAGAACATGGGGACCTGTAGGAGAAGGTTTGGGACTCAGAAAGGTGAAAGTGTGACACAGTAGGGAAGGCAAAACAGAAACCTGGCTCCTCTCTTATATGTTGAGAAGCATCTTTGGCTGTTGCCTGTTTTTAACTTTGTAAATCATTATTAAGTTGAAGGGGCACCAAGACATGACACCTACCATTCATTTTTTTTCTATCTGTAGCATATTTCAAACTTAGGGATAAAAATTGCTTCGTGAACATTTCTTATGGATGGTAAAAGAGAAGACAAAAGCCTGCTCTGAATTTTTTTCTCATTCTTAGAATATGATTGGACACCAGTTTCTCCAGGAAGCATCCTGACAATAAACTGTGCACCTTATCCGGGAGCCCAGAAAGGTTTTTCAGTTTTCATTGTCATCTTGGGTTTTCACATCTCTTCTGTTACTATCAGTGAAAGAGTTAAAAAAGTCTGCTGTGATCGTGCTATTTCATATTTTAAAATGAGAAAAATTAATCTCATTTCATTTTTAATCTGTTCCACCAAGATTTATAGATAATTAATACATTTTTAAAAATAAGTATTTTCTCTGTCATTACCCAAGCTGAAATCTATTTCCAATTTCTAAAACTAGTTCTTCATAAATTGTTAGAACTTCAAAGGGGGTTGAATATGTGTGGCACATTGTGTTAAACTTTCATGGAGCTGTTGCAGAATTTTTTTCCTGCTGAGGCCACTTTAGTGCATTGCAATGGCCAAAGGTAACTGTTAAATGTTTGCTCAGGAGAATCTCCACTACTGCACTGACTGATTGTGCTGTTACCAGTATAAATCAGAAGGGGAGAAGAAAGGGTGTCTAGCGCTATGTTTGCATCATAAAACTGTAGGTGGTGTATGGAAATATAGAAGAAATAAAAGAGAACCTTGATGGATGTTATTGCTTACTGTAATTAAAGGTTTTAAAATCATTTGTGTCTGGCTATCTGTACAAAACTCACAAAGCCTATCCATCATTTGAGTTTTGTTTAAGATTAGTACTATATCTTAAAATTTCTCAGAGAAATGTATATCACAATCTTTAATTTGTAGGAGAAAGGCTACTATGCTTTTGTAGAAACTGTGTGTCTATGCCCTAAAAGGACAGACTATGTCTGCCATGTATGTGTGATGCTGATAATTTATGCTACAGAGCAATAGATTCTTAGATGCATAGAACCAGTTCTTACACACAGTGATATCATAGAAACATAGAATGGTTCTAGTCGGAAGGGACCTTAAAGATCATTGATCTTTGAGTTTCCAACCCCTGTCATAGGCAAGGACACTTCCCACTAGACCAGCATGCTCAAAGCCCCATCCAAACTGGCCTTGAACACTTCCAGGGATGGGGCACCCACAACTTCTCTGGGAAACCTGCTCCAGTGTCACCACCCATACAGGAAAGAATTTCTTCCTGACATCTAATGTAAATCTCCTTTCAGTTTAAAACCATTACCCCTCATCCTATCCCTCCACTCCCTGATAAAGAGTCCCCCCCATCTCTCCTGTAGCCCCCTTCAGGTTCTGGAAGGGGCTCTAAGGTCAACCTGGAGCCTTCTCCGGGCTGAACAACTCCAACTCTCTCAGCCTGTCCTCAAAGCAGAGGTGCTCTAGCTCTCTGATCATCTTCGTGAGCTCCTCCAGACTCACTCCAACAGGTCCATATCCTTCTTATGGTGGGGTCTCCAGAGCTGGATGCAGTAGTAAAGTCTCACAATAGCAGAATAGAAGGATAGAATCACCTCCTTCACCCTGCTGGCCATGGTTCTTTTGATGCAATACAGGATGAGGTTTTTCTGAGTTGCAAGCACACATTGAGAGGTCATAAACAAACACTCCCAAGTCCTTCTCCTCAGGGCTGCTCCCAATCTCTGCCCAGCCTGAATTTGTGGTTGGGATTGCACCAACCCATGTGCTGGACCTTGCACTTGGTTTGGTTGAAACTCACAAGGCTTGCACAAGCCTACCTTTCAAGCCTTTGCTCCTTCCCACTAAGGAGCAAAGTTTTTCCCAGGTTTTGATTCCTTTCAGAGTCATCTTAGACTGTCCCACGAAGGTGTATAAATGAGACTATTCACATCTGGAGGCATGCAGCCATATGGTTCGGTATGGAACGTGCTGGGTGTATAAAATAATTACATCACAGAACGGATGGCAGCAAACGGAAAGCACATCTGACAACTCAGAAAATGCAAAAAGACAATGTTTTTGTACTGCCCCATTTCTTCTAACATATGCCAGATCTTTCTGAGAATATCTTCATGGAATATGACAGACAAATTGGTAGAACAAAAATAAGTGATAACTATGCTATGAGAAGGGACGTGTATGAAATGGTGAAAATCACAGGTCAGTCCAGTGATGCGCTTTAGCTGGGATCATTGGTGAAAGATGTTATCATTATGGACAGCAGCAAGCAGAGGACTTGGTAACAACTAATGAAAGTAAACAGACATATAATCAATTCGTGATGACAGTTTTAAATGCTGTTTACACTATTTCCAAGAGTTCACAGACATTTCTGATACCGAAGCCAGTATGATGTGCATCCCTGCGTTTTCCTTTAAAAGAAATCTACAGTTCAGAACAATTTTTAATATTTGCTAAATAACCCATTTCCTTGTCTAGTGACACAACAGAAGAAAAAAANNAAAAAAAAAAAAAAAAAAAAAAAAAAAAGCAAGCAAACAAAAAAACCCCAACAACCCACTCCTAAAAGTTTTACTCTGGTTGTTTTATTATAGCATTTCTGACAGATTCATGAGTTTTTGTTCTATAATTGACAGTGAAGCATAATGTAATCCATGTTGGCATTAAGATTAAAAAAAAAAACACAAAAAACCTCTGCATGGGGTTTTAAAGGTGGGTCAACATATATTACAGACTTGATTTTGTAGCAACGTGGGTCTTGGTGTTAAAAATAGCAGCAGTGATACACTGAAAACGTTCCAGAAAAAAAAAAAAAAAAAGGCTGAAAAATTCATATCACGTTACTGAAATATCTATATTCATCTCATTTTTTGGTCTATAATGATTTGATAATTCCTCAGGTGCACAGTGAAAGTGGTAGGTTTTGGTTTCCCTAGCAACCATTCAACCTCCATTTTCATAAATTAAAGAGCATATCCAGAACTTGTTGCTGTTTTACTTAATGTAATTTTCTTCTGGGGTTATTCAAACTGGTCAGGGAAACACATAAAGAGATTACTAGGAGGGAAAAAGGGGAGGGTTAATCCCAGGATCTGACCAAAAATCATGATCTTCTCAGTCATGATAATGTCCCTGTGAGATAGGNGGAGGGAGGGAAGGAAAGAAAGAATCCTTTCAAGGTATGGGACACAGGTGAGACTATTTAAACTCAGGATGAAAATTAAAGATGGTAGAAACTAAGCTTGTGGAATGAAAAAAACACCCTTTACTATCTCTCAAATTTACTAGATGAAATTAACAAAGGAATTGAACATCTGTGTGGCAAGCAGCATGAAATACACGGGATGTGGAACCTCTAACTTTGACATCTACTTTAAGAAACATATCCCTTCTACTGTACTCAAAATACAGCTTTCTAGTTCTGGATCACTGAAAAGGAATGTTACTGCCATCCATGATGTCAAAGAGGGTATAAATGTAGTGGTGTTACCAAATGCAAATCACTGCTGGAAAGAATTGCGTTAATTGGATTCACTAAGAGTCAAGTTTTGGGATCTTTCTTCTCTTCAGGGGTTACAGAAATATATATACATAATATAGAAATTGTCACAACACACAGTAGACAATTCCAGTGACTAGAATTGAATCAAACACAAATTTCTTGAGGGTCAAACTGTACCACTATGAGAAAGTTTAACTACTGGCTTTCCTGGGAATTCAAATGTGCTTTGAGATGTGAAAACTTTCAATCATAAAGTTTAATCCCTCCAGCAGCAGGGGACAAGCATAGTTCAGTTCTGAAACCATAAACCCGGGATGTGTTTGCTCTCTTAAATCACTTCTGTCACATTACTGTTGCTTTTGACTAACTGCTGCCCTCCAGCTTTCAGACTCTGCTATGATACTGGAGAAGAAAAAAAACATCGCCGAAGAAAGATCACCTGCCCCAACCTAATTGAGACATCCAGGCCAACAGCTGACCTGAAACAAGCTAAAAAATATTGGTTCCAAATTGCTCTGAACTTCATTCATGACAGAACAGGAGATGTCCACACCTTGGAAGACTGAACTGGATTCTCTTCTCCGTTAGAGACCACCAGCCAACTTGTCAGATATGCTCATATTATGAAGTCCTTGTTGACATGAGAAAAAGAATACAATTTTGTTTTCTGGTTTCATGCGAATTTTCAATGTTGGATATTAGAAATCATTGGTTACCTTGAAAACTGACAAATTTATAGACTAAACAAATTTCCTAAGTAATTCCTGAAGGTAGACAAATTGTCAGAAATCATACGCACAGCATTCCACTATTGTGATAAATATGCTCACACTCTCCAGGTTTTATGAATGTATATGCATTATAAAAATGGAAGTAGGACAAGAATGAGTAAATTTTTTTTTTCCTAATTTTGGTCTATAGTTAGAAAGTCACAAAACACTTACTTACAAACTGGGTCCAATCCTGACTCTCCAGTTTAGAAAGTATGTTAATTATATTCCAGAAAAGGGCCTCCCTTCCCATCTTTGAGGAGAGGAGTAGGGGGCGGGAGAAGGGGAGGGAGTACATTTTAGCAGTTTGGGGCACTTCCTAGATAATTATGTGTAAAGGATGGTAATTAAGAAAAGCTATACTTAATTAGAAATAGTTAAATAATCATTATGAAAAAAGTAATGTTTGTGTAATCCTAATGTGATCTGATTCAATACCACGTATTTTCAATTTCTTGAATATTTTCCTTTCTACACACCTTGCTTTTTCAGCTTTACATATAACATCTGCCTTCTGGGGTGATTTCTTTTTACTAAAATTTCTCAGGATTTCATAACACTTTAGCTACCCTTCTTTTACATAGATTAGTTTATTCACAAATTAAAAATCAGAGCTAAATAGGGACTTCATATGACTGAACACTTCTTAGGCTTTTACAGAAACAAAATTCCTGTAGGGATGGGAAAATAAAATGTATAAAGTTTTTACAAGGTTTCTCTGGGTAGGCAAGAGTAGCACAAATGTTTCCTGCTGCAGGTCACACAGGGTTTCTGTCACAGCAAATATCCATGTGATAGCTTGTGCCTAACATCTAGGTATTTGCAGAGATTTTCCAGTACGTTGCCCAGTGGTGCCTGGGATGATACCTGTGAGCTGTGATTTCTGCCACTTTGCACACTTTTGGAACTCGTGATAAAGAGAATGCTTCATTTATTGGGATGTTTCATTCGTGGGAATGTTTAAAAACTGAAAGGAAGATAAATGAGAGGTAGGGTACTTTTTTAAACCCCACATTAGACCTTGCAAACACACTTACCAAGCTTGCTGAGAGAGCACTTCTTCCTCTCACATCTCTACAAACCTATTTCTCTTGCACAAAATTGTTTCAGCTTGCCGCCTGGCTAGTTTTCTATCTCTTTCTCCTTCAAGATATTGATATTCCAAATAAAGCTGACTGGGTTTGGTACGATTCCCTTTGCTGTACGTTTAGGAGAATGGACAAGGTAGGTGAGCAGCAAAGCAAAAATTGTCAGAGACAGTGAAACTCTCCAAGGCTTATTGTTGTGTTGCAGTCACAATGTGATGTTCTCTTCTGTAAAATCTCCTAGAAGTATCAGAAGATATAAAAAAAAAAAAAAAAAAAAAAAAAAAAAAAAAAAAAAAAAAAAAAAAAAAAAAAGGAAAACACCAGCAAGACCTTCAGAAGAAGAGGTTTTTAAGCCAGAGGATTTCTGTCCCTCTACTCCGCTCTAGTGAGACTTCACCGGGAGTACTGCATCTAGTTCTGCAGTCTTCAGCACATGAAGGACATGGACCTGTTGGAATGAGTTGGAATGAAGTTCATGAAGATATTTCAAGGGCATCTGCTGTGAGGACAGACAGAGAGTTGGGGCTGTTCAGCCTGGAGAATAGAAAGGTCCAGGGAGAGCTTATAGTGACCTTCCAGTACCTGAAGGGGCTACTGGAGAGATAGGGAGGGACTCTTGATCAGACAGTAGAGCAATAAGATGAGGGTTAATGGTTTTAAAATGAAGAAGGGGAGATTCAGATTAGATACTAGGAAGAAATTCTTTGCTGTGAGGGTGATGAGATCTAGGCCCAGATTGCCCAGAGAAGCAGTGGCTGTCCCATCCCTGGAGGTGTTCAAGGCCAGGCTGGATGGGGCTTTGAGCAACATGGAGGTGCCCCTGGCCATACCAGGGCGGTTGGAACTAGATGATCATTTAAGATCACTTCCAACTCTAACCATTCTATGATTCTATGAGCTCATGACTGGATATCATATCCATCGTCTATCCAGCTTTCAGATTCCCCATATTTGAAGGAAAACAAATTTTTGACTCCTATCACTTTGACAAATATGGTCAGTACGTACCAACAGATTCAAGAATCTTTTGTGGGTGCCAAGGTCATGTAGAGTGAGAAGACCCCACTATTTAGCTCTTGAGTCATAAAACCTCATTTCCCTTAAAAATCAGGCTAAAAATGCACCAAACACCCCCGTTTTCCAAAAGCAAAGAGGAAGATGAAGAAGTAAAAACCCCAAACCCTCAACCTCTCTTCAAAGCCGTGACTAAATCATAAATGTTCTTCTACATTTTACTTTCTTTCAGTAGTGTGCTGATAATGTTTACATGTTTTTCTCCAAAAATTCATTAGAAATATTGCTATGTGTACAGCTCACGGCGTGTCTCCTATGACAAACTTCTTAATGTTCCTTGTGGCTCAGAACAGTTTTTAGAACAGACTGATTATGGCTTTATTAGAATCCAGATTTGAAAAGTACATGCATAAGTTATTTAAGTGAGCAGTCTTTTACTTATGGAAAAGCATCATAACTATTAAATTGACGCATTTGTTAGTAAATGGGTAAGCAAGTAACTTGTTTCACAGACGCCAGTTTAATGGAGCTACTGAGCTAACAAAAGGCAATTCTTCAATGTTTATGAAAACATATTCACAGTTTGCCTGTGAAAGCCTCTTTCTTTTGAGACGGTATGGTTAAATGTTCTGATAATTCATAATTTATAGCAGTAGAATTTGAAAGATGGCAACCTCCCTGGTCTTAAAATTTACAGTCAAACTGCTTAGTTTTCCTGACAGTCAGAGGGTCTTATTAGTTTCTTCTAATCAGTTTTAAATATATTTATCAAGTTTTCCAAAGACAACATTGATTTTAAATGTAACTTGTGCTTCTTCCTACTGATGGCTAGAAACAGCACTTTGTTTAAGGGAATTGCCCTGTCTAAGAATTGACTTAAAACACATTAAAGTGTCTTATGGATGAAAGAAGACATAACTTCAATGGGCTTGTATTTTTTTTTTTTGCCTGAAAAAGCCACACAGAAAGGAGAGATACCCTGTACAGATGACCCGATTTGGCTCTGTTGCACTCACTGCTCTTTCACACGTGACTGCCATCTGGGCAAAATTAACTGTGTGGAATCAGTTCAGAAAGTCAAGATCCATAGGAATTTAAGACACTAATTCAGACACTAGGGGCACATGAATAGTATATAAATCTCCAGCATTAGAGAAATGTGTCTATTTTCCATTTGCACAGGTCCCTTTGCAACACTAGTAACAACATTACTTCTCCAGCTATGCTTTTATTATAGATGCTAATCACATGAGAGTACCATTCTTGACTTACATCGTATCCAGGAAATCTGAGTTATTCATATTCAATAAAGTCATACCCCTAAGTATGATTGTCACAGGAAATGTACTGGAGAGAATGAATTCAGGATAGAAATAAAAACTTGTTTTCAGATACACTTGAGTCACAAACTGTCCCTAATCAAGTTGGAACTTGATGATCTTTAAGGTCCCTTCCAACTCTAACCATTCTATGATTCTATGTTTATATTCACCTATGGTAAATTGATGACATTATGATTTTTTTTTTTTGTTCCCATCATTGATTTGCCTGTCAAAGGCAGAAATAGTATCTTTGCATACATTTTCAGATTATCTAGAAAAATTACATTACTGCATTATTGCTTTTAACATTCTTGGAAAATAGATCCAAAAGTGTTTTGGTGTGCAAGAAGAACCTTGCAATTATTTCATATTTCATAAAAAGAGCATGAAATATAGGAATGTTGGTTCTCCCAGATTCTCTGTCCCCCAATCTATTTGCTATAAAAGCTTTGAAAAATGACATCTGCTTTTCTCCATTTTTCACATTTCAAAGTTTTTTAGTTCCCTTTCAAACAGAACATACACTGCATGCCTATGGGCAGACCTGGATTCCACACAGGATTTATAATAAAACATCCTTTACTGCCAGATACCCTGGAAATCTTAGACCATCTGGTTTCACAATACAGTTGTAGCTGATTATCTGTTAAAGAGCTAATTAGAAACACATGGTAGCAGTTGTGATAGCAGAATTGTTGATATTTGTCTTACATATCTTTTGAAAAGCAATCAAAAAACAAAAAAAAAGGAAGGAATCTGTCCAAAACAGATTCCAAAATAGGATGAATTAATGATATAAAAGGCAGACTCCACTGGGATTAAGATGCGTTATCTTTGTCCAAGAATAATACTTCAAAGTATTACATTGCCATTTTCATTGACTGGGGTATCAAAAATAACACACATGAAACTTCTTTGCTTACTGGCTGCATCTCTCCCCATCATATGAAAGACAATATATCTAAGTATAACTGACCCTATAGATAAAGAACAAAACCAAAATGGTAAAATATAAAGTCAAAAACACAATGAGACTCCACTACTTAAGGATAACTGAAATATATTTTTATTTTCTTGGCAGAGTTCGATCTTTTTTCACATAGAAGAAATTCTTGCAACATTTACAGCTGAATAATTGCCCTTACAAAAGCATCAAATGGGGAATTTTCAAAAACAGCAAACTGACTTAAAAGTTATTTGTTACTTCTGACCATATTGTCACTCTTTCTATGAATACAAACAAAACTACTGCGATGAGCTAGGTTACTGGACATCAGCTGGGGTCTTACAACTGTCCACTTGAGTGCTCCGAGTCATTGAGAAATAAAATGTCTAAGCAGCTCAAAGTACCATTAAATTGTTATTTTTTGTGAGTGGTTATAAAAATGTAGCTGAGTTAGAACAAAGTATCTTTTGGAACTGGAAGAAAAATTAAAGTTTTACTCTATCTTTCCTGCCAAATTTGTTGTCAAACTGCAAATAGATTCAGTTGTATTGTAATATTTCTTAAGAATAAGCCATTAATACAAAAAGATCCTTCTTTTCTCTGATACTAACCTTGCCCAACAGACAAAAGTCAACATAAAACATTTGTTTGAAATTCAAAGAAGCTTTCTCTTCTATACATTATTTGATAAAAGGATTTTTTTCCAATTGTGTTTTGCATTCTTGTGTTTTGCATTACAGGTTCTTTAGACCACAATAAAAATCCCTTTATAACGTCAGTCTACAGGTGTTAAACACTCTAAATTTTTGATTATATAGCTGATGGCAAGTTAAAGGGCTTTATAGCTTCCAAATAGCCTTAAAGTGCAACTACTTGTAACTTATTTTTCCCAAATTGTAAGTCCCATTGTACAATATTAGGCCAGAATTCTACATTGTAACTTGAATTTGCACAGCTTGATATTTCTGCAAAACAGGAATGGTTGTGGAGTTTTTGGTTTTGTGTATTGTACTGAAGGGCTGAATTATTTTCCCTGAGCACCCCCTGGAATATCTGAATAGCTATTTTACTATTTAAACAATTCTTTCTCCTACCCTCTTCTCACTTCCTTGAGCACACCATTAGTGGCTTTATACCACTTTAATATTATTTCAACCTGGCTGAGAAATATTAAATGTTACAATTGATGCCAAAAGCTTTGGTTACTTTTGACACGAGTCAGAAAGAAGAATGCTAGCCTTTTCTAGCAGCCTTATATAAAGGATAACACAAAATGCAGGACAACAGAAAATCAAGAGCTTTTTGCAGCATTTGTAATTCATCCTGACTCATGGTTCCAGCATAAGTAGAATTTATAACCCTGATGATTAAACCTAGTCTGTGGTGAATTTTTAAACCAGTATAATTACTAGTAGTAGTTGTTACTATTATTATTAAAGTGCTAGAGAAAACAAAGGAAAGATCACAATAGTATACATGTATGTGTATATATATATATATACACACACAAATTTGTGTTTCCTTATGAATTCAATAGGGATTTGTACATTTAAACAAACTATATTAGCTGATTAGTTAAACGAATTATATCAGCCTCAGTCATATCAGTCTAAACGTGGTTAACTTCCCTTCTCAAACAAGTAAGCATAATTACAGCAACATCAAATCCTTCATAATATCTAATCTTTGTCTAACAATAGAAAGTTGTCACGCTTTTTAATAGATAAAGCTATACAAGTTTTCAAGTATTGACTTAAGCTGTAATGTGTAGCCAACCTTAAACTGCTGGAATCTACTTAAATTATGTTTATAAGACAAGGAATAAATTCCAACATGATGTAGACAGAGGGAGACACAGAACATTTGCCAAAGGAGCAGGAACACCTGCATTAATAGCCTTGCCATCGAGAAATAAAAAAAGATTATTCACTTAAGCAAGTCTGATGTATTATAGGCTTACACAGTAGTTGGGATGAAAAGGATTTGCCATTTTAAATGAACCTATGAATGACTATTAGTACTAACTGTCTTTCTTCCTGATGTATCAAACCAATTAGCCATGTTCTCTCCAGAAAGAGGAGTAGCACTGTCATGTGGTACATGTCAAGGATTCCATTTAAAGGAGTTCCTCCATCTGATTTGTCATAACAAAGCATTAATGTTTTCCCTGAAAAAGCTAGAGACAGAATAAGAAATAAAAAAATTGTGATCAAGTTATATTTAAATCCTTGTAAGTACAAGTCCATTATTGTAAATTGTTATTTCCCTTTCACCAACTTCCATCAAGTGAGGGTATTTTAATCTGCAGTGTAGATGAAGGCACTTCTTTCCTTTTAACTGCAATTATGCAGTTTATGATCATGATTACTCTTGGAAGATGCTATAATTATAAAGATTAATTTGCAGTCGGAGCAATAGAAGTGCATCTCTTACATCAGCAATGTGTCAGATTCCGAGACTGAAGCTTTCAAATAGAGAAATGAGATTAGAAAATCACAGTGCTTGATAGGTCGGGCAAGAATATGAAAATATTTTTTTTTTGTCATTAGAAAGCTTTTGTGCTGATATGTAAGAATGGTAATGAGCCTTCTTCATCAGAGCAACTTTTTAAGTTTGTAAAAAGCCTTTAAGTGCTAATTAGGTAAGTACCCATTAGAAATCAAATTAGGAACAATTAACACTCATTCTCACTGCTAAGGAAAAATAAAGGAAGGAAATATATTTGGGATCATGAAAACTTTTACTTGAAGGTTTTTTAACTTGAAATTAAGTGCACATCAAAGTACTTCACTGTGGAAGAATTCAAAATCCCCAATTATAGCCTGTACTTTATATAATCCTTATTCAAGCAGAGACCAGAAGTTCTTATGAAGAATAGCTAAAGGTATAATATGTTGTATGTCATTGTTATAAGAAACAAAAATTTCCCGAGTAAGCCAAAACTCTTGGCAATATTGTACACAACCACAGTTACAGCCAGAGATTTGGAGGGGGGATGGGGGAGAGGGGAGGGAGAAGAGGGGGAAAGGAGTTTGAGTAAGTTTTTTTTCTTGTTCTTTGTTAATATCAACACAATAGAGATCAACTGAACAGGGACAACATGCTATTTTTTTGCTGTTTTTTCTTACAGCTCTTTGAAAACAAATGGATAACCTATCAATATACTCGTGAAAACTCAACAGGCACATAGACCAAGAAAATGACTTCTGCGTGTCCCCTGTCAGTGGTAATTTGTTCACATTTGGATATGCTTCTTAGCTACCTGGGAGGGTGAGCAAATTGATCTCCAGAAGACGATTAACTGTCATGAGGAAGAAGAACACTGAATTTCTTACAAAAAATTATTTCCAAACCTGAAATGAAATGGGATTTTTCACAATTTCAGATACCTTCTTGTGAGGACTCAGCAAGAAGGGATGGCAAGGGAACCTGGTGAGAAAATATACTGCAGGTAAGAGATTTTATATCATAGAATGCTCTGTAGCAACAAAACCCACAAAAGACAACAGCAAAGAACCAGGCAGACCAGGCCTGATATAAACAATAATTTAATATATGGCCTTCTTGCTGTTCTTATGTCAATGATCCCTACTAAAATTTCTCAGTTTCTGATTTTATTTTCTCTTTCAGTTATCTTCCTTTTTCATTGCCACTTACTGGGCTGATATTCACTTAAATGGAGCAGATTTCCAAATGATTAGCACTATTAGGAAACGACAGAATATTTAACTCTGAAAAGTATTGGAAGTTTTTCTATTTTATCAAGAAATGCATCTCCTGCATATTTTAAAGAACCGTATTTCCTGTAAAGACACATTTATCATTCAATAGCTTTAACCTGCAGCAGTCTAGCCAGCCTGAGGTTTTCAGAAACCTTTTTTCAATATCCTATGTCTTCCAATCTAATCAGGTCATCTAAATTAATTAACTGCTTTAGAAATTTAATGTTTTCTACAATTTTCCTAAGAAACTACTGAGGCGTTGAAGGTGTTTTAAATCTATCTTCAGTTAAGCAGTCAAACAAGTCCAAAGGACAGATGAAAGCTGACTACATTTTACAATCTTCCTCTGGGAGTTCTAGCCATACTCACTTCAAAGTCCTAGAACTGGAAAGCATTCTGTTCCTAAGCAAGCTAACAAGCAGACCAAGGAATCTTTTACATGTAGCATGGCATCCTCCACCACTATACGTTTATTTAAGGTCAAGTATTTATTCAAAGGTTGATCAGAATGCTTGAATTTCTATTTCCTGAGAAATTAAAATTAAAAAGTTCTATTTCAGTATGAAATACTGGAATTTAAAGTAGCTCATCAAAAACAAATATCATACTTTCCTCTTCTACGATCACAAATTTCATATTAAATGAATCAGAGCCTGAAGTCAACTATAGCTTCTGTCTCTCCTTAAAGGCTAGGCTTGACAGTACCAGCTGACTGTCATTGCATCAAAACCCTCAGAATGTTTATAAATGAGATAAATTTCTCTGCTAAAAGCAGCTGTGAAGACAACAGCAAATTTTTCATTTTTTAAGAAGATGGAGTGGGAGCAAGTGAGTGAGACCACACTTAATTGCAGAGCTTCACCCCACCCTCTGCCAAGTCTTTTTAACAATAAAAAAATAAAGAAGTGTGTTAGTTTTCTTGCTAAACACAGTTAATGTCCTTACTTGTGAACCTGTTGGATTAGATAGATTAACTTCTCAGATGCTACAGTTTTTAATTTTGTTATTTTATGTTATGAAGACAACTTTGCTTCAGAACAAGGTGAGAGTAGGATCAGTGAACTCGAGAAAGAGGTCAAAATGTTTCATTTTAGAACAGCTAATGTATTCTGAAAAAAAAAAAAAATTAAAGTATTCTTCCTTTTTTTTTTTTGTTGTATTTCAGTGCAATCAAAAATATAGATTCTAAGGCTTAGGCTAAGAGTAGATTGAGTACATTAGGTTGTAGTTGTTTTATAGTTTCCAGAAGATATTTATTGTATATATGCTAAGTGAATTTCTGCTTGGTTTAAGAATGCACTCTGCCATTATAGGTTCATATAAGAGCCTAAACAGCAGAGAACTGAATTTTCCAAGACTAGAAAGAAAAAGAGACTTGTTTGTGTTTGAGAGAAACCCAAACTACTACAGGAATCTTCTGTCCTAAGTTTTGAATAATAATTGCTTGACACCAGCATGGAATATGCATAAAGCTGTACTATGTATCTCCAATCTTAGCATTTGTCAGGGGGACTTAATTTTTGTCTATAGTTTTTGAGTTTGTATGGGAGAAATCTGTCTGAATAGATAGAGAAAGTTGAGAAAGTTTTTAATCAGTTCAGTTTTGTCAAAGTGAAATCTTCAAATTACATCGCATATTTGTGTGCGTTAAATCATCAGTATTTTAGAGCCAGAAATAGTTCTGTGTCAGCTGTCAAGGTTCATTCTGAAGTTTAGTCGAGCTTATAAAGTAAAACAAGCATATGCTACATGTCCTGGTATTTTTCTTTTTGTAAGGCGTACGAAGACTCGTGTGATGTTGCAGGTGAAAAAGGGAGAAAAAATTCATCTTCCCTTCACCTTGCTCACCTTCACAGATGTACTGTCTGATGGATGTGCACCTTCCTCTGAGAGGTTTCTTCTTTGTATAATAATGGTAAGCAAATCTGAAGATGCTGTTTTTATACAATTTCTCCATCTTTAGAAACCTTCTGGATTTTGACTACTGCAACTCTTCTTTGAGATATTATTGTTGGATAGCTTATTACTATGCATCCATAATGCTTTAACTCAATGAAGAAAGCAATTTGTTTATCTCAGACAAAGTGCAAAGTCTAAGGCTTTCCACATAGTGCTAAGAAAAAGTTAGTAATACCTCATGTTGACAGGTCACAGAAGTCACATAAGCCATTTTTAAACTTGAACAGTAGGTATATTATCTGTAGCTTTTCATTATTTTCATCTTCAGGCATTTACATAGTAGCTGATTCTGAATTAACTTCTTTAAAACAAAATTTAAGAAAAAACCACAAAATTTCTGTCAGTCTTTGTTAATTAGGAGCTCATTAGTCAAATTTGCTGCAACTCAATTTGCTGATTTTCCTCTGTTGAAATGAATCTTGCCTTTAATTAATGGATGATAGTGCTGATAACAGAGGACGTTTTCGTCACTGAGCACTGATGATAGATGGCTTGCCTGTTTAATTGAATTGTTACTTGACAACATATTGTCTTTGAGAGTACTGTGATTTGTATCCAAAGATAGGAGGTATATTGCAGGGTAATGTGAAAATCCTGTTTACTTGTTGGAATTGTCACTAGTTCATACCAGAGAAACTACTGACTATTTCCTGATTCCCACTGGAAAACTGGGCATTTGAATCTTATTTTTCTCCCTTTGCTTATCTGGAAGCTTAAATGCAAAAATAGGGAGAACAAAGAGTACATGGTCACTGTCAAAATTTGCTAATAGAAATATTCCTATTCTACGGTTAATTATGCACATTTATAAATTCATTTATACCAAGTTTCAAAAAATGTAAATACTACGTAAAGATTAAATTATTGTCTTCTACTTATCAAGATTTCTATTAATTATTGGTGGTGTTCTTTAACAAGCTGTGTCATAGCACATTCAGATCTTAACTCTGACTCATTATTATTTTGCCTAATTTGAAGAAAGTGTCTACATAAAAATCTGTAAATTTGTTAAAGAATAAATGGAAGTAAGAATGAAATAAATCTCTGCAAGTGCAGAATATTTAAGGATCTGTATTGAAGAATATAGGAAATGCAACAGAAAAAAAAAAGGTCGAAAGAAATTTGGCATAGCTAAAGAGCAAGGCAGAGGAGGAAAAAAGTGGCCAAGGAATCCTTCACTGAATTTCTAAATAAGAAATAATCAAAAAGAAACTGTCCTAAACTCATAAAAATTAAATGTTAACACATACAAACTCAGACCAAAACCAGTTCAGTGAACAAATCATATGAAGCATAGCATCTAATTAACATGTCTTTGTTCAAACATATAAAAGCAGGAAGCCGTCTGGAGAGTTTATGTGAAGCCTACAGCCAGTCCAGATACAAAATAAATATACTACCACCGAAGAAAAATTCAAATGACCTGGCTCAAGAACTTCAAAGAGATTCATCAGTCTTCCTGAAGGACTCATTAACCGATCCCTCCTAAATAATTAGTAGAAGCAGCTACAGAGCTGATAGACAAATGTAAAAAATTAAGGAAACAAATGCAACAACTTCCAGAACTAGGTACTATTTTACCTGTAGACGTACAGGAACTGAATTATGAAATAGCTAATCTACTGTTATGTAAAATGAGACCATTGATTTTCTAAGATTCCGTAAGTCTGAATAACAGCAATTGAAAAGCCTGGTATTTCTATCAGGCAGATGAATAACATATATAATAAAGAACAGAGTCAGGGTGCTCATAAATGAGCAACATATTAGGCAAGAGTTGTCATGATTATAAAAGTTACCTCATAAATCTTCTGCAGTTCCTTGAAAGAACTGTAACAAATGTGTGAAGAAAGAAAATCAGTTAAAAACCACTTTGTGAACTTAAAGTAGACTTCTGATATGCTCCTTGTTAGCAAAGCGAGAAAGAGGGGCCAGTGAAGATCATCCAAGAATTTTCACCAGCTCTTTATTGTTCAATGCATTCATTCACAATGTGAAAAAAAGCTGTGAATAGCAGTGACATAATTTGCCTATGATCCTAAATTATTTGGGACCATAGAGACAGAATCTGAAGAACCTCCTTATGAAGTACCTCCTGTTGATATGAAGTACCTCCTGATACTATTCAGTGATTAAGCAATAAAATGCAATGTTGAAATTGCATGTAGTTAAATGCAAAGTACCCCTCATTCCACTCCATCAATTTTAATTTTACACGTATAATAATGGAGTCAGACCTTAACTGTCAACATTCAGGAATGAAACATTTAAGTTATGATAAGTAGTTCTAGACTCATTAGCAGCCAGAAAAACAAACTGAATTCTAGAAACTATTGAAAAATAATAACAAATAGAATATCCTTATGCAGCTGGAGAAATGGATGGACTTCATGGATCACTCATTAAAGTAAATCTCCCTACCTCTGACTCAAGAAAAATACAGTAAAGCTGCAAAAGATTTAAGGAAGATACTAGGGATGAGCAAAAAGTATGTAGCATGTTCTGTATGGTGAATGATTGAATAGGTTAGGCTGAAAAATTCATGAATGAGGGAGAAAACCATGGGAAGCTTTTCAACCATAGGAGAACTGGAGACCTGAATAGTGATAACGAACCATCATTCCCTTCACTACACAAAGCATCTTCTTGCTCACCTCTTCCTTAAATCTTTTTGTTAACTTATGTAATGTATGTTGTGCAAACACGTTTAACACATAAGCGTCCACGTCACCAGTTTCTAAGCTTGTGTGACTTCCAGAGGACTATTGAAGAAACCTGTTGACACACTATAACTTCCTTTTTCTGCTAAAAACCAGAACAGATACTCCCCTGATAACTGCTAATACTGCGTTTAGAATTTAGCTCTTTTCCTGCCTAATAAGGAAGAAGAAGGAAAAATTCTTATTTTGTCCTGTTTCTTGAAGGAGGACATCCATGAACAGATTAGCCTTGGAGATGCTGGAGAAATGCTATAATTTCCCCACAGAAGACTAGCTAGTAATATTCAGGAATATAATAACAAACAAATTTATATTTTAAAAAATGTATGTCAGAGGGGTAGTGTCAGCAATTTAAGACAATCAGCATTTCAGGGGATTAATGTTGAGAAATAAAATTAGGGAACATTTTAAGTCTTGATCCTGACCTTATGAAGTCTCATAGAGGATTTGTTCCAGAACTTCGAACTATATTAATTTTGCTACACTTAAATTCCTGATGCTTATGGGTAAAGAAAATGGGGTTGAGTGTATAAGTTAGTTGCAAATGAAGTAGCAAGGCATCTTCGTACATGTGAAATAAGAAAAGACACATGGCAGCCTGTATCCACGACATATTATTTATTTCCTAATAGATGCATAGATCTTTGTGAATGTAAAGAATAATCCCCTCTTTATAATTCCCATCTGTACGTTAATCACTTCTTTTGCCTCCACTGATAAAAGACCCCTGAGCTCATTAACTGTCCATTTATATTTACTTTTCTTGCAATGTTTATTGGTTTTCATTGTATTTCATTGAAATACATTAGTAAATTGATGTGAAATTATTAGCAATTAGCTGCCACACTTCCACAAACCCTGTGAAAATTAGCAAAAAACATCCAACAGCTGTTGAATAATAAAGAGAAATAGTCTCATTGCTGCAAAACATTTCAAGTGCCACTAACTAAAACGTTAGCATTCTGTGAAGAGTAGCTGTTACATGACAGCAATGAGATAGGAGAAGATGGTGCTGCAGGACAGGCATTGTTAAAACTTATTTAACATGTTTATATCAGGAACATGAGTTCCCACAACAGATGACTAATCACAATAAAAATCTCACCTCTGTCCAAAACCCAAATTAAAACAATTCTTCTCACCACAGGGTTGTGCTGATTTACATGTATTTAGGTCTTCACCTTCATTGTTATTTCACTTTTTTTGCTGTTCTCTTGATCTTGGGATTAAGCAATCAGCCATGATGGTGCACTGTGTGTTCTGAGCATAAATGTTACACGTGTTCTATCTCATTATTTGATGTTGAAAAGACTTAACTTTTTTGCCCCGCCGAAATCAGAAACTTTGCTGTGCAGCAATGCTACTGATGAAAGCACATACAAGCAACTTGTAGAGAGGCAAGATTATTTCTGTAATGTATCACTAACAAATTTGAGAAGTTTATTGCATAACAGGAAGCAATGCCAATCTTCAAAAACATCCTTCCAGAAAGTCCTAGTTGATAATGACAAAACTTTATCTGTTAAGTTTCAAATTCAGTCAAAAAGGGAGCTGCTTATATATCCAGGTATCACTGAAATGAATTCCAGGGAAAATATCCTCAAAATCCTCTCTAGCAGAATGCTACTAGTGATCTTACTGGTGACACTTTCAAATATGAAAGAGGTTTCTTCGCTTCAGAATTCTGCAGAAATTTATTCCATGTTAGAATTCCCCTCTAATTCCAAACATCTGTCCATTGTGAAGAGCATTAGATTGGGATATTTAGATGGATTTTCAAGTCTTCAATACTATAATTCTCATCAATCAGTGTATAAGGCTTCATTATTGCAATCTCTTATTAAAATTTTAGCTGAATTAAACTTAAAAGACTTGTGCGAAAGTGCTAGGTTTTAGTCAGGTGTGTATTTGTTATTATAAGGGAGATCTGAGACTGCACACGCTCCCCAAATAAAAACCTTTTGCATTTAAGAGACGAGAAGTGTGAGACTGTACTTGGACACCTTGGAAAAAAAAAAAAAAAGAAAAGAAAAAAAAGATGTGACATGACTTCTTGTCTTCCATAAGTCTGTGTGTGGCTGAGCAAAGATCCAACTGGTCTGATATTAACAGTGATGAAAGACAAATTTTTGCTTGAAGGTAGAGTTCTTTTTGAAATTGTCACGGATGAAAATTCCTCAGATGTCTTGTCTTACAGTTCCTTTTAATTCCTGTACTTGTGGAAACTCCATAATCAGTCTATTAATGACAACAGTCTTGCTGTATTCCAACAAAATCCTGGTTGGAGCGTCAAAAAAAATGTGCTCATGGTGCAGCTGCAAATACTTCTGTTAATAAGATGTGAAATTCTGAAGAAAGTTGCTCTTAAAACAGGAACATAATTTTCTTCCAGCAGATGCCACTGTACTTCCTCTGGAGAAACATCCTAGTGTGTGTTCAGGCTCACTGTGACTTACAGATAAAATTACACAATTGCTACAGCAAGCAGTCATTTAAAACTATACTCATCTCCTCTCCTGCAACAGCTCTTCTGGGCACTGTAGAGTTAGAGGTATTAAGATGCTGATGTATCACCTTCTTATTTGCCTAATTAGCAAAAGGCTTATATGCAGTCAGCCACTAACAAATTTCAGTTTCTGAGATTTCTTGTAAAATTTTTTGAGCCCTTACCCAGCCACCTGTCAAAATGAATCAAATAACCTGAGTGGTAAATGAGTAGCACTTCTCCACTCACAACTATAACTAAGCAAATGATTCAAGCACGAAGCTCCTACTGAGGGAACCCAACCCCCAAAACAAACCCAGAAAAGACTGACATCTAAAATAGAGCCTTAGCCATCCATAGTATTCAAGAGTACTTCTTTGTCTGGACCATGTTGTCCTCCTAAACCTGAGAACAATGCTCCAAAATGCTGATGTTATTCTTCCTTTTCAAATTCTACTTTGCGTATACTTCAGTGTCTGCACTGAAAGGTCCAGCTGTAGGCAAAACAATTGAGAATTTGGCTACTGGTAAAAAAAGAGTAAAATGGGACCATATAATGGATTTCATTGTAATGTTTGCCATCCTGCACAGATATTCTGGGTATGAAAGTCATGTCAGAGCGGGTGTTCTCAATGCCTGCTAGGTGTTCCTGTCACTAAGTCTGTAGAGTTGAAGGGTGGTAACCATATGACTGTCTGCTTTACCACCCATTGCATGTACAGCAGATTGAGTAATGTTTGAGTAAGTAAGGCAAAAGAGCTCTTTCTTTCTTCCCAAACTCCCCAGGGTCTGAGCTTTCAATTCTATAAGACTTATTAACTGACTTAGAAAGTATGTTTGCATTTTTCCTGTGAGGCAAAATAAATAACAAAAAACATTCATTAAACATGTGGTGTAGTTCAAGTGAATCAGAAAATTATGGAAATTTACTGAATACTGAAATTATGATTCAAAGGCTATGCTGTCTAGAGTGAATAGCTAAGCTACGTCTCAGAAGTCTTTAATTCCTGAACATGAATGCAGATAGTCTGGTTTAAAGGATAAAAGACCCTTCCCCTTACTTCCCCTCACTTCCCTTCCCCTCCCTCCCCCTCCCCTTCCCCTCACTTCCCTTCCCCTTTCCCTCACTCCCCCTCCCCTTCCCCTTTCCCTCACTTCTCCTTCACATAAGACTGTGAACACTCTCATTAGATAAATTTTACCGAGGTTTTTTCTTTTTTTTTCTTCTTCTGAACTGCCTGCTGATAAAATTTATCTAAATGTCTTACTGTGTATTTTCTTATGACTTTTGAGGGAAAACATCAAGCACAGAATGTTGTCTCAGTGTCTTTCCAGAATAACCACTGCTTTTAAGTGGGGAAAATATTGCCTTTTCTCTTTATATACAAATCCCAGGTTAAATAAGGTCTTACTTAGAGGAAAGAAGTATCATATGAAAAATAGCCAACAAGCACACATCAATGCATTGTACCCAGTGAGCGTTCTCTTGCGTTTTCTTTTGTCTTCCTGTAACTATAACTCCAAAAATAATGGTCCTCTCCAAGCCTCTGATGTAGGACGATGCAGAATTTAAGGAGCAGCACCATTTTTTTGTTTTACTATTTTGTTTCACTATTACTTTTTCATTTATGTGACAGGCCTAAGATCTGTTTTTTATCTTTTACTGCCTATGTGTTTTCTCAAAATTGTGATACCTACTAATGGTTACGTCTTTGCAGCTACATTTAAAACATTTCTGATGGAGGGTTTGTTCATCTTCTGTTGCAGAGCTGTCCACGGCTCCTATGAATAATTTCTCTGAGGTAATGGACCTATTGCAATCTATCAGTGCTTGAAAATTTTGTTAGCAATCAGCGAGTATTGCATGATTTGCTGCTTTACATAACACCATGAACAATTCCAACCATCTTTCTGTGAGCCTTTTACATGTACAGCTCCCCATGCTTTGAAAAGTGAGGGAGGAGGAGGAAGGATTTGAAGCAGCATCATTCTGGGGTACCAGAGAAGGAGGAAAATTCCTGTTTGTTTTCAGCAAAGGACTGTGGAATTGCGTTACCTTCCAAAAATTTTTAACCACTGAATTTTATCAGAGACTGTCTAGTTTACTCATGGAATGCAGTAAAAAAATACTGTGTGAAAGAAAGGGAGACAGCATCACAGCATTCAAGAAGAAGATGTACAGACACCTCAGTCAGATTTATTGTTCACAAATCAGCTACTGCATAATCTGGAGATGCTTGGATTTTGTTGGTTTTGTTTGTCAACATTGCCTCTAGCTCTTCCTTGATATTTTCCTAAAAAAATCCCTGTAGGAGATAAGTATGGTGGTTCCACAGGTAATTCACTGTGATGTAATAAGAAACTTGCTTTGTGTTATTGTCTTTCTTCATTGTCTGAAATTGCAAGAAACAGCATTAGAACATATTGTAATTCAGCCTCATTTCTTTAATAACCTTGATGTAAAATGAGAAACTCTCTGGATGAACTGTCAAAAGAAACAGGCTGGCTGATTGTAAAGGATGTAGGCCAGCTAGTATCACCCTTTAGTGCAATCTGGTCTGGAAAACTAGCCAAAATATGGTCTGAGAAGCTCCTGGAATCCAGGTTGCAGTCCTTAGTCTCAAGAAATGTAAGAAGGTCCATTGCTCTCCACACACTCAGAAACAAATTGCACAATGGTGACAGTTGTACTACTCGGATGTGTAACCTCTTTGCTTCTGAAGGGCTTTTATTCTCTAAAGATATACTGTACATGTGCAAGACCCATAAGCAGTGTACAGGCAGACCCTACTGTTAGAGGGGGAAAAGTACATTGTTATTTGAGGAAAAATTAAGCTCAAAGGACTGACATAGAGGACAGTGACAGAGCACATTGTTACCAGCTGTCCCAGATAAATATTTTACACCCGTAGTGTTCCTACATTAATATTGATGATGTATTGATATTTTCCACATTTGCAATAAATATTAATGAACTACTGGTGCAAACAGCCAGAAGAAGTGGGATGATTTGTTACTCTCTAGTTTCCCCAATTTGCTGTCTTCCCAAGGCTATACATTATCAAGAATAACAAATGGCATTCATAGGGCTCCCTCATTAACATGCATTAACTGTGTCAGAGTGTGCCTCATGGTTTACTAGGGTCAGTTCAGGAGAACCTCCATATCTTCAGACAATAAAGTAATAAAGAATTACGGCATCTTTAAAGAAAAGGCTTTGCAGGTTGTTTTTGGTCTCTTGCAAAGTTGTAAACCAGGTTCAAGCAATTCTCTTGCCAATGAGTATCATCTTACTGACCACCTTTGTCAAAAGGATCCACCTTATGAAACTTACTTATCATTTGTATTTTCTAATTATATTGTTTAGAAATGCACTGGATTATCTATCAAGTTTGGTCATAAAGGGTTTTGTTGACTTCTGGAGGTGGTACTCTGTTCTTTTGGTTTATAGCATCTCTAGGACTCACTGTTTCTGGAGATCTTTCTTGTTTATAGTAGATTCTATACAACGTAGTCAAGTTTGCCATGCAAGTACTGCACAAAAAATGCTACGATACAGGCCTCAGCTCAGTTTCTAATCTAATGTAGGGAAAAGGTGGAGAATGACAATGCTCCATCTTGCCATAGATTTATACAACTCAGTGTCACCTCAGGACAAAAGATTGTCTTCTGTGTCTCAGTTAATCACATCAGAAAATTTTTGAATGAAGCATTAACGCCTTTTACTCCAAAATAATCAAGGGTTTAAAATGTCTCTGGTTTGGTTTGTTTCGTTGGCTTGAGAGGTATTTTGTTTAATTGAAGAGACTTCTTTTCTTTACTGACTAACAAACCTATATTTAGCTACAAAAAAAACCCTAATATTTATATTAATAGTTGAGCTACCTGTGAAGGAAGAACTACAGATATATAATCAATCCAAGAAATCCAGCATAGTTTATCTATTGACTTGATTTGGTTGTTTTTATGCATAGCTCATGAAGATTTTAAATCATAGATGTTACCATGTAATTTGGTGTCTATGTACAGACCATTTGATTTCTCTGTATTCCAGAGACTTATCTTATTCTAACTAACCATTTTTCTGAGCTCATTAGCATAGTGCTGTAGATATGATTACACTTTCAGTTGGCACAGCATTTTCCTGCTGATCGCAGGGTGGTAAACAGCTCCCTTTGGTGCCTTTCCCTCTCATCTGGAGCACAGAACCTAACTGCTGCGACCACTTCTGTGACAAATTTGGCAGATGCAAGATCCCATATGGAAAGCTCTCAAATTTGTGTTTTCAATGAAACATCTGGGTATATGATTGGCTTCCTGGCTGACTCCTTACGAGATCTTCTGGGCTACTTCTACACATTTTGCAATTTTAGGAGCTGCCATGAGAGGTGTGGAGCTGGGCTATACCGGATGATTGACAGGGTCTCCTAATTTGCAATATCTATTTTCTATAATCGAGCAAATCCCTAACATTCCATTACCTAAAAATATCACGTTGACCAAAGAGTCATTTTATTTCAATCCACAATTATTCTGTTCCACTCTTTGATGGTGAATGTTTACTGAGGAGGTGGGGCATGTCAGTTAGGAGTCTTGTTTCGTTCTCCACTCTATGGTAGTTCACAGGATTAATGGCTTTGAAATACATTGATTTAGAATGAAACATACTAAGTGCAGGGAATTATATTATTACTAATATTCTGTAACTTGCCATAGACTTGTCCAGTTGCAAATGTGGCTTACTTTGTGTTGAGACTAAGAGAGTGAATTTGTTTTTCTAATTGTCAGTCAGTTCACAAAATAATTACCAAAGTTATTAAAATTGTAAATAACAATAGATACAACATTAGAATAAGCAAAAAAGTAATTCGTATGGGTATTCAGTAATCTCTATATCCTGTGTTATTTCGCTTGTGTCAAAGTTGGGTTCCTCTCTGAAAATAGAGGCCATAGCTAGAAAGCAGTATCTTTCAAATCCTTTCCCTTATGAAATCTCTGCATAGTCAAAGAATAAATTTACATTTTTATATTAGCAATTTAAGTACAAAAATTACATGCATTAAGCATGAATTTTATATCTATAGGAATAATAATCCTTAAGAATTCTCACTGAAACACTGCTTAAGTTCAAGAAATATGAATGGTATTTACAAAGCACTACAAAGAACCTTTAGTTTCATCCAAACTGAACGAAGTTTCTATGCATTTCATGTAGTACCTTTTCTTGTCAAATGAAAAAAAAAAACCAAAAACTAAAAACCACCATGAACCCAAAATAAAACCCACAAACATCAGCAACTGTATTTTGAACTTTTAAGCTCCTAGGGATTTATTTTTGCTATTCAAGAGTATAAAATGATGTTTCTGCATATTCTAATGGGATTCTGAGCACGACTATTAATAAACATAACAAGAGACTTCCAACAGCATTAAGAATAATGATAAAAGTCCTAGTTCTTCATACCACCCAACGAAAGTAATTTAGTAAGGGTGGAATCATATAATACGTGTGTTCTTAGTGACAGGATGAACTGTGGATTCAAGACAAGTAAATCCACCTCAGATTTGCGTAAAATGTGAAGATTCAGCAAGTGTTGAAATTAAAATGCACTAAGTTTCTTCTTAAGGAATATGTCCCAGTAGAACTTTGAAATTTACACAATTTTCAAATTAGTTCAATCAAGGCTTCAGACTTCAGGTTTTTGAGAAGCGTTCTGTTGCGTTCAGACCTCCCGGGGAAACAAGGACCCCTCATCCTTTCCATTCTGACTTCAAATATCAACCACTGACTAATGATGATAATATCTAAATTACTATGGCTTTTTTTTACTGGTTTGCCTTTATTTACACAATAGTCAGAAAGACTGGGATGCAAAAAGAATTTTACTTGTTCTCTGAATTGTTACTGCTGTCCATAACATGTATAGCTCATTTTATCTTATGTTTAGCCTTACATAATTCATGGTTCTGATCCTTATTTCAATGGTAGAATGGTAGCAGTATTTTTCCTACTACCTAAAATTGGAGTTTTCTCATCTGGATCTTTTTAAGAAGTATGAAAAATGAAAAAAAGAAAAGGCAAAAAA
>VXBW01002845.1:469974-554481 GCA_013400375.1 Thinocorus orbignyianus | reverse complement strand
AAAAAAAAAAAAAAAGCATGAGATTAATTTACAGTGAGTCCTGTAGCCAACATTTTTGGAAAATGAAGAATATGTATATAGAGAAAACTTGACAACTTGTGAAGATTTTCCCATAACAACCTTTCCATGAACTATCATGTAGAGATTTAAAAAAACAACACCCTTCTCTTGCCCTGCTGATGGTGTTACAGCTAAGAAAGCTTAAGTAGCACTATAATCGCATTTAAAAAATAACCAATTTCTTGGCATGAGGTTTCCTTTATTTTAAAGCCATCAAGTGATGGCTCAACATTTTTATTGATTTGTTATCTGGCTTAGGTAGACATTTTGAAACAGGATCCTGCTAAGGTGCAACATATACAACTTATGCTATACCCTTAAAATCATGGAGCAAATATTGTGTAGGAGTCAAAGTTTATTCATTATTTAATATTTCAAACAAATGAAGTATTTTTAGGGTCTATGACAGAATGTGGGGTCTCACAAAGTGATACAAAGCTTCAACAAATTCACTGAGACTAAAATAATTTTTCCAGAGTTGTGTTTAGTGTGTGCCTATTATGGTGATCAGGGTCTGTTCTATTGTCTTTTTAGATACTTAAAACTTTTCTTGTCATTCAGCAGTTGACTATCTGGTGTTAATTGTACCTTCTAAATACTGGCAATTACCTCTAGTATTCTTTTAAAGGCTCTTGTGCTGCTGAAAGTTTGACTTTGCAGTTAAGGTATAAAACTGGTCTTATAACTCTTGTCTGCTAAAGATCTTACAACAATGTTTTGCAAAAATAATGTTACCACCAGTTTCTTGTATAAACTTCAGTTAGCTTAATTACATTCTGCCTTCCTAAATTCCTTCTGTAGTGTCATTTTGACAGACATTTTTCAATTTCTGTCTTGAAACTGTTCTATCATACTGCTGTTAAACATCTGTTGTATTCCATCCCAGTGGTGTCTGATTCACAGACAGATGAAGTGATTGCTATGTGCCTGGTATATAAAACATGTTGATATCCTTTGGGATAAATATAAATGCAAAGTATTGCCACAAATCTGTAGTCACTGAGGACTTAGTTGTCACTATCTTGCAAGTTATTGCAATTGGGAACATCATAAGAAGCAGTGATGGAACAGTGGAATCAGATTTTAAATGCATGAGATTCGAAGTTAAAAGGATTTGTAGAAATTGGAATTATGACACACAGGTTATCCCCACCTTTAGAATATACTGCTAGACTTCCTGACAATACTGACCCCTACAATTCCTCTGATACAAAATTACTTTGGATTCCTCCTGGGATAAGGAAGTGTCTTGGAGACCAATTCACCACTAACAGTCCAGATGCATTTAATATATGAAACTATCATGATTCTGGATACACTAATAGTGGACTGCACCTTCAGCCTAGTCATGCTATAGATATAAAGGTTCATATGGGTTGCCAGTGATAAATACACTGTCTGCAAAACACGTGCAAATAAAAGTATTCTTAATTATGCAAAATGTGTGACAAAGCTATAAACAATAAAGCCTGGCTATAAATATAAGGAAAAAACTCTTTAGAGATATTTCTAAGTTTCCCAAGGGATCACTCAGTACAGTCTAAATCTTATCCAAAGGCATCGATCTCTTGGGGGGGGAGGAAGAAAGGTTCGGCCTGTCCGCTGGTGCTGGAAGTCAAAGGCAGTCTGTGACAGTGGTATTGTATTCTAGAATATTTTTTTTTATTTCATACCTATTCTTAATTTGTAAACAGTGCTGTATTTTTAATATAATTCCATTTTAGTAATTATTCCATATCCCTGAGTATTGCACTTGGAAACTTCACATTTTTCATAACTACCACAATAACTGTGATACAGAAACTGGTTCAGTGGTATTACAGTTATCTTGGTAAAAGAGGGCAAACATATTACAAGATGGTTGTTTGCCTTTAGTTTTTGCAAGTACTCTTCTCCATCATTTATAGAGAAGAAGAATTTCTCCCAAACTCTCCACTGTAATGCTCGTGGTATTGTACCTCAGAAAAGAGAAAAATACCAAGAAAATTCTACTTGGAGAACTTGACGGAATTTTCCTCTAACATTAGCTGATACTCCTGCTTTTGTGTGTATTTGCATGTGTTCTTTCTTTCATCTTTCCCTGTTGGCTTTCTTTCCCCCAAACGTCGTGAAACAAAGTCAAATTCAGTCTTTTCCTATAAATTATAAATGTGTTTTTATAACTGTGGGTTTTGGGGTTGTTTTTTTCAGATGATCAAGTCTTTTATCACCCGATGTTATAAAACCACTTTTGTTTTGCTGCATAATCTGAAGAATTAGCCTTGTCTCAAAATACTCTTGAAAGCACAAAGAACGTATTTATCTTGTGCATTTCAGGGGGAAATGTGACACTTCTTAGTCCATTGTAATACAAGTCACACTAACGTGCTGAAAAATGTTTCTAGGTAAAAAATTACCTGTAAAATGACAAACAATTTAGGATGCCTCAGTGCACAGGAATGACAACAACATAACTGGTTAGTGAGCAAGAGGACTGAACCACTAATATACGAAAAAACCTCTGCAATACAGTGAGATAAATCCATATAAAGTCTACTACTTATTAGGGAGTATAGTCCATAAAATTCTATTGCTGCCCATTGAAATTTTGAGCAGTCATGCTACCGAAGTGTTTAAATTATAAATGAGAAACTTAATTTCGCCTGCTTGAGTAAATTGTCTGTCTTTCTTAAATAAAATAAGAAATTAATTTCAATGTGCTTACAGAGTCTGTAGCCTACTCTTCAGTGTCGTTAAATCTACATACATATGCAACGACGTTATGGCTGTATAAAACAATGTGTCAGATGGGATCCAGAGAGGAAATTATGATGGCTTATGCAAGTATTGGAATGCCAACAGCACCAGCCCCCCCGTAAATGTTACGATGTGAATATGGTTATTAAACTGTTGATTGAAGTAACTCAGAAGACACCACACAGTGTGCTTGAGATAATAAAGGTCAGAGAAACTAGTGGTTAATACAAGGCAACTGGTAAGACGAAGGAAGAGGGAAGAAGTATATAGTGTTACTTTGTTCCCAAGTTTTAATGTGTAATGAAAGAAATCTCAAAAATCCCTGTAAGGACTAAACTGGAAATAATTATGTAATTTGGCAATCCCTTGAAGATTCATACATCAGCCAATCTTTTCACCCTCATCTAGCAGTAAGCAGACAGGTATTCAGCAATCCCAATGCTGAAATGGGAAATAAATTCAGGAGTACAATGCAATGTTTTGCTAGGAATTGAATGGTGACAAATAATGATGATCAACCAGAAGATAAACAATAATAAACAGGCTTAATGACAACATTGCAAGATTCATCAGCACCAGTTCATTCATTGCCCACCAGCATAGCCTTCTGAATTTGTTGTTTTCCTTGTGCCAAATTGGAAACCCCTCTGCAATTATTTTTTCCTCTCAGTCATCTTTATTATCCATTTTACTGTCCAAAAGGAGGTTTTTTTAGTTCCTCACCAAAAAAGAGACATTGAGTTTTAACTTATTTAGGCCGGGCATAGATACATAGACAGACACATTTTTTAAGGTCTGTTCTATTTCTGTTAAAAAACCAATACATATACAAATAATTTTAAAAAGAATCAAGGTTGGATTAATAATTATGTTTGATATTGAAGTCTCTGCTCAAAATATGGCCAGGGCCTGGTGACTATCCAAGGCAAAAATGATGCTGTGTTTGTTTGATTGCAGTTGGCTAGCAGCTTTCTCTGACAGACACTTTATTTGGAAGGAAGATCTAGGACTCAAGAGTGAAAACATACTTATGTCCTGGGAAATAGCATGCATATGTTGATGGAGGGAGAACTGCTAACATATTAGTGCTTTTGGGCTCCATTTGGGCTCCTAATAGTCCTTCAGTTGGGTTCACTGGCTCCATCAAATTGGTAAGCAAAAAAATCAACAGCTATATACGAGAGGATTATTACAAAAAATAGAGAAAGCTGAAAATTGCTGGCTATAAAACTTTATGCTTTGCAACATATGCTTGTAAAACTAGAATTATTATAAAGCTACCTACAGTAAATACATAAGAAGAATGAGAGGGAAAGGAGAGATATCAAACATAAAATTAGCTTTACTGCTTTGGAGATTGGGTAAGTACCCATCAAATCAGATTTTTAGCTAAATTTCTTGTTAATACCTGCATTAAATACTTTTTACAGATCTCAAATCATTTGAAAGGAGTTTAGTTTACAAAGTCTGTCAAGCTCAGTCTAAATCCATAGAATTACACTAAATTAATGATAATCACAGCTGGGAATCTAAACTTCCTTTCTTTGTTGCTACTTTTAGCTGTTGTTCTTACGCTTTCCTTCTCCTGGAAACCATAAAAGCCTGAGATTACTGTGATATTTGGATTGTTCCTAACTTCTTGGAGGTCATCACTGCCTGGATTTGGTGGATTTGCGTGACCACTGCAGAACGGAATCATTTCAGGCTTCTCATCTATCTAGCAAATTCCTCATAAAATATCTGAATCTTTTTTCACAGTACTTCATTGTACCAGATGCAGCGAAATGCATGTATAAGTAAGAAGTCCTTCATTTTCTTGGCTTAAGAGGTTCTAGATTCATATTTACAGTAGAAAGCCTGGATTATTTTTCTTATTACTTTTCCTCTGGGGAACATTCACTTGGTGAGCTGTGTGAATTGAGGAAGCTGTTTGGCACTCAGGAAATCAAATCAAGCTACTCAAACGGCTGATGCTCTTTTTCAAGCACAAGGTGGCCACCTGGCCTCCAGCCAACACGTATTTATAAAAAAGGTCTTCTTGTATCTGTTTAAATTTTGAAGTTGCTTCTGAGAAATGATGCCAAATGAATTCAAAATCAACTCATTAGAACAAAAAGAATTCAGAGTAAATCAACTCTCTTGTGTGTCTCTCAAGTTGGAGCATACTGACTTTGCCATAAGTGCAAATCATATACTCTTTCTATAACCAGAGAGTATTAAGTGCTTTTAATAAGTATTTAATTCACAGAGTAGTAAAAACATTTATTCTAATATAAGAAATATTTATATGGAACTAAATAATATAATAACCAACATAATACCAAATTTTAAGAAGTGTATAAGATTACAACATTTTCATTCAAACAATAACTACCTCAACATTAAGCTGTTTGAAAATGTTTAATTTTGGGCACAAAAAAATCTTTAATTATATTTAAAACTAATATTTTAAGCTTTCATTGTTGTTAATGCAATTGATGAAAGCACCTTGTTATAACAAGCAAAGAAAAGCAGAAGGGTATGAAGAAAGAGAGTATCTGACATGAAGGTATTTATTTAGTGTCAGGTGGCACCCTAGATTTAAATAAATAGCCTGGGAATAAAAAAATTATTTAAAAAAAAACAATAGGTATTGAACAAAGAGTTTTGATCTATGGGAATGACTAAACCCACATTTTACCAGTACAAAAGTTTCTTAAAAAAAATTCTATGCAGTATTTGTCCATCCAATCCTTCCCCTAACTCAAACACAACCCGATACCAAAAATGTCATGAATTCAAGACCATCCCACCTGCCTGCAGCTACCACAGTGAGAACTGGCCTAATCACATTCCTTGAGGTGTTTTGCTCCCTTCTTTTTTGCTTCTCTATACATCTGCCTGTAGTATAAAACCTGCATTTTTTTATCAGGGTGTTTCCCAAGAAGACTGCAATAAACCAAAACTGGATTATTAAAGCTTGGCTTCATAGGGTACCTCATAATTCATACATTTATATTTAAAGAACCAGAATAAAATCAGCAGATCGGGACTGAAATTTAAAAAGGAAGACATATTTTTATGGTGAAAACCATAGGATTATAGGATAATTCAGACAGGAAGAGACCCCAGTAGGTCATCTAGTTCAATTTTCAGCTCAAAGCAAGGTGGTCTATGAGGTCAGTCCAGATTTCCCAGGGTTTTATCCAGTCAAGCCTTGAAATCCCCCAAGGATGAAAGTCGTACAACCTCTCTGGACAACATGTTTCATTGTTCTCACAGTTCACACAGTGAACATTTCTCCTTATATTCAGTCTGAACCTCTCATCTAGATTGCAGACTGTCTCTCATCCTTCCACTATGCACTTCCATGTACAACCTAGCTTCACTATCCATAACCTAAAATACAATTTCCTTTAACAAAAAACCATAATAATATAATAATAGTATATGAACATACAATTTCTTGCTATTAGTTTGTGGTTTTTATAAGGATTCTTAAGACCTATGTTCTTGAGATACAGGAGTGCTGTAACTTTACAGAAGAAATGAGCCACAGCCACACTTAGATACAGATCTACTAAAAATATTCTCTATATTGTAAAACTGAATGGATGGAACCGCGTAAATATTTTCCCCAAGTGCAGGGTTTAATGCAGAAATTTTCAGACACAATTTAGCCATGCTTCAAATCTATGCATATGGGAAAAATCATCTTTCAAAACAGTAATGGCAAGTTCTGCTGAAAGTAGTATTTCCTATCTGCATATGCCAAAATATCTTTTATTCCAGAGAACTAAATATTATTTTAGTAAAGCTCACGGGAAGCAATAAACTATTTGAAGTGTTGAAGATTTTGAACACTCCCAGTTGTCAGCTGAAATGATTTTTTTTGTACAAGTTTGAAAATGACAGTATTTAAGTTTGTCTCCCTCTGTAGATTTGAAAACAAATGCAATCTTCAGGAGTTAAAAAAAAAAAAAAGGAAAAAAAAAGGAAATGCATTATAGCTCTTTGTTTCATCCTCTGGTTTTTTTTTTAGCTTTCTTTCAGTATTGCAACATTATTCTATGTGCAAATGCTATTCAAAATTATGTTTGCTACTAGTCACATACATATTTGTTTGCTTCTTTATCCATTTATTTATGTATATTTATACATATTATCATTGATGTTTCTTGAATCTAAAATTCATAGATTTCACAAAATGATATGGAGTTAAAAATTTACTAATTTTCTTTTAGAAGTCACCATTCTTCAAAAGGAACTTGAATCCATTTATAAATTATGCCAAAATAACTGAACTCAACACTAATTTCCCTCCCTTTTCAGAACATTACATTTTGGTATTGGTATGTTACATAACTTGCATGGAGTAGACATATATTTAATGTTAAAATACTGAATAGAGTCTAAGTAAAGATTTTCAATAAACTTTATCCATAAAGAATTGTTAATAGTAAAACTAGAAAACTGCACTGAATATACTACAATTCACAAATGATCTGTCTCTCTTTTCCAGAGTTTTCTCCTGACAGAGATCAGAAGGGGATTAGAAAGGGATCAGTAAGCTAATGGAATATTGGTTAAATATATAAAAAGCTGAAAATAAAGGGAATTGTAATATTCCAGTAAGTCTAAATTAGGCTACAGCAAAAATAAACCAGTTTTAGCTCATTGCAACTAGTTTTGGTAATGACATATATCATATTGAGACAGTATACTAAGATCTGAAGTTTCCTTAATAATTTCAAAATTTAACAGAAATCTTTAAACATTATCATATTGCTACCAATTACATAATGTTTATTAATAGCACAGCAAGGGACTCCATGGAGACAAATGTAAATACCCTCCCATATTCTTTGCTACACTTTTTCCATTTTATTTTTCAGTGAAGTTAGTATTAATGGCAAATCAAAACTTAAACTTTAAATTTTAACCAGGATTTCATGCCTGAACACACTGCTTAGACTGCGAAAATCCCTTCTTTCCTACATTTTTCATTGTGTTCTTCCCCATCCCACTCCCTCACACACACATACACCCCAGTACAAACTCTGTCCTGTTTACTTTGTAAGCAGCTTGGAAGATTCCCAATTCTTGGTTTTGAAACCAAGTGACATATCAGAGAAACCTGGGTGTATTATGGAAGAGGTTACAAGTGCAAGAGGAAGTGGCAGGCAGAGAAAAAAATTTTTTCAAAGAAGAGATTCCTCTGTACAGAGGGATATTGATATGGATACAAATGTATGATGATAATGCCACAATAGTCTTTGTCAAATAAAGAGAACAATTTGAAAAAATAAAAAAAAAGACATAATGAGAAGGATATATTGATAGCATTTGGCTGTATGAAGCTGGTTACTAAACTCAGATAATATCAGATTTCCCCAAGAAACAGAATGTACTAAAAGCAGTCATTAGAAATAACGATGGTGCAAATCTGATTATTTTTTTCTTTCCCCTTAAAATGCCCTGAGGAGGAAGGTGAAATTATTATAATTCCAAAACCAAAAATTGTTTTTGTTTTTCTGTCGCTTTCTAAAGGGCATAAGAATGTTTCAAAGGAACTAATTGACAGAATCACTTTAATTTTCTTAAAACAACTTTTTTTTTTTCCTGAATTGAGAAGTATAAGAGACATTTAGAATACTCTATAAAGTGTTCTCTCTTTTTTTCTTTTGAGGCTCAGAAAATACATATAAATATCACTTCCCTTCCTCTCCTCCCCAGCCTCATATTCTATTAGGATGTTGTGACATATCAGCAATGCATAAAACAGCCTACTGAAATCTTATACTATAAACACAGTATGAGTAAATACTTAATCAAATACAAATGCACGGGTAATGGAGTCTGGATAATTATCACAACTCATGGGAGAGCTCAGAATTTATGGCAGCAACCCTCATGAGACACCAGCTGTGCAGATAGCTATCCAAATTGTCTTGGAATAAAAAGCAGAGGACAGATCTAGGAATAAAATATTGAAGAATTACAGGGTGGAATTTGAGCACTTCATTTTATCTGCAAAGGAGCTTAACCTACCCAGAAACATGCTTAGGTAGCTATTTTTTGGGAAATAAATATTGTGAATATGACCCTGGTGTTAACAGGTTTCACTCAGAATGTGGAAAACATCCTTAAAGTGAAACTTTAGCAAATGTCACAGAATACTGGTTAGGTGTGCTGTGCAAGTCCTCTGTTAGTTCTACCTTTCAGAGTTGTCTTGTTGTTTTTACATAGCTACACCAACGAGGCCACTAGGATAGCTGAAACTTCTATTTGGCTGTTTGGGACATGTTAGCATTTTCAGTTCAGATTAGGAGTGTGCTTTTAAAGAAAATCTCTATCATTAACATTTAGTGCACTTTGGTTTGTGCCACACGGCAGTCCTGGAACACAAAAACAGGATTCCTGTTTCAAAGAATAAAAAAAAAAAAGAACGGATCATAGAATCATAGAACAGTCAGAGTTGGAAGGGACCTTAAAGATCACCAAGTTCCAACCCTCCCTAGAGCAGGTTGCTCAAACCCCCATCCAACCTGGCCTTAAACACTTCCAGGGATGGGGCATCAACAACTTCTCTGGGCAACTTGTTCCAGTGCCTCACCACCCTCACAGCAAAGAACTTCTTCCTAAGATCTCATCTAAATCTCCCCTCTTCCAATTTAAAACCATTCCCCCTCGTCCTGTCACTAGACTTCCTGACAAAGAGTCCCTCCCCAGCTCTCCTGGAGCTCCCTTCAGATACTGTAAGGCTGCTCTCAGGTCTCCCCGGAGCCTTCTCTTCTCCAGGCTGAACAGCCCCAGCTCTCTCAGCCTGCCCTCATAGGAGAGGTGCTCCAGCCCTCTAATCATCTTGGTGGCCCTGGATGGTGCCCAATCTAATGCACTGCAACTGGAAATGGTCATCCAGTCCACAGGATCAGACTAGAGGTACTTTGAGTGAAAAACTCCTAAAATGAATACATTGTAGTTGTCAAGTTTCTAGCACATTTTTTTTCTGCCTACAAACTTAGTCCTTCTGAGCTATAGAGCTTGCTAATGAAGAAAAAGGCCAGCTTGTTATGATTCAGAAGGTAAGAGAGCAATTTTTTTCCCTAGCTAAGAAGGTAGGTGATACAAGGGGTTAGTTCAAAACACATTTACAAAATAAAGGCTTAAAAAGAACAAAATTATCTAGTTCAGGTACTTTTAAAACACCAGCTTTGTTGCAATATGAATGAAAAACATTTTGATGCTACTATCATCTGAAAGTTTTGGAACCATACTAATAGCTTCCTTTGACAGTATTAAAAAGTTCAAAGACTGGATAATACATTTTTTTCCCTGTCCAAATTAAAAAAAAAAAAGAATACTCTGTCATTTTACATCTTTGCAACCATGAAGAAGGGCATCATAACTGGTAATTTTATATTTTGCTTTTTGTGCTTTTAATAGCTAGCAGTTACAAAGATTTAGTTCTGCAATAATCGCTACATCCCCAGGCCTATGCTTCAAAAATATACATTAGAATGCAATAAAAACATCACTTGAAAGGGTTCACTCGCATATTACTTCAAGCTTGAAGTTCAAGAAGGCTGTGAAAAGAGGTATTTCTCATCTAAATTGTGGTAAAATCTACAGCATTTAAATAAATCAAGAAAATCTCTATCAAAGCATTTAATCAATTGTCCATTTCTTCAGATAAAATTAAAATGATCACAATTTAAACATGTTGATGCATAAAGATATATAGACATAAAGAAATGCTGGTGAAAGGAACCTTGGACTGGACTTCCTGAAGAAATGTAGTGGGACCAGTGCAACAATTTACTGTTGTATGAAGGCTATGAGCTACAGTTCTATAGACTGCTGTTGACTATATATCTTCAGAAGAATCAAATGTATTCTACTGAATTCTAGTAACTGAGGCTTAAATGCATGTGTCGTGTTTGACAACATTATTTATTCTCTCTTGGTAACATGAACTAAATTTTGACAACGTTTCTGCTATCAAGAGGGAGATGAACGGACTTGTCATAAACTCAAAATGCTCATTTTGGCTCTACTATTAATTTGCTATAAAATCTTAGTAGATTCCTTTCATCCGTATCACCAAGATTCTGGTGAAAGCATTAGAGGCACATAAAAATGGCTTAATGACTAGACACAACTTTTCCTTTGTCTTGTGTTTTAGGTCTAATTTGACAAGTCCACAGACATAGGAACTTTTCCTATGAGTATATTCATACTGTACACCAATTAGAGGGTAAAGGAGGGGTTGGATTAACTGCAAAGGGGAGGGTAGATATAGAAACACAGTTTCCATGGAATCACTGCTTATAAGACCTATTTTTTTTTAACCTCAAATACCTTAATCACCAGCTTTCACCTTCGCAATGAAGCAGAGAAGCAGCCTTTCTCTGCAAAAAGCAGACCCTCCTATTATAACCAAAAAAAAAAAACCACACCAGACTGGAGCCAGATAGTGGAGAAATGACCTTTTTTTCCCTTTCTGCTGTAAATTTACGTAGAAGTAGAAGGTTGCTAGGTAGAACAACCAAACGCCAGGACAATTTAGAAAGTCTTCACAGGCCAACCACGTTGGTTTATCCGATTTGAGGCTTACAACATAATCCTTCTGCCCAGTGATTAAAACAAAATGACTGCAAGTTGCAAAATATTTTCTTGTGGCTGACTATTTCAACTTACTTTACAGTGTAAAAAACAGGTCTCTGGTACAAAATCCCCTTCTGTTTCCTAAAAAGGAAAATCAAGTTTGTGCAGGAATTGCTTGGGGCATCTTTCAGATTACAGTGCAAACTTCCTGAATTTGTCATTGGCAATTAAAGTAATTTACTATTTTTTTAATATAACCCTGACTCCACACAAGCTTAGGAAGCTAAAATTAAGTGTTTCATTTACATTTTTCTTTACTTTCTTTCTCTCACTGATTTATTTGAGGACAATGGTAGTTTGTTGAAGAGCTGGATTGGCCAACATCTGAAAACACACCTATTCTTCTTCAAGTTATTTGCCAAATAAGGGAGGGCAGAGAATAAATGTTTTATTGTAATATTTTTTTGGTTTTGTTCATGTTTCTGTGCACAATATTCGCTGTTACAGAATATACTCTCAAACCTTATCCTACAAAATTTCCCCTTATACCTCTCATTACTTTAATGTGGTGTTGCTCTTATGTGTTAATTGATTGAGGATGTCCAGTCTGGTTTTACTTAGCCCAACTAAGTAAACGAAGATGAAGATATTGCATGTAAATGCCAGGTGCTACAACATAAGTCATTTAACCACAGATCCTGTGGTTGAATTTTACCTCTGAAGACTTCACAATATCATTTAAACAAGGACATTTACCAAGCTATCTCCATGTCACTTTCGAAATAATTTCTTGTGTATAGAATTTCTTTGTATTTTCATTTGAGAATTCTCTGACGTCTTTTGACTCCATATATGCTGATCCATAAGAGATGGGCCCTTTTGTAAAGGGGCACTTCTTACCTGAAATGAGAAATTTCATCTTCTGATCACAAGGTGGTAGCACTCCTACTTCTTCTGCACTGACACTCATTGCAGTCAGTAGACAAGGGTGGAAAATAACAGCTTGAAGCTTCCAGATTTTGCTGTCACTGACATGAATATGTCTCAAAGTCATGTGTAGAAAGGCAGTTTTAATATATGATGTTCACATAATGTCACTAACATATGCTGTGCCAGTAGCAAATTGATTATAGAGCAGCCTCTTCCATTTTTCTTTTATCCTGACACTGCAGCTGACGTTTTTTAAATGTGGAACACTGGAGCAATTCTAGATAAATCATACACACAGCCACAGAAAGCAGCTATGACACATCAAACTCATCATGTCTGCAATAGCGAGCCATTCTATTCATGTGCGGACTAACTTCTGAGGAACAGTACTGGCTCTGCTTCCTAGGCAATTTATCTGCATACACACAATGAAATCTTTGCTGCAGGCCAGCTGTCTGGGTTGCCAAGCGCTGGGAAAAGCAACCTGTTCCTACAGCAACATATAAGAAGCTTCATCCTCTTTTATACAGGATTTTGATAACTGCACTTGACATATAACATTGAGTATCTACATGATTATTATCAGTTCTTCTTGAGTATAGGGAATTCTCTGTGGGATTTCTCCCAGAAGTTGCCTGTATTTGGAGATATCAAGGGACTGAAGATGTAGTATTGTACTTCAGTTACCTGTATCTAAACGGAGAAAACAGTAGGTTTACCAGGCAGTAACTGAATATTGTTTGTAAAGCATTGATCTTTCCTTGCTGAAATATGCAAACCATCTTGGGCACTTAGAAGCCTGAGAATGTTTAATAGTGCTGATACTTTGCAGCAGACTGGTTGACATACCTAGGCCTCTTCCTATGGCTGAGTGCAACAAGGAGTCCATGGTTGGACTTTCTTGTTGTAGCTTTGAAATAGATAAACAAATAAATAACTAAATAAATCTCACCTCTCTCGGTTTGTTGTCTTATTTTTTTCCCCTTCCCAAACCACAATTATCTTTGTGTTTTACTGAAACAGTTGTCCAAACCTCAGAAATTCTAGATTGCTATCAGTCTGTGTCCCTAATTGCTTAATTTTCTCCCTGATACCGTCTGTAGCTACAACCTTCTGACATTACATCTTGCAATCATTTTCTTCTAATGCCAACAATAAATATTGGTTGTGGATTCTGAAAGCAATTAGAATTGACTATTTTCAAATGGTGTTTCTTCACCTGTCTCACTAAAATATGGGACAAAAGATATTTTTCTACGGCTAGTGCAACTCCTCAGGCTAAAGGTTTTCTGTCATATCTACAGCGAAATCTCATTAATGAGTAAAACTAGGACTGCCACATCTTCCAAATCCCTGTTTCTTTCCATCAAAAGAGTGATGGTGACTTTTATTTTTCAGGAAAGCTTCCTACATGACCTCCAGGAAATAAGGGATTAGTCAACATCTGAAAATTCAGTCTGTTATTTTAGAAATATGCTGTTGTTTTATCCCTGTTTGGAAGCACTTTTAAAGGAATAATGGCATGAAACAGAGGTCGTCTGACCAAACTGATCACCTACATTTTCTGCTACAAATAAACTTTTATTTAGGGAAATACTGCCGATGTAATTTGGGTGCAATAAAAAAACCAAACTCAAACTTTTCATTTACATTGGTTATTTAGCACACAGAGAGCTGTTATGGAGCATGTTTACAGTAATATTTTACTACAAAATAATATTACTTAGGTCAAGCAGTAAAAAATACCTTTTGTGACTCAAGCACATAATAAATTCAAATACTACCGAGCTTCAGAGGTAGAGACACTGTATTATTTCCCATTTTTTTAGTAGCGTACTCCCTTGTCTCCCCTCCCAATTAATTTTAAAAGTTTTAGTTACACTTTCTTAGATTTAGAAGTTTCCTAAAAATAATAATAAAAAGTAACCTGTTACCTTGAAGGCAAGGCAATAAGAAGATACACTGCCCCAAGCAGCAAGATAGTGTGCTGTAAGACCAGACACAAAAATAAAACCACAGGCTCCACAACAGTCTTAAAATGAAAGCCCCAGGACTGAGCTTAAATAGCACCTCAGGGCCCGGGATGAGGAGGTGGAGGAAAACAGGTGGAGCTGCTCAGGACCATTAAGCAATCAGTGCCCTGAAACACCTAAATTGTATGAGGTGTCAGATGGGGATTGTCATGAGAACTATCAAAGCTGGAGGAAGTTTTTTTTTTCCTTCCTTTTTAGGGAGGAAGTTGTAGAGAAATACATTGTTCTTTGAACCTCTGTGTGCCTGGTCAACTGCACTGTTGAGAGTCTGAAGACTGTTTTTATCCTTATTTTTCATCTTATAGTTTCAGGGGTTTTTTGTGGAAACTTTTGTTACAAGACAGTGTATTAAAACTACATTGGAATTCTGAATAAAGTGCTTAAAGTCTTTTGATGAGTGTGCTTTTTCTGCACTTTGCTCTTCAGTCTTCCTCTAACTTCAGTACGTTGTAGGAAAGGGACAGTTTCCTTTCTGTTTAGAACTTGCAATTATTAATATGTAAATGTATATGTGATAGTACATAACTATCAAACAAGATAAGAAAAAATTCCTATTTCTTTCAATGAAGATAAATGCTAGTTAAAAATTCTAGTAGAGGTGTTGCTTGAAGTCTTTCTTAGCACTTGTGCAACTCTTCTGTTCTTTGCCAAGCATTTTAAAATCTTCTGAAGTAACAAGGTTGCTAGTGGTACAATATGCACATATAGATGCTTATATGTTACATATCTATGTGCCAATATATGTGTGAGCAGTGTACATGCGTGTAATATCTTTTGTGTCATAAAATCCCTTGATTTATTAAGCAGTGGATTGTCCTTAGAAAGTTCTGCAGTATACACAGAGGTTAGATAAAAAGAATGTTTTGAAAGTGAAGTTCAACTTTCTGAGTCCATAATAAAACATCAAAATTAAATGCTCTTCTCTTGAACAACCAAAAACATTTAAAAAATAAAATCAATATAAGAGGCAGGTGTTCAGGCACTACTCTTAAGTACTGGTAATGCACTTTTAAGAACACTTCCTCTTATGAAATGGTGATCCTGCTGTGCTTGCTATGTCAGCTGCGTAGGCTGCTGGCTAATTCTTCTGCTGTTAAGGGAAGAAATGTAATTTAGCAAAGCGTGATGAACTTCTGTCAGCCTAAATGGATCTGCCTGCCCATTGTGTTGTTCCCCAGCACTTCAGACAGTAAGCATTTGCAAAAGGAAATTGTTGGCTCTTTGGCTACTCGCTCAAACCAGATGGGGTCCCTTTTTGTACCCTTTACTGGGAAGGACATAAGCGATTATTTAGTGGGTTTTCTTTCTTTCTCTCTTTGCATCTCCCTCATTTTACTGAGCATATTGAGTGACTGTCATATGTTCAGGTGCTTCAGGTGCTGATCTGTATTACTGTCCTTTACTTGCACAACTCCATTAGACTGAAAAAATACATTTCACAGAGTAAACTAGGAAAATATTGGTGCAATAAAGCCGCCTTCTGATACTATTCTGTAATCTGCCACTTTCTCTATCTTAAACTGTCCTTGCAATACCCTTTTTTTCTCCTAATTTTCTTTATTTTCCAGCAGCCCCTGGGATTATTGTATTAATAGGCATGATTATACTAATATGAATATTTTGTATTTGCAAATATTCTCTCAGTTTTGTGAGCTATCAATGGCAAAAGCCTATAGTTGTGTGGATTTCTTATAAAACCTGCATTTCAGAAGTTGCTTACGGATAATGCCATGCTCTGATCACAGGTATGAACTCAGGTCTTCTGATTGTTCGACTGCAAAATGGCTTTGTTAAGGTGCTGACAATGAATAATTTTTTGGGAAGCTCTTGTCTTCAAGAACAAGTGCTGACACAGAAGCATATCAGTGTTCCCCTTTGGCCTCTGCCAGTATCGAAGCTTAATAAGTTTTAACATCCCAGGACTGCACAATATTAAACAGTAGGGTATGTTTTTATGTTAATGACTCCTGAACAGATACTATTAAGTCATTCTGTTTAACTCTACCAAAAGTGCCTCCATGAGGTAATAGGATCTTCTAAAACTGGTTTTTTTTTTCCTGAATAATTGAAGAAATGTAAAAAGGTTTCTGCAAATCCTCCAGAGTTTTGTTTCCATACAGACTATTGCAGGTGTTGTTTCCTTCAATCAGTGCCTTTTAGTGCTGCACCATGACATTCAATAAAGTTATCCAGTAAAAAGGTAATAAAATTGGTATTAACCTCAGAGACCACTGAAGAATAGAGTTAATCAAATGGGGGTCAACGACACTGATTACTTCTCAACAGCTTACCTCAGGATCAAAAGTAATGAAACAAACAGTGATTTGAGTAGGCTAGAAAGAACCTGTCTGTGTAATATGCTGCAATAGCAAAAGGTTTGTGCTATTTTTTTTAAAGGTTGCAGCTGCCACTCCCTCACTGAGCTACCTGATGCATCAGAAATGCGTCAACTTCTCAGCCCTATATCTAAGGATTACTTGATCTAATGTTTGATTACCAGTTCTCTGAAATTCAATTATGAATGTGACAAAGGTCATTTAGATTCTCTTTTAATCTTGCTCGTTTGCATATAAAATGGTTTTGTTCCAGTCAAGTTCCCACTAAGTTTTGCTGAGGCTGAAGCTATATATGCAAATATTTCTCTATATTCTGCTGGGCTGTCAATGCATCTGATTCACCTCGTTTGATTATTTTGTTGTTGCTGCATGTCCTTCTCACAAAACTGTCTACAACAGTTCTGAATATATATATATGTATATATATATATACATACATACACACATATATATTTCAATTTTATTAATATATGGATTACATTTTATGCGTATGCAACTTTTCCAGTATAGATAATTAGGAAAAATTTCTTTGGGAACATCAAATGCTTCAAATGCTAGTGAAGAAGAAGCTGTGCTCTAAAACAAGTGGAAAAGGAGTTATGAAGAATATTGCTACCCAAAAAGACAGAATAGTAAATTCAACACAACTTCTTTCCTTGATGGCTGTTTCTTTTTATATAAAGAGAGAAAACCTTGACATAAATAGAGTGCCAGATCATTCCTTGCTCAGAACACTACTTTAATTTGCCATTATCTCAGTAAACCTTGCAGGATACTTGAGCTGATGTGCACAGAGAGGTATTATCAGACTCTGCTCCATGCCTCACTGCAAAGCATTAGATGAAGAGGTTACATACCTCCCAGAAGACATGTGCAGTGACAGAAGACGTATTTTTGTCTATGCCTTCTTCCCTGGAGCCCTTCTACCTTTAAGAGGTCTCTGAAATGCTTTGTTCCCTTTCCTAGGTACTCAGTATAAGTGCACAGTTTAGATATTCTGTCCAAGAGCTTTCTGGTGTACAGAACCTCTTACCTGACCACATCTCTGTCACCGGAGATTCCTGCTCAAGCAGCATTCTTCCAGATATTTCATGTGAAGAGTTGATGGACCTGCAGCTGTCTCACAGTCATGAGCCAGGTTGTACCAACTACTTTCAGCATAAACTTGTTGGTCTTTCCCAAACACAAGAAATTTTTTTTTTATTTTATTACATGAAGTCTTAGAGATCTTTTCTTTTGTCTACAAAGCACCTCTGATTTCGGTGGTTTTTCATAAGAATACTGAAGTCACCACTCCAGACTAATTCAGCTTTGCACAGTTTTGAAAATCACAAATCGTTCTGTTGCACTGAAGCGTGGCTAGGGGAATTTATTTCCTTCCAAACACTCTGAATAAAAAACATTAATTTGCCATCTGCCTTTGGGTACTGATTTCTCTCAGCTTTCCTAGATTTTCCTGTGTTCCAGAGCCTTTATTACCAACATGATCTTTAAGGTCCCTTCCAACTCTAACCATTCTATGATTCTATGTTTTGACTTGTACAAAATATTTGGGGAAATATGATATACATTATTTTGTTCAACCTGAGATGTCATTTTTCTAGTAAGCTCAGTGGTTCCTTTGTTTTCAATAAAAAAACCCACCACCTTTACTGGTAGATGTCCTCTTGCTCATTCTCTTTTGCTTTCCCACTTGCTTTCCAAGTGATATTTTCTAACCTGGGAGGACGTGATATTGCTATTGAGGATATTATTAATAGCAATAATGGATTAGAAAGCTAATTGGATATCACAGGAAAAAACCAAGTAGCTGTCAACTTCATGTGTCTATTAAGCGAATGTAATTTCTTAATCTGAAATGCTTAAATCTGTAGCCCAAAACTCACATCAGTGAATTCCACACTTGTCCATAATTTCCTCTTGCAACACTTGAAACTTTTATGAGTATTTAATTTCTCCAAACAGAAGGAGTTAAATTCTGCCTAAGAAAGACTGAGAAAGCAAGTAGAAAACCTCCTGGTGTTACAGATACATAAGTGCGGTGTGATGAGAAGCTGAGCATTTTAAATGAACAGAAATGACACTTCTGTTTTAAAGATGTACTGTATTAGATACAGGCAATTTCATTCAAACAGCTTTGTTCCATTGCTGAGGCTTAAATATGTAGTGGATTAAATAGAAACACTAAAGTTTCTTAAGTCTCAGCTGTTTTACATGTAGTGTCCTCATGGAAAACAAATAATAGGAAACACACCAGGAGAAATCAGAGTTTGTAAGCTGTAGCTCTGTAGCTTTCATGCTGTGTGACTACATTTCTTTCTGAAGTCTGTGTTGTAATTGGGCATAAGAGTTGCAATCCTATCACTTTCAGGAGATCTGTTTGAGCTTACACCATCACTTGAATGTGGACTTTTCACAGGACTGATCAGGAAAACTCAAATGAATCAGTAAAAAGAACATGACTTTATCCCTAAAGAAAATATCTAGAAATTCTTGTAAGTCTTTTTTGCGGTGTACCTACTAGCTAATAAGAGATAACTGTCCAGGTTTAAAAAAAAAATAATAAAAATTAATGTTTATGCATTGCGGTATTAAAGGAACAGAAAAACAGGTGTTGTGTCACAGTGCATGAAGTGGCAAGGAAAATATTTTGATGATTTAAAAAAAAAAAAAAGATAGCCTGGTTGCTTTGTCATGTATTGACGGAGCACCGTTCTTTGTCATTCTATTCACAGAACTTCCATTAGTAGTTTTACCTTCTTGAAGCAAAAAATAGTCTGAGTATCAGTTGGGTAATATGGAATGTAGGATATGTAGCTTGTATCTCAAAGAACATATTTCATTCCTTGAAAACGTTCTCCTATTAAGTGCAGCAGCACTGCCAAGAGCCTTGAGACTTGGCTGTTAGAATTCTAAGTTCTATAAAATTGATTTTATATTGTGTAGCCCACCACAGCAGTTAGATCTCATTTTCATATTGCCTTTAACAAAAAATTAAGTTTACTCCATCTACAGCAACATGTTTTAATAGACAATAATTCCCCCAAACATAAATTCAAGATTTAATCAGATTTTCTCTCAGAAAGCAAAACTCTTTAAGATGCAAGCAGGCATCTTTATAAAAGGATTTTTCAAAAAAAAAAAAAAGCAAGATGAGAAAGGAATCAACATCCCCTTTAAAGTATGTTAGCCTTTTTTCTACCATTTCAACCACCTTGAAAATGTTTCATAAAAGCCAATTAATAGCTAGCCTGTTGGCTCAGCAGGAGGGATTCACATATCACTTCAGCACAATCCTCATTGAGGTATGATGAAATGGGGTGGAGGAAAAGAAAGAGTGAGCTCTGAGACTTAAAAGTGACAAAGTATCTAGTTATGCCTCACAGCAACTGAAGGGGAAAAATCAATTATAATGTCTCTGCATCTAAAAATATGGTTCATACCTCTGCATGGTGCATGATCATCAGAGCTGAGCAGATGAGAGAGCAAAGAGGGAATGGGGGGGCTGAGGAAGTGATCACTAGAGGCAGCATTAGAAATTCAGCAAGCTGAAAGCAATTTCACTTAGAAAGGAAGAAAGAAAAATGTTTTGATGTTAATCCATTCATGCTTCACTATTTGACTTGCAGTCAGGGCCACACATTTTGTAGCTTACTTACTGAGAGCAGGTAAAAATTTCAATGTCTGGTTCTGATACCTCATCGTGCTGAGGCAAACAAGGAATTAATCCAGTAAAATCAGCCCAGTGTAAAAATTAGACCCCTTACACTCAGTGGTATTTCTGTGAAATAAATCTGTAAGATTTATGGCTATTTCTTTCAGACACCCATCAATTCTTTGGACAGAATTTGTAAATGTCATTTGGAGCAGTTCCTTAATTAACTGCAAGTGGTTTTATTCTTGGCTACTTCCTCTCCAAAAAAAGGTAGTCAGGACTTTACCTTCCCTTCATGAGGAGGTTATATTCAACTTAGGCAAACTCTTTCATAAGAAGTGTTTGTTTTGAGTTCTGGATGAAAGGGTCTCATTTCTTATTGTTGTCCAACAAGGTCAGTCTGTCCAATTAGAGTTGAAAGGGAAAGGCCTGCCCTCATAATCATGCCCACTCTGCCTGTGTTCACTCCAAGCACTGATTGCAAAGGAAGGACAGTGCTTCTACTCTCCCCAAACTGGAGTCAATTACACTTTGCTGCAACAGTGTTAGGACATCTAATACTCTTTAACTCACTCTGCAGAGAGCATGGGCATTTCATGCAGAAAAGCCAAGGAATGTCATTCTGTGACAGCCAGACAAGGCATAAGCGGTTATTTTACAGATTGATACCTTGCTGGTTGAAAGTGTACTCAGTTTTAAGCACACTGTTAAATTAGTAGACGATACTGAATTGCTGCATATCACATCTAGCTACCAGCTCCTGTCCATGCGACCTTGACAATTTTTCCTTAAGAATATCACCCTGCTGATGTTCTTCTGCAACACAGTTTGCCTCTACTTTTCACTCTTCATTCACCTTCCATCTGCACAAAAGAAAGGCTTCAGAAATGATGTCAGAGGAACTCATTTTCTCTGTGAAGAAAGACAGCTAAGCCAAGGCCATTAAAAAGCTGAGAACAAGGCAGTAAAACTCACAGCTCTGAAGAACCAATAGCCACCTTGAAATTCTTTACTTGTGGTGAAACTGAACCAACTAACTATTTTTCCATTGACTTAATTGGTACTTCACCCAACCAGAGCAGGATTTGTTCTTTCATGCTTTTCTGTTCAGTCACTAGCAAAAGACTCCATTAGCTGCTATGAAGAGCACTTTAAGTTAACAGCATCTAGCTGAGATGTCCATCTAGTTGAGGCAAAACCAGACAAAAACTTCAGTTCCCTTTGGTGCAGTAACTGAGCTGCTGACGGAGCTGTCAATAGAAAAGAACTGACTTAGTACATTTGACTTTGTATTTTGGACTTAATCACTAGGGCCAGAACTCAAGAGACAGAAGGGTGCCCCCTCCAGAGCCCCCCTTATGGTGAGAGAGATCTTCCAAAAACATGCTTATAAGAACTTCAGTTCTTCAACCATCTGTCCCAAAGTTTGTGATTTTTATGTTATAGAACGCTTTCATTTGGCATATGATTATATTGTATGACATTGTTCAGAGACAAGATTTTGACTCATATGTAGGGCACCTTGTTAGAATGAAATGAGGACGTAAAAAATGCAAGCTTTAAACAAAGATATGATGCAAGAGATTCTTCTTGGTTTTTCCAGCTTAGGAAAGTGGGCTAAGTACTTCTACTAGTAATTGCTTGAAAGACACAGTATTGTTAAAGGCTACAGATATCTGAAAGCGGTATGAAAAAAAAAGTATCAAAAATATGTCCACTGGGATGAGTCTTGGTATTACTTCACTCTACCTGATAAAATAACTGAATTATAGAACATAAAAGGTAAGAAATTATATGTGAATATATATTTAAAGCAAGCTTCCTGGTTTTGAAAGCCTCGGAGAAGCAAGGTCTTCATTTGAGGTCAATTACTGCAGCTTAAAGGGGCTGCACAGCTTAGCATTTAGTTTAAAAAGACTGGGTAGAAAGACTGTAAAATAAGATGCTTACTTGACCACAGCTTCTGAATCATTTGAGTTTTTCCAGTAACAATTTCCTTGCTTATACTTGTCCCCTGGGAAAAAATAACTGTAACCCTTAACAGCTGTGTGTAGGGATGAATGTCCACAAATAAACCTTTGAACTATCAAGTAGAGTCTGCTGCTTACCAGCTGGAAATGATACAGGCTGCTTGTAAATTTTGAGAACACCAGGTCTAAATAAGAGTGGCATCCCCTGACTCCTCCAATTAACAGAGACATGGCGAGTAGGTCGAGTGAGGTCATTCTCCCCCTCTACTCTGCACTGGTGAGGCCACTACTGGAATACTGCATCCAGTTCTGGGCTCCCCAGTTCAAGACAGACAGGGAAATACTGGAGAGAGTCCAGCATAGGGCAATCAAGGGCTTGGAGCATCTCCCTTATGAGGAAAGGCTGAGAGAGCTGGGACTCTTTAGCCTGGAGAAGAAAAGGCTGAGGGGAGACCTTATTAATGCTTATAAGTATCTGAAGGGTGGGTTGGATGAGGATGGAGCCAGACTGTTTCCAGTGGTTCCCAGTGACAGGACAAGGGGCAATGGGTACAAGCTGGAACATAGAAAGTTCCATTCAAATATGAGGAAAACCTTTACGATGGGGGTGACGGAGTGCTGGAAGAGGCTGTCCAGGGAGGATGTGGAGTCTCCTTCTCTGGAGACCTTCAAGACCCACCTGGATGCAGTCCTGAGTAATGTGCTCTAGGCAACCCTGTTTTAGCAGGGGAGTTGGACTAGATGATCTCTAGAAGTCCCTTCCCACTCTGACAGTTCCGTGATTCTGTGACTAAGTGCAAAGACCTGGATCAATTCAAATAGTAATTAAAAAACAGCAGAAAGGAAGGAAGGAGTGAAAAAGAACAAAGGAGGAACCGAGGAACGATGAAGAACAGGTCACATGGAAGAACATGCTAGGAAGTTGGCCTAAGACAGATCTGTTTTCTTGAATTAGAAAACAAACACATGCAGAAGAGTTTCATGAGCTATAACTCCTTTAAGTCCTATAAAAACAAGATGTACAAGTACCCTTCTGCTCTGTGGTTTAACATGTTTTCTCTGTACACAGAGAAGCATAAGCCTTAATTATTTGATGCTCCTCAATGTTTCCTATGATTTCTTCGTTTCTTTCTAATATTTGGCTCTCTGCATTGTATATATCCACTTGTTTTTTACTGTAGGGCTACATGAAAGTTATGATAGTGTAGATTGTTAGGTAATCAGCTGTTTAAAAAGCCTTGCTGGTAGTTTTGGAGGCTATGATACTATGATATTTCTTCAAGAAGTCAAAAAAAAATATTGAATTGTTGGTTTTAAAAATGTGCTTGGAATTGCAATAGGTTTTGCAAGATATAAAGCAGATCTGTTAAAGCACGGACTGCTCAAACATGACCACTGCCATTTAGGACTCTGCCAAGATTTTGTGTCTATGAACACAGCTTTACAGTATGATCCCAAGATCATTCACTTGAGCCCCTCCACAAATTATTGCAGCCAAAGCAAATATTAAATCACTTATGTTGGAATCAAGGTGATTTAACTGTGAGTTAGGCAACAGCTCCTCTTAATATTTTTCTGTGTCTCAGCCTAGGGATTTGGGCACATTACCTTCAGGGAGGATTATTCGATTTTTGGAATACTAGCATGCACGAAAACTCCCTTTTTTCCTCCTGTTGAGTTGTGGGAAGATCAGTGTCCCCATTCTTAGAAAGGAGGGCAATCTGTTTAAATAACAAGCAGTGGAAAATTAGTTTATGATTCAAAATCAAGTTTCAGATCTGTGCTAGAGAGCCAAAAGCTGGTTAGACAGAACCTTAACAGGAAATATTGCCATAGAAACCGAGGGAGTCCTTGCTAGCTGTTAGAAGCACAGAGAGAGGACTTTAATTTTGGGGGGCTTTTTATTATTATAAAATCCTTGCAGTTTCAGCAGAAGCAATATCTATAATCCCCTGAGATTTATGCCTTTATTTAATTTTTCATCCTTCGTAATGTACTAACCTCTGTACACTTCCCTGGCCTGCAGAAGCATTGAAACTCCAATTTACTACTTCATCACAATGAAACTTATTTCAAAGTACATTAGGATTCTCCAGCCAAAACATTAATATGATATGTTTGTTTCAAACAAACAAAAAAATGAAAAAATGTGGGGATGGGAGAGGCTTCTGTTTCATTCAGCTCTCAGTGAGCTGACACTGTCTCAAAATCTCTCCTTGGCTTCAGAGATACTAACTGTGTTATGCTCTGCTCTCTGCTTTAATTGTGCAGAAAGAGTAGGAAGAAAGCGATTCCCATAGTTTTAAGGGCAAACCTGATGTCAGAAAAACATCTAAATTAAAAAGAAACAATTCCTAAAATAAGAAAAAGGTAACAGGGCAATTCCACCTGGCAGTTTCTAATTATTCTCCGTAACTGCAGGACCATGTGGCAGATCCTTCAAAAGAATATTATATATATATATGCATAACAATTGAGATGATCATCTCCCTTCTGTCTTTTCTCTGTATATAATTTTTCCAAAACCAAATCCATCCAGGTCTTGAGACAACACCCTATGTAAAGTTATACTGTCTCAAAAGCCAGCCTTTTATTATCTTAACTATGAGAATATTTTCAAAAATTAAAATATGTAAATAAAGGAATGGTACCAGCTTCTAACCACAGTTGTTTATATTATAAAGTAGGTATCTTCTAAAGGAAATTATAGAATTTTGTTAAATAATATGGTAATTTAAAATATTTAGAATAATATGGTAATTTAGAAGTGATTTTTTTTTTTTCTGAAATACCGGGAAATACAATCTGTTGTTTGAAAGAAATAGAGGAAAATTAGGTTTTTGAAAGTTTGCTTGTAAGACTTTACCTGCAAATGCTCATTAATTGCCCATTTGCAAATTATGTGTGTTGATGCAAACCAGAAATTTCATAAAGAACTGGAATATGCAGTTTTTAATCTGTCGTTTATCTGATCAAAAGATATATGTACTCCAAATTTGGAGACGTTTAGATGTCTTGCTATATGCATATTAAATTAATAGATATTCATGTAAATCAACTGCAAAATTTATTTTCCAGTATGTACAAAAGACACATTTTGTGTTTCACCTACAGAAACTAAAGGAATGAGTTTTAACTGGCTCTAAAATAACATCTCAAAACTGTGGGGTTTTGTTTGTCGATTTCTTTCTCTTACAGGACATTTTGAAAGTAGGCTCTGCAAACAGTATACAGGAGCCAAAAATCAAAGTAAATTTCTGACTCAAACCTAAGATTTCTGAAGTAAGAGATTTGTATTCTGAATTTGACCCTTGATCTAATTGCGTGTACACTGGCTTTTTCAACTTTCTAATATAGGAATGATTTACGTCAGTAGATCAAGGATAACTTCAAATACACAGAAATCTATGTTGGATACCACTTTAAAGCAATCACTTTTCTGATCCAAAATATGACTTTTAAGAGTGCATTAGTACAAAATGAAATGAGGACATTCAGTCCATGGAAGCAAACAAATGGAGGTAATTTGTTCACAAAAAACTATACTTCGTGGCTTTCTGAATGGACCTTTCATGCTTGAACCCCAGCCAGCAACTAAGTTCATGCAGCTGCTCTCTCGCTTTGTCCCTGGTGGGATGGGGAGAGAATCAGAAGAGTTAAAGTGTGAAAACTTGAGGATTGAGATAAAAACTGTTTAATAGATAAAGCAAAAGATTCGCACCCAAGAAAAGCAAAACAAGGAATTAATTCCCTGCTTTTCATAGGCAGGAGAGTGTTCAGCATCTAAATGATGCATAATGGTTAGTTGGGAAGATAAAACACCATCAACTCTCAATGCCATACCCCATTTTTCTCTTTGAAATGGTATGGCATGGCATGGCATGGCATGGCATGGCATGGTATGGTATGGTATGGTATGGTATGGTATGGTATGGTATGGTATGGTATGGTATGGAAGACGACCAGCTTTAGTCAGCTGGGTTTCAGCTGTCCTGGCTGTGTCTCTTCCTAGATCTTTGTGCAGTCCCAGCCCATCGCTGGTGGGACAGAGTGAGGAGCAGAAAAGCTCTCAACTGCTTAGCAACAACCAAAAACTCCAGTGCCATACCAGTACTATTCACATCACAAATCCAAAACACAACGCTATAGCAGCTGCTAGCAAGAAAGTCAACTCCAACCCAGCTGAATTCATGATCAAAAAATAAAATAATACATTAAAGGACTCTTGATAAAATGAATGTCTCTCTTGTATCAGTGCTATGAGACCTAAACTGAATGCCCCTACCAACTTATCCATGTCTATGGTATCAGAAAGATGTAGGCTTTCTCAAGAAACATGAATGAATTCCACTCTCCAGGACAGTTGGGTGAAGAATAAAATGCCAAGAATATGGCTGAATTAGACAGAAAATTTATTAATATAATTTATCAGAGAACTAAGAGGCATTATTTTATACACTGCAGATATGGTCCACCAGTTAGAAAGACAATGTCAGCCTATTTTTGGGCCCTTCTTCCCTCTCATCACATGTATTTATAAGAGATAGATAGAAAAAGTGTTTTTACATTCTTGCTGTGTCAGAGATAAGTAATTTCAACTCATTTGTCAAAATCTTTCTTGGTTCATTTTCAGTTTTAACTTACCAGGAGACAGCTCCTTTTGCAAGAAAGTTCAATCTATTAAATACAGCAGCCCAAACCTACCCTTTGATCAAGTGCCTGAGATCACTCACTTGATGAATAAGATATTTAAAAAACAACAAAAAAAACCCACCCACCAAACCCAAAGTCATGTCCTTTCTATGTTGGCAATAATTAAGAAACCCTTCCAAATCCATACCCTGCCTCTCCTTTTTATTCTTCACCTTACAGAAGTTGAGGAGCTGGATTCCCAAGAACTAAGGCATAGTTTCTTGTCAATCCATTATTCTGAGTTCTCAATTTTAAGTGTGTGGCACCGCAGAAACCCTTAAAAGAGACACTACTCTCTTTTTTGTATGCTCTGGTAATGTCTTTTAATAGTTACAATTAAAATAGAGAGAAAGAACTTAAGAAAAAAAGCTTGAATATCTGTCTATGTGAATTATGATTTCATAAACCACTAGTATGTCATTCTGGAAAAAATTGATGTGACACCCGTAAACTGCATCAAGTGAAATCCTAGTGCAAAATGTGATTTTATTTCTCAGAATGGTAACTGTCAGATTGTGGGACTCTTGATATCTCATAGCAATAGAAGAAAAGGAGAGAAAGTGTTCCATAATCCCCTTCTTAAACAGGTTGCCACCAAACTGCCTCCGTGAATTGTGCAGAAGACTGATCAATGAATGTATTGTCTTCCTTATCTGTGAAATGAAATCTCATCTTTGGTTTAAAGCAAAGCAGAGACGTACATCTACACAAATCCTCCAGCCATCCACCTCCATTCATTTCAGTTGAATGCTCCATGTGTCGGTCTCTCAGAGCTCTGTACTGATAACAAAACTCCTTTCACCTCTCTAAGCTATAAACTCTGTTTCCGAAGACACTGCATTTTCACTGGTATTCTTCTTCAAAAACTATCATAGCTTAATTTTTCCCCCTTTTCTTCTCTAGTCCTGTGCAATGCTCCAAAGATTCTTCTTTCAGCTTCCTAAAGATGTTTCTCTCTTTCTGTCTTTTCTCCCCTGCATTGAGATCAACTTGAGTGGCAGCCAGTTGAGGGGACTAAAACGGGAAGAAAATAACTTCAGATCAAATATTTAGATGATATCTTGTCTCCTAGATTATCAGCAGGAGATGTGAATGCATGTTTTTGGGTAAGTCACTGTTCAGGAAACTCTCTGCTTTTGATGGCAAAGTGACTGTAAAAATTTTAATAATATCTAACAGCTAGCAAATGCACTTCAAAAAAAAAGAAAACAAACAAAAAAAACCTAATAATGACTGACTGCTAGAAATACAGATTTTTTTCTTTTTCAGTTAAATTTATATTAAGAAAAAAATGGCTATAGTTTGCTGTTGGTAGCATGATTATGTACACCACATAGTGTACAGAGAAAGTCTGATACAGTGTCCTGGTTTGAGGTAAAACAGAACCAAATTCCTGTTCAGTAATTTCACTTCTTAGCTAGGCTTCTTGTAAGCCTCTGAAATTAACAGCACATTGTGCAGAAATTGTTTACTCTTAGAGTGATAAGACCTGTGTTTATGGTTAATGTCAAGGAATGGTGTGCAGAGAGGCTCTTGCTTATGTTTATTGCTCTATCAACTATGGACAGCTAATTTCATTATTTGCCCCACTGGATGATCAGAAGCAGAAAAGCATAGAGAGGTCCCACCTGTGGGGAGGAGGGGACAGAAGAGGTGACCCCAAACTGACCAACAGCGTGTTTCATCTCATTTGCCCCACGCTCATTATAAAAGCTAAGGGATCAGAGTCAGTCTCTTCCTTCCATGGCTGACATTGAAAGAGGACCTTGTCTGTTCCTCTGTCTTTGATCCTGATTTATGTGTCCCTGACTGCAGATCCGGAGTCCAGTTCCCATCCATCACGGAGTCCAGTCTGGGACTTCCCCAGTGCCTGCCAGTGAGGTCATCCTGGGAGTTTGATGCAGTCTTGTATATATTGTATCTGTCTCATTATTTTCTTTTTATTCTATTATTAATATTTCATTAAAGTAGTTGAGTTCCTTCTAAACTCATAAATCTCTCCTGTGCTTTCTCCTTTTCTCCTGGAACAAGAAGTAGGGGAAGAGCATCCGTCACCAACATAGATCAATTAGGCCTAAACCACAACACTTTAATGAAGTTGAGATTTTATCCTCTGTCTATGAAAACAAGATTATGATACTTGTATTGTGAGAGTAAGATGCTTATTTACAAAGGCTTACTCCTATGTTTAGTTCTTGCATAGCAAGTTGTTTCTGACTGTACTGTGATCAACAGGAGTTTTGCCAGAGTCTTCACTAGGGTGAGGTTTTCACCTTGAAATATTGAAGGATTACTTACAGGTTATAAGGTGAATCACACAAGTGAATTTAGGGAGGACTAGAACCAAATTTATACATGGTGTCTTTATGGCAACCCACTTTATGGATTGATCTTGGGGTTCTTAGCTTTAGTTACTGTAGATCTTATCATAACAGTTTACAAGTTCACAGGTTAGTTTAATGCTGAGACTAAAAGTGCATAAGCAAACTTCTTTCTTTATTCAGTGTAAGCCCTTAAATTGCCTATAAAATTGAAATTATATAAAATGTTGTTCTGATAATTTACTTTAAAAATGGGCAGGTGACAAATAGGTAAAACAGGTTCTGTCTCAGTGCCTGAAATTTAGCTTGCTGCTATTTAAACAAAACATCTATAAATGCTTCACATTTTAGAAATGTGGTTAATGTGGCTTAATGCTACTCATTAACTGTCATTATCTATTTCAGAGGTAAAACTAGTTTGTTACGTTTGTGTTTTTAGCTCATTTCAGAGATGAAAAGTAACTCATAGGGTAGATCATAAAGGTTTCCTCTGAGGGGAAAGAATACAGATGTGGATCATGAATTATGTTCTTTGTATGCTGCAGTATGGTGCAGTAATTGTGTATAACTTCTTTGTAAAAGCAAAATGTTAGATAGTGCATTTAAAAGGAGTGTAAAACTAAAATAAGTCCAGGTTAATCACCTTTACAGGAAAATAATGGTCTTCAAATCCTAATTATGAACTGTTTCGGATAATTCTGATTATAAAACATTTAGTTGGTGCTAAGTGAAGATTTTATATTTAGTATCTGACTACTGACTGATACAGATATGCTTATTATGCCCAGTACGTGTTTTCCCTATGTTCTTCAGCAGCAATAACCTCTGCTCTCCTTCATCCTTTCCCTCCCCTTTTGTTCTATTTCATCTTCCCATTCTGTGGCTCGTTTTTCTCTCCAGTTATCCTCTGCTCCCATCCATCAGCCAGCCTCAAGTTAATTTAGCTAATTATAGAAAGGAGAAGGTACAAACTTGGGGTGGGGAGTGGGGAAGTGAAGTTCACAAAACCTTTGCCTTCCTGCAGTTTTATTATTAATATTAGTTGTCTTTTCTATACGAAAGGACATGATCACCAACAGTGGAGATGACTAACAAACCAAGGGAAGCCTCTTTCAAGAGGAGAGCGTAGACTGATGGCAAGCTGCAAGCTTATGTGTCATTGTCGATTTACCTTATAGAATTTTAGGCCACACAGTAAAGGGGATTAAGTAATTTGGCCATCAATATTCAAGGACTTTTTTTAGCATAGACAGAATGAAGGAATGACCAATGAAATATTCCATGCAATAGAAGTCACACTCAGTATATAAATGGGGGATGTTTGGAATGATCACATTTGTCTTGCCAAGTACCCATTATGGCTGATTGAGCCCAGCTTTCCTGGGGATGGCTGAAACACCTGCCTGCCCATGGGGAGCAGTGAGTGAATTCCCTGCTTTGCTTTGCTTTGCTAGTGTGTGTGGCTTTTGCTTTACTCATTAGACCTTATCTTCATCTCAACCCACAAGTCTTCTTTCTTTTACTTTTCCCATTCTTTCCCCAATCCCAGCTGATGGTGGGGGGTGGGGTAAGCAGCTGCATGGTCCTATCTGCCAACTGGGGTTAAACATGGCATCTTGCTTGCTTTGTTTGAGAATTGTTATTAAAAAAAAATAATAAAATGCTACGAGGCATATAAGAATTTTATTGCAAGATAATGTTTTGAGTATTCAAAATACTGAACACTTCACCTTGAAAACTATAACTTCAAAGAAACCTCATTTACATGAGAAGAACTTTTATAGCCTCACATTTTTGACCAAATTATTCACTCAACTCAATATAAATTCAAATTTTGTTTTTGTGAGACCAGAGCTATGCATTCAGTGAATAAAATGTGTTCTAGCCCCATTCCTACATATATTTTTCCTGCTGTGGCATTTGCATTCTAATCTACATGAATTCAGAATTATATTTGTCAGAATTTGTTTTCACACCACAGCAATATTGGCCTTCTGCCTCTGAACTGCCTTGGAGGTAACTTGCCAGCTTTGCTGATAATACTGTGCAAAAAACCCCTTTCTCCCTATTTTTCTTCTGCTGCCACTTCTTTAATAAGAATACTGTTTTCTTGTAGAAACACAAGTTATTTAATCTGGGTTACTGTAATCACCTGAGTTAAGATATTCCTCTTTTTCCACTTCTTTGCTTTTTTTTCTCTGAGTGGCAGAAAATACAGTAAAGACAAAATGGACTTTCCTGGCAAAGTAATCATATAATGAAAATGCATCTGAAAGATGTTTCTGTATCTCATCTGAAATTTATATGGATACCAAGGTTTTATTGACCTAGTTCATTGCATTTTGTATTCATTCAATTAATTGTAGTTTCTCTGTGAGATAGAAATTTCCTGAATTCATACTTGAGAGCTGATGCTTGCTATGCAAATTTTTATACATCAGGTGAGAACTGTTGAGGTATAGATTCCAATTTCTCAAATCTCTTCTTGATTACAACCCTGTGCCCCAGTTTATTTTTCCTCCATTTTTCTCACAACTGTATATTTGAGTTGTCATCTTCCCTCTTATCTTGAGAAGGGATTGGCCATGTACCCAAATGGGCTTTTGCACAACATACTACGATCAGCCTGTTATAGCTGCAAATTTCATGTCTTTTACAAAAGATATTTGCTAGATTTCTAGATTTTTTGGCCTTTGTCCAATTCACCCTTGAATTCTGATAAGTACTGAAAAGGAAAACCTAATGAATTCTTGTTTTCTGAATTGTCTGTTCTATATCGAGCACAGAAATAAAACCCCTCCAAGTTTAATAATGCCACAATTAGCACGTTATTCTAGTATGCTACTGTCTCATTTTTTCATCAGCATTTGAGAAAGGATACAGATTAAAGCTCTTCATTTCCCTTATTGCCCTTTAACTGTAAAACTCTCTAATGAACAGGAAAGATTGTACATGTTATGGTAAACAGCAGAACATAATGATTTAACAATATGCAACATGTTTTTTTGCTTGGAGCCACTTTGTACCGACTTGCAAAATAGGAACTCCCTAAAATCTGCTTTCTCTGAATTAGTGCTATCTCATACTGGTTACTCCTTAGGCAGTGATATCCTTTATTTGGTTTTGAATTTACTTTCTAATTGTAGAAAATGAATGTATTTAGATAGAAATACCTTGATATATCCTTCCCTAGTCATGACTGTCACACGAAGTGAGGTGTGGCGTGGTGTGATGTCTGGTTGTCAGGACCAGTGAACTTGTTGCCAGTCTCAAGTGAACTGGGACTATAAAGTTCATTCTTGTTTAACCATTCTCTATGTACAATTTACAAGTTGTTGGGGTTTTTGTGGTTTTTGTTTGTTTGTTTGTTTCGTTTTGGTTTTGATTTTGGTTTTGGTTTTTGTTCGTTCTTTTTTCTGAAATCCCAGGCAGAATTATCTTATTTAACAAGAAAACCATAGTTACATCTTTGTAGGCAGGACAGAGATAGGGAGATGATTATGTATTTATTAATAAACCCATAAAAAAGCTGTGTGAAATAAAACCCTGCTGTACACTACTCTCCCCTTGGGAAAAGGAATGGGAAAGAGAATGCTCTGTAAATGCTAGTCATGTTGATTAGTGCGCTGCTCAAAGGTATTAGAATACTAGAACAAGGACAGTCAATCTGTGAATAAAACAGGAAGAATAATATGCACATTCAAATACAGCCTTATGTTCCTACTTTAAATACCTAAATGAGATAAATCTAATATGTATTTTATGTATTATACTATTTTATGCATTATAAGTCCCTCCTCAATTCTTATTTATACTCAAGCTTTCTCGTGAGAAATTTAAGTACCTATACTCATACAAGTGTGTTTCTTAAACAAAAAGATCCAAACTTAGTCCATATATTGTGCTTTGTGTCTGTTCAGATAGCACCCAAAAGCATTTTTTCCCCTAAATAATACTGAAGTATCTTCATTTTGGATATATATAAAATTTTCACTGACAGGCAGAGCTACTCTTTTCAAATTCACAATTCTAAATCTGTTCTTTGAAGATACTAACGCTGCAGGTAAAGTTTAAGGTGCTTTTCACTGTGAAAAACCCATGTGCAGACAGTCTTATTGCAAAGAACACAAAGAAAATTGTGTGAAATATGCTGTACAGTAGCTACGGAGACCAATGTTAAGAATATTTCTGTGTTGATCTTTTAGATGTTTGGGATCTTTTTCTCACACAATGATGCAGTTCTATATTCTCTAACATCATTTTATAGTAATATATTTGTTCACTTTTCCTTAACTGTGTAAGATTTGACCACTGATGACTGAGCTTTATTCACCAATTTTCTTTTAATTCTACATACCTACTAGAAACACCTTTCTGTCATTTTGTGGTGAGGACATTGCTGAGTCAGCATGGAAATAAATTGCAATGAGTGTCTGTAAATGGGTTATCCTAGCACATCTCAACAGTACTTACATGCTTGAGTGACTACAGCCAAATGTTTTTCCTTTGTCATTATGAAAACCCCATTCCCACCTCTTATGTAATTCTAGCCCAAGCTACTTCTAATTCTTAAGCGTGAGTAATTTCCTTGAAGCAATGACATAACCCCAGCAATGATTCACTCTCTGATATGCCTATGCAACGACAGAAGCTTGCCAAGTTAGAGAATGAAATGCCCAAGGTCAGTGACAGTGCAATGTAGAAACTTCCTTTGAGAAACAGATATAAACACCTAATTATAAAAAAAAGATCATCAATTGACTGAATGGGAGCTACTAATTTCTCACAGAATATATCCCTTGTTTAAGTTCTTTAAGGTGTAAGCAACTTTCTGTCTTTTATTCAGAGATGCCGTAAGAAGTGACCAAATCCCAAGAAAAATTAAATTTGTCATATTTGGATTTCCATCCTAATTTTTGTTTAATTCAGTATATTTTTTAAGCTCTATAATGCCACACAGAAAACGTCCCTTCCCAGGTCAACACCTATGGTTTGAGAATACCCATAACAATTTATTGTTGTTCAGACAGGTATTCTATCACCCGATGACCCCTCCCCACCCAGGACAGGAAAATCAGGGAACGCAAAGAAACATTAGGGTTGAAACGTAAATAGATTTAATAGAATACGATTAAATAACTAACAATAATACTAAAGAAGCAGTATTAATCCCGACACTGATATACAATATACAAGAAGTATGCTCAGCCAGTTATGTCAGCAGGAAGCTGTGCACTCCCAGCAGGGACAGCAAATGTCGCACACTGAGAGTGCAACAGCTTCGGGGGAAAGGAAGGCCTCAAGAGTCTGGCACTGGGGCAAGGAGATGTCTGGACTGGCACCATCAAAGGAGAGCCAGCCACACGGCAAACTTTTCTAATTTATATTGAATGTGATATTCATGGTGTGAAATAACCCTGTTGGCCAGCTTGGGTCAAATGCCCAGGCCTTGCTCCTCCTTATCCCTGCACCTGGCAAGGCTTGAAAACACTGAGGCCTTGAATCTCACAAAGCCTGGCTGGCCGTAAAGTCAATATTTTCATGAATTCAGATACTAGAGTCTTCTAAAAGTGCATGTCATGTCTAGGCATGGTACTTTTGAAGGTCCAAATACATGAAGATTTTATTCATAACACTTTTAATGAAAATATAAAAACCGTGCATTGCAAACTTTTCAGTCAGTCTGCCTTGTTCCCTTACAGTGGAAAAATAGATACTGGTAGTCACTCTTTGTCTAAAGACAGAAGAACTTAGTAAAAAGAGTAGTTCTTTCAATAAAAAGATCAACTCTTAACTTTGGCTTTATGTCTTTAGAATATATGGCAGCTGAAAGAAAGAATTAAAAATAGGAAAAATAAGGAAGGCTAATGTTCAACTTAGCAGAGTGAATTAAAAAGATCACTTTCAAGGCCTGCTGCTTTTCATTTCAGAGATGTGAATGGCACTGTCTCTTCCCCAGTGTGACTCTTGTTATCATTGAACAAAGGAGCATGTTTTTTTAAGAAAAAGAAGCAGATACGTGAGCTTCAGTAAAGTCATCAGAGAGCATTCTGTTCTCATACAAATTAGAAGAAAAAGATCTCTTCATACAAATCTGTCTATGAAGAAATCAGAATTTTAATGGTGGCTATGGGCTGTTGGTTTTGTCTAGGCCTAATTAACCTAGAGAAATGGTCCATTTGAGCTGGTTTAAAATTATGTATTTATACAAAAATACAGTTTCCTGAGTTCTTTCTTCTTTCTTCCTCCTTATATTTCATAAAATAACAGCTATTCATTTCAGAGAGTCACAGCAGCCATAGGGCTCTGCTGCCAGTGGGTCCTTTCTCCTTCCCTCCTCCTTGTAAACGAGCTCCAGCATCTGAAGGGCAGTGGCAGCAATGAACTCCAGATAGTTTTGGAATGGTTTTAATTGTTGTGTTGCGCAGTGGTGTTAGAAGTGATTCAGACATCTTACTAACTAATCTTACATTTCCATTTCATGTTACTTGAGGGCACTGACAATTGCCTTCAGTTTCCTGAGATTTAATTTTCACATTACACTTTTGTCACTGAGAAAATATCATTGGAAGCTGTTTCTTTAGCAAATCTTAGTTTAGTGAAAAGTAGAAGAAGCGTAGAAAGAGTTTTCCCCAGACAGCTAAAGCAATAAAAATAGAATGTATCTCTAAATGGAGTGTCACACTGGGTTCCAATAAAACAGGCAAATTCATCTTTCTCTTCTTCTTTCCTTTTCCTATTTTTTTTTTTTTTTAAAGCTTAGTCGAGGTTATAGTAGGGTGGTTTCAAATAATATCAGAGGATCTAATTGTTTTTATTAAGAATCATGAAATACTTCTAAGCTGTACTTTATTACACTCAATTTCAAGTCACATTTAATTATTATCTCCTAAATAAAAGGAAGGAATGAAAAATTATGAAGTCTGCACAGACTGAGGATTTCTAATTGAATTCACTCCCTAAACCCTAAAATGCTAATTTGATTATGAATTGAAACATTTGTGGGACTACTAATTCCACTGCAATCTTCATTTAAAATAACCTTACTGATGGCTCTACTCTGATAATGTTTTGCAGAATTTATCAGGTGCCTTTGGGAATTTTTGTAACTTTTTCACAAAGAGAAGAGCATTGTATGACCTCAAGTCTGCAGTTAACGAGGCATCAGATGAGAACACTGAAATCACAACTGTGCCTTTATTTCCTTTCACTGGGTGATTTTCTTTATTTCAGTTATGTACAGGGTCAGGGAAGTACTAGTATACGGAGAAAGGGAACCATGTTATTAGCCGGATCATTTGTATGTGCTTCCTAGTACCTGAAATTAAATTAATTCTTCTTCTCTCTAGAAATTCCTTGGGAAATTCCAGCTTGATTTGATGGCTATATTTGAAGGGGTGATTGTGGTTTCAATTTTTTTTTTTTTGGTTTTGTTCCCTTGGTAGATCAATATTTTGTTTTCCACTTATTTTTTAAATGTCTCATCCCTACTATACTTTACAAACTGACTGCCAGATGATTAGAATGGAAACATTTGGGAGTTACACACTAAGAAAAAATATGATTTTGTCCTATCTACTCAAAGCCTAGGGAATAATTGAAAAATCTGAACTAGAGACTTAGACAACCTCCCTGGGCAGCCTGTTCCAGTGCTCTGTCACCCTCATCGTAAAGAAGGTTTTTCTCATATCTGAACGGAACTTTCTGTGTTTCATCTTGTGCCCATTGCCCCTTGTCCTGTCACTGGGAACCACTGAAAAGAGTCTGGCTCCATCCTTCTTCAACCCAACTTTCAGATACTTATAAACATTAGTAAGAACTCCCCTCAGCCTTCTCTTCTTCAGGCTAAAGAATCCCAGTTCTCTTAGTCTTTTCTCATAAGGGAGATGCTCCAAGCCGTACGCTGAACTCTGCAAGTTCAATTCTTGTTTCCAGCACCAATGTTTTGATAATGGTTTAATGGATATCGTTATGATGGAAATTAAATTAATGAAATTGATAAGGGGAAGGAAAGGAGGTGCTTACTCTACACTCTTCATTCAAAAGTGAATAGTGTCTTATGGATGCTGTTTTCATTTACCTCCAACAATTCAATTAATCCTAATTAGAGTTATTTATTAGGAGATCTGAATATGTTTATTTAGCACTGAGGCTTTCTGGGTGTTCCTGTCCAAGACTGAAGTGCAATCAATTAAATTCTTTAGGGAAGTAGGATATGAAGAGTGTTTCAGGAGGATTCAGACAGTGTGTGGTCTTAGAGATGCATTGCACGTTTAAGTTGTTACCATTTCTCACAATCCAGATGAAATGTCTCCTTGAAATCACTCTGCAAACAGAGGCAATGGAGAGAATATATTAAACCCGGTATCTCCACGACAGTGCCTGTATTAAAAATGGATGGACAGCTTCCGAACACCCATTGTTTGCTGTCACCACAGATAGGATTTGGATAATGAAACAGCTAATTAGATTTTTGTAATCCTGTCATGATTGTTTGAGAGGTGACATTTTGCTTGAATTTCTCTTGTGGACTTCTTCATTTTAGGAAGGAATAATTTCCTCTGGCCAATTTGACTCTTCCCACTTCACTGAAATGGCAGTTCCCTCTGTTGGTGTAATGAAATCACTGCCTTCCCGAACACAACTATGTCACTCAGTGTTTAAATAGAAAAGAATAGGAAAACGAGGATCTGATTAGTCAGACATGCCTGTGTTCAAAATCCATTTCTGAAATCAAATAGTAGAATTGGATTAAGCTCATAATGGAAGAATTACTTAGGTATTATACAAACTGTATTACATATTCATCAACTTGCTGAATGTGCGTGGCTTTGCCAGACGTTCTCCACTCCCCACTCCTCATTTCTACCCAGTGCAGATGCAGCCAAGGGAAAACAACCAAGTTGAAAGCTGTCTAAATTAAGGAGTGATCAAGACAAGTTTCCATGGATGCTGAATATTAATCTCACAGGCCACATTCTTCTGCAATGTAAGAAGGTGCAATTTGCACTGATAGCTTTCTGACTTCAGCAGTGCATCGTGATGAGACTGGTTTATGAGAGAATAGAGTCCTTGAAGCTTAGCTGAGTTGTGTGTTGGTTTTTTTTGTTGAAAGCCTCCCTGCTAACAATATTGCTGATGGTATTGATTTCTAATGAGAGTCAGGAGCTTTATTCCCCTAGAGATTCTTGTGAAAACCCTGCAATTAGAGAAACAAAATTACACTGACCAGAAAAGCTGTATTAATTGGTAACTCAATATAGTTTGACCCAGATCATCTCTGTTTCTTCCTGGGTGGTCCCCTGCCATCTGGAGGGCTCAAGAGTTCCATCTGCAAGAAGCTCACTGGGCAGCTCCAATGATACTCAGAAAAGTCTTTGTGTTGAGTCCTCACATTTAGTATGTTAAAATAACAAGGCTGAGTGAATCAGCATGCAAATTACCAACCTCCAAGGCAGGCACAGTTTGCTGAACAGCCTTATGATATCAAACACGCTCTCCAGACTTTATAACAAATACTGTAATGCATCTCAAAGTGTTTATATGAATCTATTTGGCAAGTGTCCCGCACAGCTGACCAGGTTATGGGATTATTTGACAAAGTATCTTGGCTGCTGCTATTCTGTTCATGTCAGCACCACAGGCCTATTTCAGTTTAATTATATACATAGTACATGTGAACACTCCATGTTTCTTTAGCATTTATAGATATGGAATCTCAAGGGCTAAATGTATAGACTATCTCACAACACCTCAGTTGTAGTAGATGTCATCTCTACAGTGCTCTTAAGCAAACTTCAGCAGAGAAAGTTAAGTCTTGAGTCAAGTCAGAGGCTGAATAAGATTAGAAGCTGGATCTCCTAACTGACCTCCAGCTGTTAGTGAGTATCTCTTCAGTTGCTTTCATGGTATGTGTGTCAGACTATTTTGGTTCTGCTTTTTTTTTTTTTCTTTTTTTTTTTTTTTAACCTACATCGGAAGAGCTGTGTTTTTCAGGAACTTGGCTCTAATGTTGAAGTAGTTCAACATTCAGACGTCCAGTTCCTCTTTAAAGTGAGCAGACAACAGTTTCTTGTGATCAGAACCACAGAATTAGTACCCTTGAAAAAGAGGAGAAAAGAAAAAGCTAATTGCAAAGGACATTTGGAAGATGTTTCAAACTTTTCAGAGTGGATTCTATTTGTCTGAAATTTGATCATATTTTAGCCCGACTTATCATGAATTTTCATTTCCACTGCTAGTCTTTGTCTGCCTTATGTATATTTAGAACTCATCTGAACAACTGTCTTGATTTCTGCAGATGCTGTCATGCACATTTCACGTAACTGAGATGTTCTGTTTTCAGAATATGTCTGAAATGAACTGAATTACGTGGGATACAACTGCTTTCACAGCACTGTTGGAAGCCTCCAGCTCTTTTTCATGGATCTTTAAATATTTAAACATTGTTTAAATGAGAGATTGTCTCATATGTTTGAGTTTCTTTTGGTTTTTATAAATTGATGAGAAATTTTTGGAAAAAACTTTTTTTTTTTTAAATTAAGTTGTATTTACTTTTACAGAGAAGATGTCAACTTATATTCATAATCCTTAAGCAGTTATTTTGAAAAACAATTATTTTTAAAGTTGGGATTTTTTTTTCTGTTGCTGATATTAAAATACTTTTCATCCTGAAAATAAGAATGGCTCAAGTAAAGCAAGCTGAATTTCTACAAAGTACTTTATACCTGTCCCTACCTAAAGAGGCTCTTTTTAGCATATATGAGTCATGTCAAGGTTTAAAGGATGTTACAAAGGTAAATTCTATATTATTTGCAGGACATGTTGGGTCATTTTTTAGGTATGGACATTTTTCTGCTAAGAAGTAGAAGAAAAAATAATCTCACGTTCTTCTTGAGTTTCAAGGTACTAATGAATTTGGTCACTATAGACACAAAGTCAGTCTTTGTAGAAACATAATTGTAATTTAAAATCCTCTCAGTCATGTAACTCTTCTGTGTGGCTATTCAGTATTAGTGATAATTACATGAAAAGAAGTTCATCTGCTCCTGCTGCTTATTCTCCACCAGAAAGCATAATCCTTTGTCTGTGGACAGCACAATTAACAAAGAAATATATATACAAAGAAATGTAACCTTTCAAATCTTCAGTAACAAACCTCTAGTAATCCTCAGAATGTGAAACCAGTAAAAGCAATAAAATAGTGATTATAGAAGTGTGGTGAACTCCTCCCCCAGCTTTCATTTTATAAAACAGGCAAACATGAAAGATGTACTAAGACCTAACATTGCAGTTCTAGAGGTTGCTTACCCCTGTCGGATGATACAAATGGTGCTAAAATGTTTGTCATTATTATTATTATAGTTCCTAGGCCCTATTGTTCTAAGGTGTATATTCTCACAAATGCCTGGTGAGGAAAGTAGGTTTTTTCAATTTTACAGATAAGCTTAGAATGAAGTGTACTTGCCTGTGCCTTGAAGGGAAAAGGAGCTGAGGTCAATCCTCTTGAGCCTCAGGAACTAATTATTAGTCTGTCCTCTGTATAACTCTTGCAAAAGAAGTTCTGCATTGACATATCTGCGTAATGAGTGCTCCTGTTTATTAACAACAGAGGTATGTCTGCACTGAAAGAAAAATCATATTCACCCTTGTTGAGAGGGACATGTCAGTGAAGAAACACAGAACAGCCTTTGTGTCTATTCAGCTATTTGGGTCTCTACTGAGGCTATCAAAAGAGTGGTAGGGGATTTTATGATAGATCCTTTGACAACCAGGAAGATGAAAAGTGAGGCCAGCTTATTTCACGTAGGTTATTTATTTCCTATAAAAGACCTCAAAATGGCTTTCCTTTCCACTCAGTAGTTTCGGACAATGTTAAAGTTGAAAGATTTAAGTACATTTTGAACACCCACTGACTCACTATTCTCAAACTATGAATTTATCAGTGGGAGACTGGATTTAACGTTTGAAATAAAAGTTCTTTAAATATCTGATTTTTTCGGAGATGTTCTATTTGGGGAAGGATGAACTGGAAAGATGGACTCTAGTCCACCCCAATTCCATTTTACAATTTGAAAGTTACAACTAGAATATCTGTGGGTTTGATTCTTGAGTAGATACCAAGCATTTAAAACAAGATGAGATTTTTCATACTTCTGCAGCTGAACAGCCATTGATCTACCACAGGAATTGACTCCTGTGATCTAGACCTATGCTTATTTTCAGATCATAGATAATTTTGTTGTATCATTCTTAAATGAAAAATAAAAAAATAATAAAAAACCCCTTAAATTAAAAGAAAGCTTGGTATTAATTAGAACAAGCCACTTCATCTTTCAGAAATGTAATCTGCAAAAATACATCTCAGTGATTTCTAAAGAGAAAAAAAAAATCTGAAAATGCTCTGGAGTAGCTAAGTCACAAGATTTATAAATCATACCGATATCTGTCCCATTTCAAAGTCTGTAACACTTCATCTGAATATCTGGTAGGCATTGTACAAGTATCTCCTGGGACCTATAAAGAAAATCCTTTTAGAAGAATGGTTAAATTAGTTGTTAAATATTAAATGTCTAACTGTAAGATTGAATCCTAAATATGACAGGGCTTTGAGAGAATTCGAGTAGGTTCCTTCTGAAGGCTTGTGCTTCTTACTGGCATTTTAGGCGACCTTTCCTCTACTCTGCCAATGCCCTGATGAATGGTCTCAGGGTATGATAATCAGTTAAGTGTAAAGGCACAAAGAAATTCCACTAATTATTTGTCAAAAACACCCAGTAAGTTCTTGCAGTAGCTGGCATATTGTTTGATATTTTGAGACTGTTAAATTAACTATAACACAATTAATCACAAGTACATAATACAACACTTTCATTAGGAGAATGCATTTAATCTCACTCTCTATCACACATATTTAGGAATTCTTTGGACTACCTAGTGTTGATAACACTAAAATAATTAACAGTGTATAGAACTATTCCTGCTGAGTGAAATCACATTTCATGCTTCAGAAAAAATAGCATTAAGACAATCAGATATGAAGTGCCTGAGAGTTTCTCTACAAAGAGAAACACAAAGAGTTTCTCTAAAAAGTGACCACGTTTCAATAACTCTTCCATAGGATTCTGGCCTGGGGAGGTGTCCTTCTATCTCCTGGGTCACTTTTGGCCAAATTAAGCACAGCAGCAAAAGAAGTGTGGGCTGTGACGCCCAGACATAGATTCAGTGCAAGTGAGAGAGTGCTGGTTTGTCCTTCTACTTCCCACTACTATCTGCTGTAACAAAGGTAAAAGCAAAAACTCGGGCCCTGTAAACAAAAATATTCCCCCACAGAGAGAGATTCTTTGAATAAAAGGGAGAAGTGGTAATGGTAGTAAAAAGACAGAAAAAAAGGATCAGATCAGTGGGAACTAGCATCAAACCTCTATGTGACTCTAGGCATGGAAGTTAGTAATTCTCATGCACAATTCTGTGGAAAAAATCACACACGGAGTTGCAAGTTTCTCTCTGAAGTGGCTTTTACTATTGCAAAGTTAAGCTATTTCATAAGGAAACTGTAGAAGTGGTGAGAGGTATGAAGAAGTATGTAGGAAAAGTAGAATGAAATTGTAAAGGGAATTTTCTATTAGCTGGAGGATAAGTTTATATAAAATTTTTTTGGAAATGGTAAATTTGGCATTTGGTACATTTTAGCCAGGTTGATAAATAAAAAAAATGTAGAACAGCAGAAAATCTGTCACTGGAAGGAAGTGTTTTGTGTAAGAGAGATTGACTTTTTCTTCCTTTGACTATTTAGTTCTATTTCTCACTTGAACGGGCTAGTTTGGACAGGCTGTGATTATGTCTGGTTTTGCTCATCTGATTTTAACTTTGACCACCTCTAAGCTGTGTCAGCAGAAGCAACACCGACAAAGAAATGGTCTCTCTCTTGAGTTGTATTTTTGGAACCTGAATGATCAAATGAGAACTGAGCTTTTCTACAGCATTTCAATATAGCAAACAGGCCTGTTTCCATGTTCCCTTTTAAACTGCTTACTATAGATAGAGGAGAGTGCAAGGTCTGAGCATGGGAATTAGCTGTGCAAGAGGAGCTGCTCTCTGATTGTTGGGGCACTCATCCATCTCTAGTTAGATGCAAAACACTCCCATGGTGTCTTCTCAGCAAGCTGCCTTCTGCTCATGGTCAGGAAGCATGACAAGTTTAGAGTGCATTTCTCAGCAAAGATATGATGGATTGGAAGACTATCACACCCTGAGTACTGCCTAGAGATGTGTATTTTGCTAGAAGTAAATATCTGTGTAGCAATTATCTGCCATCACTGTTGGCTACAGTCTTGTCAGATCTTTCAAGCACAGTCTAAATAAATAGTTAAAACTGTAGTATCAATTTTTGTCCCTCAGAGTTTCCTATGAAAAATAGTACCAATGCAGAAAGAAGTATTTTTACTTTATGACAATTTTGTCTTGGCTTGTGCTGTATGGAGCAAGTGTTCCTTGGATGATACATCCAGGTTCTGTATGCATATAATATTTTGTACTTATAACTGCAGGATAATTTGGAGCAATGCCATTTGGCATTGTGGGGAGGACAATATTTTATATGTGAAAGTCTTAAATGAGCACTGTATGCATGCTTGATACTGTCTGGTCACATAAAAGGAAATTTGCTTATCTACTACAGAGGTCTTAAAGGATTTTTCAAGAAACACAGGGATGCTGTATCTAGTATGTTGCCTAATAGCTCTAAATTCAGTAGAATTTTATTTTTATAAAATCTCTTTGTAATTCTAGCTGCATACACTCTAGCAATCATGTGTGACACAGATGGTTGCTCTTCTATTATGTTACACTTTATGTTTAGGAAGATTTTTTTAATTTTTTTTTTTAAATCGAACACTCACTTGTCTCCAAAGATGTGTGCCTGAAGCATTCTTTGCTTTTCCAGAATGTCCTTGGACACTGGCAGCCCCATAAGAGAGTAGGCAGAAAATAAAGCAGGTTGTTGTTTGAAGCCTTCCTGCATTTCATCAGCAATTCATCAAAACCAATCTGCTTTTGCAAAATGCTTCTGTTTTGCAGATGAGCATTTTGTCACAAAAGCCCCATACCATCAGAAAAATCCTGTTGAATTCTATTCATTATATGATGAGACAAAACAGATGAGCTTCAGTCTGTTAATCACAGAACATGACTGATTGATTTCCCATCTTGTCTCTATCTTCTTTCTCAGAGCCCTTTCCAGTATCTAAAGAGGGGTACAGGACAGATAGGGAGGGACTCTTGATCTGGAAGTGGAGCCATTGGAGGAGGGGTAGCAGTTTTAAAGTGAAAGATGGGAGATTTATAGAAGATGTTAGGAAGAAATTCTTTACTGTGAGGGTGGTGAGACACTTCCCAGGTTGCCCAGAGAAGCTGTGGATGTCCCATCCCCGAAGGTATTCAAGACCATGTTGGATGTGGCTTTAAGCAACCTGGTCTGGTGGGAGGTGTCCCTACCCACTACAGGGGGTTGGAATTCGAAGATCTTTAAGGTCCTTTCCAATCAGAACCATTCTATGATTCTATGATTTATTTTTTAGTAAAGGAGAGCTCTCATCTGGAATAGCTACTAACTGTATGGTTGGGACACTCTTGAATGACACATGAAACTGAAGTTCAACTTACTGCTTTGCCCTGAAAACATCACCACTGTCTGCAAATGCTCTAGTCACCTTGAGGCACTGCAATGTTAATGCTGTTTCTCCACTATTCAGTAAAATATAGTTAATATGTTTGTATTGTCACTTTTAAAGCTTTTGCAACAAAGAAAATAGATGAGAAAATACTTTTTTTAGGATAGACACTTATTCACCTGGTGTGGAAAGGCTTGATATAGCCTGAGGGCAGCTTTTCACAATCACAGCTCTGAATATCTGTCGGGCAGACATTCAGAAGAAACAGTAAATGAAGATTCCCTGGTGTTATTATACTTAAAGAAACTGAGAAAAGTGGTACACAGAGAAATAGCTCTGTGAAACTTGATACATTGCTGTAAGTCAAGACGTCTGACTAACACATATTTCTCTTCAATCTAAAGCTTACTTTTCAGTTTTATGCACTAAGAAACAACAAAAAGATCTCTTCCTCCTGCTCTCTGTTGCTGATTTGTTGGTGTTTCTAATAGAAAGCTGAATTTGTGATGCTATTTTTTTTTTTCCTTAGTCCTGAATTACCAGTGGTTGAAACATGAAGAAAAAGAAAGACAGAGGGAAAATAGGAGAGACAAACATGGCATTATTAAGGGTTTTTTTATTTCTTTGCTTAGATCTGGAACCTAAATTTACTTCTAGCTCTTGGCTAAGCATAGAGAAAGAGAAGAGATATTTAACCAGACAGTCTTACCCTTTCTACTGAACTTTAGGGGATGGACATCTATCTTTAATTTCTGCTTTATAGTAAAAGCCAACAAGGGTTGTGGTGGTAGGAAACAAAAGGTATTTTCATTTCCTCACTTCAGTTTTATTCCTGGTAGTTCACATATATTCCTTCCCCACTTCAAATTTTGCATCTAAAAAACTGGAAACAAAGTGATTTATGGGACTTGATATGCTGATGGAAGATATAATGCAAAGGGTTAGGTTAGTTACTTACACCTGCCTGTATAAGTACATTAGATGATAGATGAGAGTGCAAGCATATATAATAAACAGGATGTTTAGCCATTAAATTAGCAGACTATTTACTATTACTCTTCAGTTTCTTATTTGAAACTTCAGTGTGTCTTTGTGGCTCAGTAGGAGAAACTTTGATGCTTAAAATATCTAGAAAGAAAAAAGGTATTGATGTTGAATTACAGACCTCTTGTGTTTGTGCTAAAACTGTGGTTCTCTGCTTGATCTGGCAATCCAAATGGAAAAAGTAATTTATTTTATATCCATGAATGGAAAAGTTCATTAAACTTTGGGCTTCTTGGGAAACAGGTTAGTATTGATTTAGTTAAGACCAGAGGCTAAGAACTGGAAGGCTTGGTTTCTGTGTTAAACTCTCACACAAATTTAGTCTGTGACCCTGGACAAATTAATTACATTACACTCAACAACTCAAGTATAGTCCTCTTTTTCAGTCAGTTGCTTAAATCAAAAGAAAAATAATTTGATTTCTTATCTTTTGGGTATAAACTAGCTGCAGTCTTCCTAAAATTTTACAATCACTTTAGCTGTGGCAAAAGCTGTCTTAAGCACGTTTTAGGTTGTTTTGATTGTTGATTTATTTGGGGTTTTTTTTTGACTCCTGGGTACTGTAAAACAACTGTCCCAATCCCCTAGTGAAATAAGTGTTATTTAATGATGAGTAAATGTGTTCCTAGGAGATTCCTTTACGTGAGGGGTGATGTATTCATAGATAGTAACCAGGGATAATATGGGCCCTGATTTATAGCATTTTATAAGGTTCTGCAGTATAAAGATAATAACAGCTTTTGAGAAAGCTTTTCTCCTCTCCTTTGTTTGCCCTTTTCATTATTTCATCCGAAACAACTGTGTGTTGGTTTAAAATCTCCTCTAACAGTAAGCATTGAAAATCTACTGGTAGTGCAACATAGAAAATTTGTAACATTGAAGTACTTTATTTTAAAATGTCAGAAAAAGGATTAAGAATCAGATCTTACACATTGATGGAGAGCTGAACATTTGTCTCAAAATGACGGCCAACATCTTCACCATTTATATTTCACTAGAAGTATAAAAACCATCAGTTACACAGAGAATTTGGTCCCATTTCTTAAGAAAGATACTAGCTTAAATACTCCACATAAACCTTGAAATAGATAATCCATGCAACACACATTCAGGCATACTGGTGCGATTGCTTATTATCTGCTATTGACCAACACAGTTCCTCGTATATAAATATATAATAAGGATTTTGCAATATGTAGCAAGAAAATATCTTCTGTTCTATTCTATGAAGCTGATAGATGAATCATAAAAGTTCCATTGATAATTTGTTCCATCTTTAGTCATAGTCTTCTGGAAGTAAAGCTGGTATTTATGAGATAAGGACTTCAGGAGTAGGGAGCATTGATAGAGCAAAGCTACATATCCCTTGTTAAGTATGGAAACATGAAAGCAGGTACTTCTTACTGGTCAAAACCAATAAATTAATAAGCATTCAAACCAACAGATTACCTAGTCCCACTGAAGCTATAGCAAACTTTTCCATTCATTTTAGTGGAGCTAAGATTTCAGCTGAAATGTTCACCTTTCAAATCTTAATATATTCTCATGTTAATTCAGTCAGAACAAGACTTCGTGTAATGGTTCTTTTAATTACACCTGCCAGTGCCCGCAATGAATACAAGCAAATATTCTCTATTCTCCATACACCTGAAGCAAATACTATTAAACTATCAATTTAAAGCTCTCTTAGCATTCCTAATTCATGTAACCCCGTGCAGTGTGGGGTGAATTTGGGAATGATATCATGATAGCTTTCACATGGTAGTAGTACATGTACACGGTATCCACAAATCAGCTCCCAAGACATAAACTATCCTTCAGCTTTGAAGAATTTCCAGTGTTCATCCAAATTTTACAGCTGAGGAGCTACTTCTATGAATTTGGAGTAAAGGTGATTGAGATTCAATGCATTTGGAGTTGAGTGGTGGTAAACTTAGGTTTTTCTTGTGTTCAGTCTTCAGTAAAGCCTAATTTGGCTTTAAGTAGCTGTCTGGAACTGGAGTTTTGGTTAGCTCTTTTCCATTGCTACAGCTTCAGGTGATCATTATTTTCAATGAGAAAAATGCTAACTGCTACTTAAGGCTATGTTTTCCTAATTTGCTTTTCTGTTTCCTCTTAAACCAAATGTGTTTGATTTTTTTATTTTTAGAAGTCTTATTTTTTTTTTCTTGTTTTAATCTCCAGACTCTATGTTCAGGGCAATATACGTAATGTTCAGTGACATTCATGAGGTGGCTGTTAAACCATCTGATGTGTAAATTTACTCTACATTTTGCTGCTTATCTGGTTTTGAGAGTTCATTGCATAGAATGGGTTGATTCATTTTAACAGGGGCATTGCTTCATATTGTGTTTGACTACAGCTCAATCGTTGTGAGTCAATTTCCCATCATCTTAAACTGAGTTAGTATAATTCATGGATGTATCCATCATAGCCTATTCAGCTATTGCCTTCTAATTTATTTCCTTTATTCTTCGATTCACTAGTCTTATTCTCTGCACTCTCATAGAACACATGGTGAGTTTTATTCTTCAAAATGTTCTTTACAACACTGGAATTTGCTTACAGCTTAGGTTTAAGCTCTGCTTGCTCTGTGGATTGGATACGCTCCTAGGTATTGGAGTATACTTCCATAGATTTATGGTACACAGTCTAAAATAAATACATATTCCACAATATATTATGGCCTGATATTCTTATAATTCTTTCACTTTTTTTAAATACCAAATCATTTATGCTATTTCTTCTGAATTCACATTATGCCATGTAGATGTTTCAGGACAGAGATTAATTCTTGCTTGAAGTGCAAGTACTTGAATACTAATGACCGCAGTGGGAGTTTTGGCATTCTGCTGAAATGAAGCTCCCAGTAACACTATTTGGTGAAATTTTACAATTTTAACATTTTTAAATGATATTATTTTCATTTAATAGTTGTGCACTACTTCAGTAGCACAGCATCATTAGTTCGAATTAAGATAATCATCACTAATGAAGCATGAAATATCCACCAGCCAGATTCAGTTGGCAGCTTAGTTATCTGTATTGTGTTCTAAATATAAGTCAGTCTGTTTGCTCTGTTTTACTCTTTTTATGTTAATTCTATTTTATCAAAATGCAGCCAATTCTCTAGCTAGGACAAACGCATTTTTAGTGGAAAGTAGTATCAAAATTCAAAGTCCAGATTGCAAAATAATGAATCTTCAGACATGCCACTCAGGAACAAAACCTATTCTTTTGCATTCCTCATGGTTTTACAAAGATATTTTAGAAACTGCAGAAAAAAATTCCAACTTTTGTAACTTAATTTTCATGTTATATAGTTGATTAACTATAGCAATCCTGCTTAAGGCATTATCATAGAATCATAGAATGGTTAGAGTTGGAAGGGACCTTAAAGATCATCAAGTTCCAACCCCCCTGCCATGGGCAGGGACACCTCTCCCTAGAGCAGGTTGCTCAAACTTATATTGTAAGAAAGGTAAGAAAATACATGACAAAGAGCCAAAGGTTTGCACAGGAGAACAATTACGCCAGTCCTTTGAGGGAAGACAAGCAATGGGCAATGGACTCTGCACAATTCAATGTGAATCACGCAAAAGTCACAGTTTCTTAATCAGGTCTCACTTTTATATAATTTTTTACTTCTGTGCACACGATCACGCATTATTTGGTTGGGTGCTCAGCTTTGTCCATGCAGCTTTCACACACCTAAGCTAATACACTAATTGGCTACTATTCTTATACTTCAAGGCCTTCTTTCTCAATTTCTGCATTCTTCACCGCTATCTTCCTCGTTTTCTGGCTTTTGGTTATCTCCCAAGTTCATCCCCAGGGCTGGTGCAGAAAGTGTCCGTTCTGCAGTAACTGAGTCTCCACAGTCCTTAATTTATGATATGAGTTTATTTTTTGCAAAATTTTAAGTACTGTAAGTTGAATGTGTACTTCAGTGTTTTAATGAAAGGGGTGGAGTAGTGAACATTGACAGAAGAGAACTCTCAGTCACATTGACTGGAGATCAGGGCTAGTAAGTACCAGCAGTGAAACCAACTCACGGCCTATACCCAAAATGCAGCTCAAGGTGGTCATTGATTAAATAGGGAGAACACAGGACAAACGCCAGAAACTTCTTTCCTTGTACCCAGACTTCCACAACTTAATATATCACTTTTCTTACATGGTACAGTTGAAACAATTCAGAATTTTCAATTGCTGCAAAAAAAGCAAAATAACATGCTTCTTTGCTTGGATTTTCCCCCCACACACACACACTTAGACAGCCGTATAAGCAAGAACTTAGAAGGAAATAATTTCATTACCAAAGACACTTGAGCTCATGCTTTATAAAACTTTCCTATTTTACCTGTCTCCTGAAGTAATTTGAAGTAATGCTATGGCCTTAATGCAAAGGAAGTAGTAAAACTTGGAATAATATCAGAGGCAGTACATCAATGTGACCTTCTATAATGAGCTAAAAAGTTGTGAAGCATTTGTGAATCACTAAGTGAATTTCTGCTTTACACTGAAATATTTTTATTCGGATACATCAGAGCAGTGATATGCCTCTAGCTGACGTTTAATAACTTCTCTTTAGCCACGTCTAGCCCTCTCATAGGGTTCTTTTAAACAGTTCATAGGGTTCTTCAATACACAATGCTTGTATATGATGTACATTTACTACATAGGTACAAGGTTGCTTAACAACATGGTAATATCTGGTTTGATTGCTCAAATAGAATACTTCTGTCCTCACTATTACACCAGGAGGATGGTACTGATTAATCCTAACTGGACTACTGGAAAAAGGAACTTTGCAAAACTAGATGACTCACTCTCCATGTCTGTGGTCTATTCCTTCTGCGTGAAGACCAGCAGAAGAGACCCAGAGCCACTCCCTGAGTTATTACAGGATGATGTGTCTCATCAGAGAAGGCGTAGCATTCTTCATGTTCTTTGTGTTCTTCTGCGGCAACAAATCCTCACTAGCCCAACCTGTAACCTGAATATGTTGAATTAGTCATATATTTTCCAACAGAGTTTTTCATTTTCAATTTTGTACCTCATAAATTTTACAGCAAGCCAGAACTAATACCCACAATGAAAATAACAGTCAATAATGGCACTCGAGTTTCAATAGTACCAAAAATAATGGACATAAACCTGGATTTCTTCCTTTTTTCTTTGCTATAAAGAAAAGACTATCCTGGCTCAAACGGTATCTGATTCCTGGCAGAAACTAATAAATAAAGGTTTGGATAGGCTTCTGCTCCAGACCTTATATAAAAATAGAACTAGTAAAACATCTGCAGAAGTTTGCAATTGAGGCCTAACTTTACATATCGAGAAGATTCTCATACACGTATTGTTGCAGGTATTTTCTCAAGTGATGACTCCATTCCATATTCAGTATTATAAAACTTTCATGTGAAGTCTCAGTTTCATATAATTTATTTTTTATTATAATTTGATGAGAAAAATGTCAACAAAATTAAGTCAAATCAAGGTACTTTCCTCAGGAGGAATAGATACATATCACACAGTTATTTTTATTACTGTTTTCTATAGGAAGAAAGTGAATCTTTCTCTTCTGGGAACTCTCACACATAATTTTTTGTTAGATAAATTTGTATTGAGTACCAATGATATTTAGGAGCATGCAAACTTTGAGCTATAAAAAGATGGACTATAGTTAGCACCTACTCAGGGGTTGTGCTAATTAGGAGTACTAGCAGAAATTTAATAGGAAGAGAGAGACTGCATTAAGGGACACTTCTGCTGACCAGCCTGCTACCTTACTATTCCTACAGGAGATATTTATAAAAGAAAATACAACAGTATCAATGTTTCTAAAAGTGCTTCAACTGTCAGCACATCTGCAGGCAGCTGCTCCATCTGCTTCTATTAATTCCATTTGTCTTTAACTTTTTATTGCTCCAATATTTCTGTCCACATCCTTTGAAATGACAATATACAAAGGGTTAGAGAATAAGTGTTGCATTTTACATTATTTAAGGGGCAAAGGTAAAATTCTGCCTTACCCCACCCTGCTTTATCTTAGTAACATTGTCATCTTAAACAATGCTTTAAATTAAAGCCATGTAAAATAATCTTAATGAATTATAGAATAGTTAGAGTTGGCAGGGACCTTAAAGATCATTGAGTTCCAAACCCCCTGCCCTGGGTCTGGACACCTCCCACTAGAGCAGGCTGCTCAGACCCCATCCAGCCTGGCCTTAAACACCTCCAGGGATGGGGCATCCACAACATCTCTGGGAAACCTGTTCCAGAGCTTCTCATCCAGGAGCACTCCCAAGTCCTTCTCCTCAGGGCTGCTCTCCAGCCATTCTCTGCCCAACCTGTATTTGTGCCTGGGGTTGCCACATCCCAGGTGCAGGCCCTTGCACTTGGTGCAGGACCCTGCACTTGGCTTGGTTGAACATCATGCGATTTGTTCCAGTGCACCTCTCAAGCCTGTCCAGGTCCCCCTGGATGGCATCTCTTCCCTCAACTGTGTCACCGATTGCATTCATCATCATTGTATGTACATTCTCAACTGGGAATTCAGGCTCCTTAAGGTGAGGTAGCTGCCTACCTCTTTTGACAGAGCTTTGTTAAATGACTGTGCTAATGGTCCTCGTCCAGCAGAAGCTGACAATACTTCCGTTTGTTTTTTTTTCCTAACCGCTGATGACTCAATTGCATTGTGTTTTTTTGTTTTGTTTTATAAGGCAACTTGATTATTTAATACAGTATAAATAGAATTTTCCTATAATATATCCGGCTACGTGGAAGGATAGGGAGAAAGAGAGGATATGTCTGATAAAAGAAAGGAAGAAAAAAAGAAAGGAAGTAGTAAAGTAATGAAAATGAGAATAAAAGTATAAATAAAAATAAAAAGTTGATTAGTGTCTTCTGTCTGAAGTGGGAGATCATCATGATGATACTGTTGATGTTTGCATGAAGTCAGCTACTTTTTCCAGACAAATAATTCCACCTCTTTGAGATTAAAATAATATTTTAAATTGAAGGGCTTTGGCTTATTACGAGATCACACAATGTGGAAATACTTAAAATAGAAAAAATCCCCAGACAGATGGCTCAGTAAATTATAAGCAGCAACAGAGCATAAGGTTAGTTGCTGACATTGACTGAGTATTGTGGAAGGTGGTAGAGAGATGACAGTATTAACTAACAGCAAACACATGAAGGAGAAAAAGGACAATGTAAAAGGGGATGAGATGGGCTAAGAACCTGCCATTTAAAGAGAGGCTGGAATTTCACATTTGAGATTTGCAATTGTACTTAAAATTCCCCACAATTTTTTAGCATTTTAATTGAAAGATCTGGTTAAACACATTATGAAAATAGGAACGTAATTCCAGTGTAAATCTGCATTCTTGAGTCCAATTTCAAACTCAGCCCCATTTTGAGACTGTTCTGATTTTTTTTCACCAGTTGTAATCACAATGCAGTAACATACAGCACGTTATTTAGAAAATAGATCATATGACATTAAATGTCACTTTGATTCTTCTGAAAGAGATAGTCACCTGTTCTCCCAAATTACTGGGCTACTTTTTTTCTCTTGCACTGTTTCCAAATGAAACATATTTTAAAGTATTAGTATAAATTTGGAACCAGGGGTGCTTCAAAAACTACACTGTTATATTTGTGGTAAACCGTATGCTCTATTCCAAGCTGGACTGTATTCTTAGCATTTTAGCTCTAGAGCTCAAAACATCCTTAATCTTTAAACTCTGACATTATTACAGCTATAAAAATGACATTAGATATTTTTCATATATTTTAAACAAGATATATTGAATTCATTGACTTTTCTTGAGCTGTACAAATTCATGCTATCTGAAAAGCAGGCATAGAATGTTCTTAATTTATTTCACTCTTATTTCTGTGAACTTACTAAAGCTGATTTTGAAAAAATGCTGAGCACTCCTGCAGATACTGAGTACTGCTTTCAGTTGAAATTCTGCGTTTTGAGTTCTTCTGATGGAGGAACTAGTGCAAAAAAATCACAGCAAGGACGTGATCTCAATGCAAGACAGTATTTCAATATACAATTTCTAAAAATCTTTCAAAATTCTACTGGTCTTTTATTCTGCAGTATTCCATATACAGAGATGAGAAATACATGATACAGTGGTACATACATGGTGTATTTCCATGGCAGAATGGAACCAATGTGCATGTGTCTGTGTTGTAAATGTCTTTATTTTATTATTCCTAACCAAATGATATTTGTTTGTTACTCCCAACTAATGTACTTTTGCCAAACGTGTTTTGATAATGCAGAAATGTGTTTCAGATTTATTAACCCTGAAGGAACAATAATCAAGTTTGATAAAGTAGAGTGGTGGCAAATATTTAAACTATTTTGACATTAAATTGGAAACCTCGGCAATTTTTAAGAAATCCTATGGATTTCTCTACTGCTGAGATATATATCTTAGAGTTCACAGCTGATGAGACAGTTAAGAAAAGTTACTGTAGAGAAAAAGACACCTTGGATAAGAATGTTCTTTTATACAAACAATTATCTTTTTTTTCTATTTTGTTGGATTATTTTTGTTTTCTTATTTGTTTTGGGGTTTTTTTACATGTTTCTTTGTGGGTTTTTTTTTGTTTGTTTGATTGGTTGGTGGTTTTTTTTCAATTGAAGTATTATACTGCAAATTTTACGTTCACTGTTACTGCATATGAAGTTCATTGCAGTCATTTCATAATATCTGCTTGGTTTTCCTAGTTTTGCTCTGAATTTATAGTAGTTATCACCACAAACCAAATGCTAGAGATGATGTGGTTGCAGAGGAAGCCTTCCATAACACCCTTGTTCATTGAACTGAGATATTTGCACTAACGCTGGTCTTAGTGAACTTTAAAATGAAGACCTCTTTACAGTTATTCCTTCAAATAGTCTGCCTGGCAGCCTGGAATGATTTTCAAGTTAATTTTCATATTGTTCTAAATGTGATTGGGAAAAAAACCAAATAGACTGCATGAGGCAACAGTAGCAATGATTATTTTATGACTCTTCATAATGGCTTCTTCGTTGAATTAAATAAGTTAAACTTTAGTGAAGTATTTTTTCACCAGTTCTGAGAGCAGGAAGAAGGCTGCTGAAACTTTGCTCGCTTATAATAATATATTTTGAAAGATCTAGTGGTTAAATCACTGTTTCAGTGCTGCCTTGAGTCTTTCTATTTCAGTGGAGAGTGACTTTGTCTGTGACTTGAGTCTACACCTCATGAATAAAGCATATCATGTGGTGAAGGTTTGTACCGCTGCAAGCCAACTGGGAAACTCAGTCTTTCTTTGATGAAAACACTTTGCTTTTGCAAAAGTCCTGGAATAAGAGCCCCAGAGTTGCAGACTTGTTTTTATTAATTTCATTTTATTCAGAAGGTGGTGTGAGTTTTCTTGTGCTGCCACTTGGCCTCTGCCCTAACCTCAATAAATAATACTCCTGGGAAATCAGGTTATATGGATGAAAGTACAAATTTCATTCTACAGAGATGTTCTGTTGCCATCAATAAGCGAGTTACCTCTTGCTGTTGTTTGGAAAAGACAGATTCTGTGATTAAAACATCATTCAGAATGGAGTGAAGACAACAAAACCCATTAATTTCATATGCTTTCATGCACTTGTAAAAATGTAAAACAAACTTAGCCCCAACACTTTAGACAATAACAGTTTTGCTAATTCTATAGTACAGTGAGTTTACAGTAAGTTAACTTAAGTAAGTAAGCAAAGTTAAGGTTAATTGAGACTAATCCCACTCTAGAAATCAATTCCCTTAGTCTGTTCTTTAAATTATACCGTAAGGACTTTCCTGTAAAATGTCCCATCAAAGTATCTCGAAGCTCATGCTCTAGAAAAGTAACACAGGTCATTCCACCTGCGCTGCATATAGACTTAACCCGTCTTTAAACCAAGTTAGTTTGTGGCTTCAGTCTTGCTTCTGAGTCAGAAAAAAGAAAAAAGAGACTTTATTCTTCATAGAACCCCTCTAATACAGATAATTATCTGCTAAATAGGAAGCTCTAAAGAGAGGTAACATACCTCTCTAAGTCTCTGAGTGCTGTGAAGCTGTAAATGGAAACACTGCTACCGTCAGTTATGATATCAGACTTAAAATCAGGGTGAAAAATCTGTTGCCATCTTGAAGTAATGAAATATATTTCATACATGGCACAGCTTGATATAAAACGAGGAACAGAGCAACGTGAGGCTTGCTGAAAAAGCTACTGAGAGAGGAGAGTGCAATGTAGAGTGGGAAAGCATTATCAAGCCAAGTAAGAAAAGAGCTGCAATATACAATACTACAAAGTGGTTGCTTTCTCACATGTACAGTTGTGCTGCTACACCATGGCCATCAGTAGAGGAGAAGGAAAAGGAAGATCCACAGTCTTGTTTTTCACATTTTTGTGCAACTAGCAAAAGAGACAATGTGTGTATTAGATAAAATAGTCCAAATCACAAAGAGCAGAATTTAAGAAGAGTTTCAAATGGTAATCACGATAGCTGAAGTGGATACAAGAGTATGAGATTGTAAACATTAATATAATTTTTATATTGTCAATATTATTGCTTACCAGATTTCTTTCTCCATTTCATTCATTTAAACCTATTTGTAGTTGACAGAATTTGATGGTCGTGAGATATCCAGAAAATTGAACAAAAAATGCTATTTTTTTTAAAGTAAATTAGTAACCACAAGTTTGGATTTCACAAAAAATGTTCTGCCAAATGGCAGCTATTTTAAAATATCTATTGAATCTTCTTTTTTTCTTTTCAACATTTGCACAGATTATGTTTCTAATACAGTATCACCCTGTGGATTTAAATTGATATCCAAGGTTTGATTATTTCATCAAGTAAGCTCACAAAAATAGAAATTAGAAATAGCTTTGAATAGCTTTCTAGAAATATCTTCTGTCATGAAAAATGGAGAAAACCTCACATGTCTAGCAAGATTTTAATTTTCTTCAAGACTGCTCAGGATTTGCAGATTGAAAGAGGAAAGCTGGATTCATATGGTCTGCTGTAGCTTTTTGAGAAAACTCAATAATATCATATGTATATTCATAAGGAAAACATTCATTTACTTCATCAGGAGGAGGGTAATCACCTCAGTATGCAGATTTTTGCAAAATCTTCTTCAGTCCCAATTTAACTCCATCTATATTTAGCACAGATATGTTAAATCCACTACTTACACTCACTATGGCACAAAAATATAATAAAAGGAATAGATCTTATAGAGAAAACTGATTACATACGTGTTAACTTTTGTCACATGAGCAGGAATGTCAGCTTTAAAAAAAATACTGCTTTTATGCTTAAAATCAAGATGCACTTCTGTGCTTTCAGTTGTGGATATTATTGGAGATAATCTTATAATTCGGAAAGTACTCAACCCTGTAAAATATTGCAAATTTTATTCAGTAAATTTTATTCATCGTTTACTCACATAACTCTTTGTTTTTTTAAACAGCAGAGAAAGAGGTACAAAAGCCCTTTGAACTATTTCTGTATCTTGGAACATCAATTCTAAAAGTTGTACAGATTTTTCATGCTGACTGAAATACTTCTGAGGAACAACTAGATAAGAATGTATAATACATCAACATTACTGTGGCTTCTAGAAAGGAGGGCAGATAAAGAAATAAAAAAATAAAAGTATTTAATCTAAATTTCTCATTGGGCTTTTATGCTATCTCTCAAATTTGAGTGGTATCATTTGACTGATATAAATTACTATTGATTTCCAGGCTCTGAAAAACCTTTCAGGTCCTGAACAAAGATTTTAATAATTTTGGGGGGTTTAAGTAAGATTTTTTCTTCTGGAATATCCTTTAAAAAAGGTTTTATGAAGTCATTAATTTGATTATCTCATAATAATGGCTGTATTTAAATAGTACACTTACAGAAAATGAGAGGGAACTGCCTCATCAGAAAGGATTTTACTTCTAGAGAGAAGGCCCAAGTCCATACAATCTGTACAACAAATACTGAAGTCAGTATAAGCTGAATTTCTTACAGACTAAATGAGTGCATTTGATAGAATTTGTGTCAATGGAATAAAGAGTAGCTCTTTGGAGGAAGGCAAATCTAAATAAGCTGATAGAATTAGGTTCATAGACCTACTAATAGCTCATAAAAATGAGTGATGAAAAGGATCTCAAAAGATCAGCTTGTCCAAAGCCTTTTTCATAGGCAGACTCTGATATTCAGGGCTCTCAAGATACCCTGAAAGGACGTTCACACCATGATGCAGCCCTTCCTTTATTTAATCTGTAATGGATCACATCGTATCCTGCTCTAGTAGGTAATATTCGGTATATTAGCAAAGACACAGGATGAGCAGTGATAGACTGGTTTGCTCACGTGTGGGGGCTATTTTCTGCAAGACATTTGAGTAGAATATTGCTTGCTCGTTCTCATTTGAAGCCATGTGGGAGGAGAAGCAAACTGAAGCATCAGTGCAAGCTTCACACCTTGTCTCTCACCTTATAGAACTTGGATGTTAGTTGAACCAATATACACTAAGATTTAGCATATTTGAAGAAACAGGGACTTTAATCTATAAAGTAAGTAAGTGTAGTTTTCTTTCTTCTACAAAAGAACAGTCACTTGAAGGCCACATGTCACTCTCATGATTCATTAAAATCAGTAGGAACCTTTCCATTATCTTCATTGTATTTTGGATGGGGCCCCAGTTCAACAGTAACCTCTTATTCTGCTTGTTGCTCTCAGGTACACAAACTCTAGTATTTTACTGTGAAGCATCACTTCTGTACATAAATTCTGTGACAGTAAAACAACTATTTATAGCAGATCTTAAAGGCAACGCTTGAAACACCTTCTAACATGTGTAAGACAAAAAGCCCTGAAGATCAAAATAAGAATTTCAGAAGAAAAACTGCTCCAGAAGGAAATTTGGCCACTACACTAGAAATCAGCAGAGATAGGGGTTAAGTGCAGTTGATGTTACTGTGTGAAACATCAATGCATGACATTTCACAGCAGTTAGTATGCCCAGATGCCCCCAGAGCCCAGACCGTTCCTCCTCCATTCTCCACTGCACTTTGAAGAGTAAGACACCGCTAACAGGCAACTAGCCCATGTGCTTTTGAGCCACTTTGCAGTAAAAAAGAGCAATAAGAGTTGGACTTTTGTCAAATCCTTTCTGGAAATCGGAACATGTGATGTCCATTGAATCCCATTTTTGTCTCCTATGGTAGTCTTGTCTTCAAAGAAACCTAACCAGGTGGTGAAGCCTGCCTTTCCTTTCTTAGAGGCCATCAATCTTTGCTCACGCTGTGTATTTCTAAGTGTTTTTTCCTGTTTTGATCTCTGAGAAAGACTTTGTAAGACACTTCCTGCAAGTGAAGTTTAACAAGATTCTCAGGTATGTTCCAATTCTTTTGTTAATCCATGGCCCTGTGATAACTACCTGAACCTATTGAGCTTCAACTAAGACATCTTGCAAAGATAAACCACGCAGGAGCTTCCCTACAACCTTCACCTCATCCACCTCAGCTCAGCCTAAGTAATGACAAGAGACAATAATAATAAGAGTGCCTTTTAACCTCTAAAACCCCAAAGGTTTTACAAACTATTGTCTTGATTCTGCAGTCATCTACTTCAACCAAGAGAGGACAATGTTCTGCTCCCACAGATAACTATCTTCAAACATCACAGAAATCACAGGTGGGATAATTTTTTTTTTGGTACAAAGTAGAATAAAATAAATTATTAGGAAGAAATTTCTGTTGGCATCACTGTAGAAAATTCAGAGGCAATTTGTTCAGGAAGTTGAACATTATCACTCTAACTGCAGCTTGACTGAAAAACAGATATCAAGATCCAACGTTTAAACTGAAGCCCAGTAGGTTTTGAATGGCCATACATTTTAAAATTAGGGTTTGAACCTATTTTTCTGTATTTTCTATGTTTCACAAGTGCATGATCAATGTAGACTCAAATGTGTTCTACTACTGGCTTATTACTGGTACTACCAATAAGAGCAATTACATATTCTTGGGAAATCTCCTATTCATATACAGTCTATGCCAAACCCTTTCTAGCCTTTAAGAGTGAAAAATAATGCTGCAGGTTATGCTTAATCATATTATATTAATTCATATAAGATCAATAACAGTGGTGCAATTTTCTATCAGTTGTCTCCTTACTTCTTTTGGAAAGAACAGTCTTTCAGGGCCTCACATGGTTTTGTTCCTCTTCAGTCAGAAAACATCAATTTTCCATGTGGACTTCATGCAAAATCAGAATTTTAACTGAGAGATTGTTGAGGGGTATAAATCAGTTTCCCTCAGACCACAAAAGCAAGTGTATATTCTATGTCTGTGTTTTACAGTTTGCCATAACAATGTAATCTCTTACAGATATGCTAAAGAAATATCTGAATCAAAGCTATACTGATTTGTTGCTGACACTTCCACTGCAACCAAAACAAAATTCCTCTGTGAGATAGGAAGCATCCAACAGACCAAAAAAAAATCAGCACTAAGTGGTTTACATAGAAGGTAATTTTAGGAAATACGAAAACCACTGTAAGAATACTTTCTAGAAAACACAAACTGCTCTAAAATACCTGAGCAGTTGAATTTGTTAACAACAGTCATCTGTTGTGAGTTCTTTTCTCCAGTATCCCAATCAGTTCTATTATATAAAGTATGTATACTGCAAAGCTTCTGTTTGGATCTTGTATATATTCATTAAAACTGCAAAGTTGGGTGATGTAGGAGAGCAGTATTTAATCCCAACAGTTTTCAAATATATCTGTTATTGTGATTAGATATAAGGATAACTTTTTTTGTACATATACTAAGCTGTGAATACAGTCCTGCTGAGAAAATAATTTATGGCTGGATGGTAGAGCAGAATCTCTGAGTTGTTTTCTTTGGATGCTTATGTTGAGCAGACAAAGGTTGTAGCCACAATCTTTAATTCACTATTATGCTGTTCAGGCAATTTTAATATCTGAGTCTTCCACAGAACAAATGCATAGACAGACCTAGTAATTATACTTTCACTTTATTTATTTTAGTATGTTTCAGGAATTCCATTATCTTGGAGTTTCTGTAGCAAGCAGTTGCTCTAACATTGCACAGCTGGTACTTCTAATGGTGAATACTATGGCACAGGTTGAACTTTTCCCTTATTTTTCTTCTTTCTTTCTTCCTTCCTTCCTTCTTTTTTTTCCCTCTGTTAAGTAGGTCAAAACAGGAATTTACAGAAAAAATTAAATCATCTTGGCACATAGGAGAGATTTCCAAACAACCGTAACCATTTATTTCTTTCCATTTAGCAGAAATGAAATGAAATGAAATGGAACGCTTTCTTCATTTTTTAAAGCATGCTGGGAAGTCCAGATCTGGCAGCCTCTGTGAAGGATTCCATCTGGCTGTGGTCTTTTTTCCCAGCAGAGCCTTTCTTAATCCAACTGTATTTTATACTAGGAAATTATTTTAGGTTCCATCTTCAGTGCGTACATTGGCTTGGCCTTCTGTTTCTCCAGCACAGAATTGTTTCTCTTTCCATTTCTAACATACAGAATATTTGCCATTTTATTTTATTTCATTTTTTTTTCTCCAGTTTTCTCTGTGCTTCCTGTTCATATAACCTCATTTCATGTGGGATAAATATGCATTAGTGGATGCATTATCAGCATCATATTTCTTGCTAGAACCAAGGAAGAAATAGATTTACCTAAGCCTTCAAGGTAGAGGAATTGGGCTACCTCAGAAAATCAAAATTGTAGAGTAAAAGGAAGTCATCAATAATGCACCTTCTTTGAGATTGGTCAAGAAAGATTAAAAAAAATCAAATATAAATCACTATAATTTTTAAATTACTTCCTAAAGTATTCCTAAAGGCAAAATGTCAGACTGATTTCTCAGAAAACAAAGATTTTTCCTGCTCTACTCAGGGAAATAGCAGATTTATCAGCAGAGATAGGTCCTAAATAAAACTATAGCTCATGATACACAGATAAAGAGATGGTAATTTTCCTCTCTAACGTATCAGCTTGGTGTGAAAAATGAGAACTGTGGAATAGGACAAAGAAGAAAGAATAACCTTAATAACAATGTGCAGAGGGATCTAATATGCTTCCAGAAGAAAAGCTGGAAGGATCTCTTTATAAATTCTCAAGTTTCCTGATCTGGGCATACTTCATCACTGGTGTGACTACAAAACCAGCACCACCTCTCCATACAGCAAGTATTGTAAGCAGCCTGAGGATCTGCATTCAGCAATAGTAACCTGAGCTATAACTTTCTCTCTTGAAATGTATTTATTCTTTCTATTGGAGAATAAAGATGTAAAAACTAGCAGAAAAGACAATACTAGAGAAAATTACATAATTATGATATTCATACCCACTGGTCCCCCCCACACATTTTAAGTCACCAAAATAAGAAGAGTGAGAATGATCTATCCTCAGCTGAATTTTCGCAATAAGGAGAGAAAATTCATAGAAGAATTTTCTCCTGGTCTTCTGGATGAAATTTGAAAGATTAATGACCCTCAGCATTTCTCTTCTCTCTTTTTTTATTTTTAATTTTTCCTGCCATCAGAGCAACTCACCGGCTACTTGTTTGACTAGTAACTCTATTTCTCTCATTCTCAATGAAACATCTCACCCTCCCAATTATTTTCAACTTCATGATTTAGACTGAGCAACGAAAAACTGAGGAAACAGTGTGAGTGGGTACTGTCAAAGCCATTACTCAACAATGACAGACACAACAGAAAAGTTCCAGGTACATAGCGCAAAGTTCTATCTGTTACTTTCAAATTCTAAAACATCTAATTCAAACGTGAAAAATCCTTTTTCCTTTATTATTATTTTTTTTTAATAAAATGCGATAACTGCCATGTTATGCTCATAGCTGGCTTGCTGAGGTGGACCAGAGGAGTCCAGCTGGCCCTCCATTAAGTCCATTCACTCTCTCCAGCTTCCCAAGCATTCCAAAGTCAGGGATTTATTTTTCCTTCTGCTAACACTAGTGAGAATATTTCTTTCATTTAATTGAAGGAAGAACTGCACAGCTGCCAAGAAAATAATTTGGATTATTCCTCTGGTAATCTAGAAACATTTAAGATTTAAAGGAATTAATCCAGAATATAAATCTACTCAAAGATGGACCATAACAGTAAATGACAGAGATCAAGGAAAGGCCTATTCTTTTAGAATCCGAGCAGCAAACCTTTTGCAGCAGAGAAGGTGTAAGGTGAGAAATGTGTCAGCACAACAGATCTGATCGTATGTTAAGCGATGATTTGAATGGTGACCTAAATGTGTTTAAACTTGATTCACTCATCACTACTCTGGTCATTTGATTTTTCTGCTAAAAAAGACTCTGACAACCCAGTGTGCTTTCACAAACATGTAACCACTGGAAGACCTCAGATGAAAGATTCTCAGCATTTCTTTGAGAGCACAAAAAGCCCCGTGAGTAGATTGTACAATCCTTCATTGCACAACAGCTACATTTCTCTGCCTCAGAAGAGAAACTAATGCCATGTAACTGAAAGGAGAGAATGCTGAGTATTGTCATTCAAAAAGTCTTTTCACACAATGACCCATAAGGTCATCTCAGAGAGTGCAGTGGAACATGTTCTTCTTTACTTTCCATTTTCTAGTGTGTCTTTAAACTTTTTTCTTTTCTTTTTTTTTGCATCTTTTGGGAGACCAAGTAATTTTCCAAGCTCTCCATAGCACATATAGTTTTCGGACACCAAAATTCTGAGTACTTTTCTTCTGCAACTTGCGTTATAAACATTAAAAAATTTAAATCTCTGCAGGATAAAAATAGTTTCTTGTATTCCCTAACCCCCATGCTTTTTTTCCTCCCAGTAAGACATGTATAGCTGTGCTTCACCCCTCACTGACACTTCCAGAAAAACCCATGAGTTCCAAGCACAGGACAAAAAAAAGTTTGGGAATTGCTAGGTAATGTACTCATGCCATGGTGTTTCCCTAGTATTCTGGAGACTACAAATAGCTGCTCAAAAAATAACTAAGTCTTTCTCTAATGTAAGTTATGGGATGAAGAATATGCTCCATTTAACTGTGCAGTGAGGAGTCTAATCTGCAAATATACAGATTTTTAAATTGTGGCGGTACAGTATTTTTATAATTCCCACATATTCTAAAGGCACTTTAGAGACAATGCTTCTACGTTGTCCTCGTGATTTTTCATATGGTATTGACATGTATTCGCTTTATTTTTTCAAATGTTGCAATATCAGTTGCTTCCTTTCACACTCTAGTGAAAGTGAATATCCAGAGAAAAAGTTGCTGCCACAATTTACTCTCTCACAATAAAAAGTAAAGTTGAAGTCAGGGAAAAAAGCCCTCCAATATCACTCTTAAAAAATAAATAAAAAGAAGCTTGAACGGCATCCATGCAATGAAACTGATGAATCCAGGACAATCCATGATCTCTTTCTGTGTTATTGCCCTTGCTCTGTAGTTGCTGTAGGAATGAATGTTGACTTGTTCACCTGATGTCTCTTCCAGCCTATGTAATTGCATCACATGATTCTAATAATTTTATTAATTATTTGAATTGCTTCTTTTTTTCCCCTTTTCTTTCCACATAAAAATAAATTGTCTTTCAAAGTGATAGTAACCAAAAATCTTTTGTTAATAGCCTCCCTTATCTGGTATCCTTTCACCTTTTGTCTTCCTTCTTGACAAAATTCAGCACCCGAGTATATATATTATTTTGTTCTTTTGACTGTTAACAACTGTACTATAATAATTTGTTTCAAACCTCAGGTAGACCAACAGGTACATAAACATTTCATTTTTGCATAAAAAATTGATGTGTTAATCTGTGTCTTGCAGCTCTTCATATGCACAAGACATCTTTTCAGGTTATTCTTTGCTGCTCTCACAAGAAAACATGCTTTTACTCAGAGGAACACTGACTTTTTTTTTCTTTATATGAGCTGATTTTGTGATAAAGAATAGTTGAAAGAGGGTTGTTTCTTTCCTCCTCTGACTCTAAAGATAAAGTACTAATTGCTTAAGAAAACAAACGCCCAAATGTGTTTGCTTTTCCTTACTGTACAGCTGATTACAGATAATGACATTTTAATTGAAAACTTCCCTTATGAACAACAAAGTATGATTACTTCAAATCTAAAATGTGCACGTTGCAGATGGAGAATGTAAGAAACATCCTTTAGAAAGTGGAAAAGGATGCTGGAAAGGTTAATGAATTAATTTTACTTCTTTATTTTTGAATTCTACAGCTTTTCAAAACGCTTCATCCTTTCTTAGTGCTTTCCTGTCCTCAGAGACTTTACATTTCCTTTTCTTGATCTTCTTTATTTTTATTTTCTACTTCATAATGCTGGAAAACTTTGAAGGCATGAGTCAGTCAGCTGGAATACCTAATCACTGGCTGCTGAGAAAATGCATAAATATTTATATGAATGATTATACGAATAATGTCTTTTCAACCTTTTACATGCAGTCATTTAGACATTTTTCTTAATATTTTGGAATAATGTAGTAGTACTACGGATTATGCTAAAGTATCTGAATACCTGAATTCTAATTCTCCTTAAAATGGCACAAGAAATAAAACAAAAGGGTGGTAAATGAGGAGGAGAGGTAATATGCAACCTCAAATCAACCGTTTTAAATTCTACTTATTTTTGATTTAGCATGACCTTTAAGTCTGCAATAAAACAACAGTGAAAGTGTTGATGTTAGTTTAATATCCCTTATGACAGTTAAAAATAGACTATGTCATTTGCTGGTGAATTAGATAAAACTTAGAGGTTATTTTCTGACTGTATACTTAGCTTTTACAGTTACCTCTAAGACATTAATCTATTGAAAAGGAAAATATATCATCTTTCAGGAGAAACATGTCATAAATATTTTGATAAAGTATTTATAATCCTTAAAACCAGATGGCTGCTCCATAAATATTGTCAGCTGAGAAGGTCTGCTGACAGAAACATGTGAAGCACCTGAAAATTTTTTGAGGGAAGGATTTGCACCACAAAATCAGATGCATTCTTCTATTAATCAATCACAGCTGGGTGATTTTTTGACAGCAGGAGCATGATGGACCTAATTTGATTGTCTTGCACTTTTTTTTGATTAATAAATCCTGGGTAAGGCAAACTTGATGGAGAGAGTATAAAAGGATTTGCACAAAGTATATGTAGGATGAAGGGAGAAGAAAATAATTTGACATGTGCAGAGAAAGGAAAACTCATGGGATTGCATTTATCCATACCAAAATCAAGTTTGTTTTGGCTGAGATACTATTAGATAGAATTTAAACTTTGAGAAATATTGTATAAATCCCCTCAAATAATGAAAATTACGTAAAGAGAGTATAGTATTCAAGATTTCACATATCCTTTGAGTCTTTTCTGTGTGTGTTAAGTTACTTTTTGATGAAGGAAAGACAAACACGTGGCACAGCAGGGCTCAGTAAAATGTTGTATCCCTGCATTCATTCTCAGTTGAAGAAGTCAACAGGCTCATGTAGTCTTAGGTGCAGAAAGATACTGAGAGACTGAGAAACATAATCAGAGGAACATTTACTGATAGATATTCTTCTCCTTAATATAAGATCTGGTAATACCTGATAGCTGAGAGGCATGTTCTGAGAATCCTGCCATCTCTGCCCTCCTCAGTAGTTCTTCCCCAGTTCAGCAGTCTCCAGGATGTCGCCTTGGTAGATCCCCAATTTTGCAGTTGCCATTCACGTTTCTAAGGTGTTTGAGGATTCCTTTGGGTGGATCAGAGACCTTTCTATCACCATATATCAGTGAAACAAATAAAAAAACCCCACCAAATCAAAAATACATAGTACACCTTTGTAACTTTGAAAATATATTGTACAGGTGTTGGTAATTTTTGGTTAATTAAGTTTTGATTGTAATTTTTTTTTTTTATTTTTTCCTTACTGTAGACATTGGTCTACAATGTAGGAAAAGCAGTCAAAGAATAAAAACATTCAGAACTGTAGTAAGACATTTTGGTATTTAAATACCTCCCCCTTGAGTTTCTCTGAGGCATTTCTACTGTTTTTTCAGCTCTCTGCTGATACCACCAGAAGAAGAGGGAGGAACTGCTGTAAATGTAGTGAGCCAGCTTCTTTTGATTCTATCTTAATATAGTTGTGATCATGTATGAGACTATCAATTATCTCTAGATTTAATTAGGGATAAGAATCCTAGATGCTTTGAATCAGACTGGTAAAATAAGTACTTCTGTGATCTGGTTAGATTTTCTCAGGACCTCGGTGGGACTGCGATGTGTATCACTGAAGAGCTCTGTACTTTCAAAAAATTAATTCTATGAAGAATTGCCTAACTAGAAAAGATTTTTCATTTCCATATCAGAAATTAATGTAACTAACGAAGACTGGCCAAGTGTTTGAGAGGTTTCTTTGCCAAGCAATTGATAGATTCACAAAAGATAGTACTTTCAGTTTTGGTTTTGGAAAAGAGAAAAAGTTTTGCTACTGAGCTATTCTCTTGGGTGAGACATCCCAAAATGATATTTTTATTTTTTTTTAACCAAATGAAAAAGTATGACTAAGATTTTTGACATTTCAAATTACTTTGTTGATGGGGAAAGAGAAAGTGGAAAATTAGTTTTAGAGTAGTAAAAGCATAAAGTGAAAAATGGCAAAAGGCATGATGTGTTAGACCCTGCAAAGATCCAACCAGATGTGTGTAAGGGAACAGTGAAAAAAACAGGAGTATCATTCAATCAGAATGGGGTAAATACTAAAGACATCACAGCTTTGGCTCGTAAAGTAATTAAGTGTTTTACATTTGTTTTTAAAACAGATGATGGCAGAATTTCATATTTCAAAATAATGAGAAATAAGAAATATTCCACACTGACTTAGGTGTCTGACAAGGTTCAATGGTGAAGTGCACTCATACACAGCACTTGTACACAGCTTTACTGTTTCCATTTTGCAATCTGGAGGAAACCTGTCACACAGCTGCTTATATCTCCTTCTTCAAGGTTTGTATTATCTTGTATTGGCTGACTCCAGGATTATTCTAGAAGTGACATCACCTTGCCTGGTTTCCAGCAGGGAGGGGGTTGATTCTCCCCTGTCTCTACCCAGCACAGCTATTCCACCCCATGTGTGCCAGGCCCAGGGTCAGCAGGGAGCCAGCCGGGGAGGGGCGGGGCCACAACTGGAAGTGGGTGTGGTGACATCACGGTGTAGGCATATATATGGGTGGGCAGCACTGGAGTGCATCTCAGCAGCTTTGGTGGCGGTCGGGTAGGGATGGTGCGGCACAGCACGGGGTGCGGTCGGTAGGTACTCACGTTTGTCTCCTCCATCTGTGTTGCTGTTTCCCTGCAATACCTGCTGCTCTGGTAAACAGTTTTTATCTCAACCCACGAGTCTGCCTTTTCTTTCTCATCCTCTCCACACCGCTGGGGGGCAGAGCCAAAGGACTGCCACGTGGCGCTTTTGTTGCCACCGAGGCTAAACCGTGACAGTGGTCTACAATTCAGATTTGGAAACCAGTTTATGCAGTTCTAATTTGTGTGCTTAACCAGTAGTCACATGTAAAACAGAAGATGTTTTATTTGCAGTAGCCTAGGTTATGATCACTGAGCTAGGCAAAATATGCTTATTTTGTTCACACTGCAAATACAGTCAGACACATGATGAGGAATGTTGCTAAACTGAATCAGTTAGAAACCCTCACTAGAGTACAGTTTCTCAAAGCACCTAGTGGCAATGAAGTTCAAGTTGAACACAGCACTGAGAAAATGCAATGCAGAAATAGAGTCTGTTGATACACAGGATTCTGCCAGAAAAACTGTATCATTTTGGAGACTGGAACAACCAAATGCAGTTTAGAGATATGCTTTCACAGACTTGTAACAACAACTTCTAGTATTTATTGGCTGTTTATCTGTTTAAGAAGAGCTGAGTGTACTTCTCAGCCACAGGATAAAGTTCATTATGGAAGATAATTGCAGAACTATGGATATATAATGAGGGTGTTCAAAGTGGTTTGTGAGGCCACGTGCAGAATTCCTACAGACACAATCTCTGCTTATGAGAACCTTGCTGACATGAGAAATTAAAACCATCACAAAGTCTTTCAAAGCCTATGATGAAAATGGTAGGCATTAACTACAATGCATTGGTTGATTCATACCTGTAATTTACCAAACAAATAACTGATAATCAGATGTGTAGTACTTTAGCCATCACTAAAAGTTCCTTGAAATGGTTTGGTAGTTTAAATATTCTATTTTTTTGGAGGGCAGGACTGGGTTGATGCTTGTCTTCCTTCACAAAGGTTTGGGTTTGTGATGTTTTTTCAGCAGATGAAAAAGCAGCACAGGTAATCTATAGATGCATTTTGGGAGTCTGCTGGGAGCAAGATCAAAGTAGATGAACAAGCATTTTTGCATCTGACTTACCTTTCTTGCTTTTTGCAAGTTATCTTCTAGCTGCAGCAAGGCAGATATTTGAAGATCCTAATTGTAGTAAAGTGAAATTCTTTTAATTAGTTATTTCAATTATCTGATGAAAAATTGATTTATCTAAAAGACATTATTCCACTCCTCAATAGTGTCACAGAAGCAGACTTTCCAAAGTTTCCATTCTTAATTTTCACTTGTCTCTGTATATGAATACGAACATTTTCCTATTGTTCCTGGTGGTTGTCTGCCTTTCTCATTTTTACACACCAGAAAATAAGAAGATTACTAAGTCAGATGTCAAATGTTACTGCATGATGGCATTTTTACATTTGAAAACAAAGCTGAAAAGCATTGGATGTAAAAATGAAGTAGAGCGGTTCAGATTCTGAAGCATCTGAAGTCATAGTTCAGTTTAATCCATTACAGTATTAAAGTGCAAATATCCAAGGAAAAATGTATTATCCATATATACTCATAATTCTCTATTTTTCCTCCATCCTTTAAGATAAACCCTCAGGGGAAATAATTTCTTGAACATGTTGTCAACGTAATGCTGTAGGCAAGGCTTACAGTAATACCCAGTGGAACTGATCCTGCATAAACTTCCACAGAAACAGCAGTCAGTAAAATATTTTACATTCTTGCAGTAAGTGCAAAGGCAAATCCTGGAGTTATGTGAATGCCAAGTCTTTTATAAATGTAGCTTTTTTATATATCTTCATAGGATTCTATGATGCTATGTACTCAAATATTTACACAAAATCACTGTATTTTTTCTGATAGCAGTTGATAGAAGCATATTGCAAAATAATTGTTTGAGGCACATGAGAAAACTCCAGTGCCTAAAAAAGAAAGAAACCCTTTTTTTTCTGCATTATTGTATAAATTCATGGAACTGATGTGAATGTTAGCATGACGCCGAATCTGTAGCTGTCAAATACTTGCATGTCATGACCTAGATGGACTCTGTCAAATGTTTATCTGGGTTTTTTTACATTTATGCTATGGATTTAATGAACATTGTATCCTACTGTTCCATGTTTGCTTTATTTTGAAAGCTTTTTTAGATCTGTGTGATGTATTTAAGGCTTTGGAAGGACGCTCAAAGTAAGGAAGAAAAGAGGATAATATCTGTGATGTGAAAGTTTTGTCCTTCATTCACTGTGTTTTTTCTTCTGATAAACATCTTTCCTACTCTAACTTTGCTTTCAGTTTTCCTAATTTAGGCCATCACTATTGTCACCTCTGAGTTTGAGTCATGACCCTTACACAGTTGCTGTTTAGCACTGGACGTTATATATGTCTCTTAGCAATTAAGACCATGGCAATTGCAATATTTAACAATAGTAAGGAATTTACTGTGCAGGAGCCATGAAAATAAGACAGCAAGTTACTTACCTGCACATAAATATTTAATAAAGGAATGAGAAGTCATGTTATTCTCTTGCATTTTAGTTTTTTCAGTCTTCTTAAACTGAAGAAGTATAGCATTATTTATGGGAAGTCCTAGTCCTAAATTTTTCTTCACAATTTTTTTTTCTTCTCTGCTTATTTTGTGATCTCTAAATACAGAGGGGGTTTTTTTATTACTTTGGTCTCTGAAAATATATTACTCAACTGTGTTTAGCATTCTGCTCCCTAGAGGCTGTGTTTCTATGTCATGCAAAATATTTATCACTAACAGTTTCTATGCTGTTCCTGGTTAAACTGATGATGTGATTTCTATACTATAAATTGCAACAATATCCTGTAGCTTCATTAACAGTATTTTGATATTGCATGGGTACAATGGAGAAATAGTGGTAAAGAAAGGAAAGAAAAATAGAATAGGTCAATTTCTTAATTAAAATTCACTCTCTGCTGGTTACTTTCTGCCACTTTTTTCAAGAACTAGAAAAGTAAATTGTCACACAAAAGGAAACACTAGTTTCCAGGTAAGCTGAGGTCATAGTTATCATGTAAGCATGCAATGGATCTGTCCATAATGTCAGGTTCAGTCAATGACAGAAGTGATATTTCTCCAGTGGAAAGCATCATCATTTTTGCAGAGAGCTGTCTGTACAGAAGCATGGGGAATCAAAGAGAAAAATTGTGATTATGTCATCATACCGTATGATAGTCATCATACCTCTAATGGTGACTATTCAGTTCTTATCCTGAACAGTTGCACTAGGATTGCAGACAAGATTATGTGTAGGCAGTGATTTGCAGTGATGATCATTGATCTATATTCAGGTTGTATTCGACTGAAAGGAGACAGTAGTAGATAAGGGTGATAAACTGTGTCTCTAGCTGAGAAAGGACTGACAGGCAAACTTGTCATGTAGACACATGTACTTTTTGAGAACTACAAAAGAGGCAGGAAATTACATCTTTGAATGTAAATTCATCCTGCTGTCAGTGGAGTACCATTTCATAATGTTTATTCAATCCTGCTTGTTCATATGCGGAGGGAATTACTGGAAACTCCAATACCTGAATCAACTCACAATGCGCTTGAAGAACATCAAAGAACATGCTGTGGAGAATAACTTCAATGACAGAGGAAGATTGACACAAAGAGTAGGCCATTCAGGTCTCTTATTTATGCAATTCACTGCCTGAAAATGATAATTGCCTCACAGTAAAAGACTTCTAATCCACAGATCATGTCTCTGTCTTAAATAACAATGAATTAGTAAAATGTTTATTGAGCAAGAATTTATCTCTTCGTCTTAAGTGATTAAAGTATCATCAAAATTATAATACGAGCATAATTTAGATGTAGTTATAATGAAAAATCTAGAATTATAAGCAGACTATGAAACATGGACATATTTACCTCGGATTAAAATGTGATATAATATTATTGTAACAATGATTCTAGTGTTTAAAAACATGAGAACTGGCAATCAGGAGCATTTTCAGTCCCTGCTTTTCACAGCTGATATCATCTGGTTCCATAACTTTATTTTCCTGAAACTCCTTGTTGATCAGGTTTCCTGTTCTGGTTTGCTTGAAAATTATAGAATATTCACACTCTGAGTGGGACTCTGGGGACTTGTATTTTTATGCACACTCTCATACCCACAGCAAAGAAAAAACTCCATTGACTCCAGTAATAAATCACCCTATTACAACCATCAGGGCATTTAGTTTACAGCTCAAATCAATTTGGAGTTGCTGATGCTAGACAGTAATATACTGTCAGTTAAAAAACCTGGGTATTGCAATTCAGTGCAGGATGGGCTGTCAGTCAGCAGAGTGACAAAATGACAATTGTATTGATTGTAAAAATCCAGCAGATAAATTATAAGAAAAATGCACTTTTGCTTAAGCAGCATAATGTGTGGAATTTGTTTTTGCTTCAAGGACTGGGTAAGGTGGGAGAAAATTGCATCCATTAAATTGAAATACTTTTCCCTATTAAATCTTGGTTTAAAGGACGTGTTTAATGTTTGAGATATTTAAAGAAATGTCCTAAATCAAGATGTATATATTGGACACTTTTCTTTGTAGATGTAGGGGTTTCTTCAGTAGTTACAGGATCACAGAATGGCAGGGGTGTGAAGGAACCTCTGGAGATCATCTAGTCCAGAGCAGGGTCACCCAGAGCAGGTTGGACAGGAATGTGTCCAGGTGGGGTTTGAATATCTCCAGAGAAGGAGATTTCTCTGGGCAGTCTGCTTCAGGTCTCTGAAACCCTTAAAGCAAAGAAGTTTTTCCTCATGTTCAGAAGGAATTTCCTTTCTTCCAGTTTGTGCCCATTGCCTATTGTCCTGTCACCAGGCACCACTGAGAAGAGGCTGGCCTCATCTTCCTGCCAACCGCCCTTTAGATATTGATCAGCATTGAGGAGATTCCCTCTCAGTCTTCTCTTCTCCAGGCTGAACAGCCCCAGCTCTCTCAGGCTTTCTTCAGCAGAGAGGTGCTCTGGTCCCCTGATCGTCTTTGCAGCTTCTCTCCAGTAGTTCCCTGTCCTTGAACTGAGGGACCCAGAACTGGACCCAGTGCTCCAGACGTGGCCTCACCAGGGTAGAGCAGAGGGGAAGGATGAACTCCCTCAACCTACCTGGAAAAAGACCCAATATCTCAAATGTTATAAGGCCAAGAAGGAGAACAGTCTCTGCAGTATCTTTACTTATATATACCTATATCTTTACTTATATGTAGTTACTCATATAGAAGCCACGATAAAAATATAATCCTGAAGCTCTTGAGGTTCAGTGATTCTACGTTAAATCTTATAACTCTTTTTAATATATTTAGTATGATCTGAATTCAGAATTAAATTCTAATATGTGTTCTACACTGGGGACAGTCTTGTATTTCTAGTGAAGACAATTCCTTTGGAAAAATACCCTGCTGATGTCAGAATTCATACTCTTGAGTGACTGCATTTGTAAAAAATATATATTCAGTGTTCTATTGCAGTGAAAAAAAAAAAAAGAAACCAAAAGAAAAACAAAAAAACCCCCAATCAAATACAAACCCCCAAACACATTCGACATATTCAAGATAATGAGAGGTATCTGCAATCCTGATTACACTGTTTGGCTCTTCCATTCTCTCCCTTTTTTTTTTTTTTTCCTTTTTTTTTCCTTTTACTTGTTCATCTAGGTGAAGATTTCTATCAGATGTGGTGGAATACAGTCATTAAAAGTTGAGGTTTAAAAACATCCAGCCTCACATCAATACTGATTCTATCTGTTGTGAAATTACTTTTCCACCTCATTTAATGATGGAAATGTGACAACCATGAGGTACTTTTGTTTCCTTTTCAGCTTCACTTCTGTTAGATGCATGTGTGAGAGACTTCTTGAAAATTACAAAGATATATTTGCTACTTATAAGAACCAGTCTGCTGCTATTTATTTTGCAGCAGGATGCTGCTATAATATATGAAATTTCTGATAATTCATAGGTGAGTTCTTGGAAGATGGTTGTGATGACTGTTTCTATGCTGGAGATATATTTACACTTCAGTACATTTGTGTCTATAGTCAGCAGGGATCTTTTAAGAATCAAGATTCCAAATCAGGACCCTAAACCCTTCCTATGATTTATGAATATTTTTTCCCAGCCTGTGCAATGTTTTTTCAACAATCATCCAAGTGGGGCAGGAAGCCCAAGCTGACAGTAATAAGCTTCTTAAGTGCTGTTATAAAGGGAGACGAAGGAGAGGATGAGGGTAAGACTGGGTGTGTGCAGGTTCAGTTAGTTTACGGGTGTGTTATTGGGCTTTGTAGGATGCTGTTTCACATCCGTCTGTGCTCAGCTGCTGTTGGGTGACTGTTTTGTAAAAATGCACTCAGGAATACGTTCTTTGCCAGGGAAAACACCGTGTGAGAGCAATTTGTTTGCTTGTAAGGTCATTGGGAAATGCATCAGTCTCTGCTGTTAGGGTAGATAATCTGGTCTGAATTTAATTTACTGAGAATCATAGAATCATAGAATGGTTAGAGTTGGAAGGGACCTTAAAGATCATCAAGTTCCAATTTTTCTTATTTTCATCACTAGAATAGTAAGACAGAAAAGACAAAAATTATTGGTGAATCAGGTCACGCAATGTGTCATCCAGGGTGCCATTTGGAAATGTGGAATCATGGAAAAACAGAAGCTTGAAGTTACAAAACGTAGTCTATCTGTCATGGAAATGGCCAAGGTGATGGTATTTGGTTACTGTAAGCACAGATTCACAGTTGGGAGAGTGGTGTACACTGTGCTAAAATGGTGGGATTGTTGAAGTATCATAGGATGATGCAAGTTCTTGAAAATTACAAAGAAAAGCTGTCTGTGACAGAATATAATGAAAGGTGAAAAGGTCATTCCTTCTGTAAAGATATATGTCCTGTCAATCAGTTGGCTTTTCTCCTGCTCATTTTGTCTACAGCAGGTACACTGTAGCTTCCTCACGGTTGCATAGCAACTGGACCCTGAATATATTAGCATTTAGCAATAATTAACTGTTTTGCTGAAATTGTTTCAACAGAAATAGATCTTCTCTGCCCTCCTCACCACTCCCGCTCTGGATTAAGTGTATTTGACAAGATTACGGGTTTCTCTTTGAGGAAAAATAGCTATCAGAAAATGGATTGAAACAAGTAGTTGTGTATCACCTCACTGATAAAGCAGGTCTGTTGTGCTTTGTCTATAAGCAGTCAACTTCTAATGCTTCCCAAAGTATGAGGGTACAGACTTGTAGCTCTGTAATTGGACAAACACAAACTGCATAAACAAATTAAAAATTACCTGGATATCTTCTGAAGATTGCTATCCGCAGTATCAAAGCATTTACATCTCTAACTTATGAAATGGAAGGCATTAGCAACTGATATTGTTGAATTATCATCTGTCCCTGGAAACAAAAAGCATCTCTGTGCATAATGATAAATTTTAAAACAGAAAAGTGCACTGCTAATAAAAAGTACACTAACCTCTAGCTAGATTCTCTAATTTAAAAATTTACATTGTGGAGGCGTAGTGTTTCTCCTTAGTGGACACAACTTTCATTACATTTTGAATCATAAACAATTGGACTCTTAATAAAGCTGTCATGGATGAGACAATCTATGCCATGAGCCTTCATCTCTTTAGTTTTCTGCTGCTGAAAACCAGTGCATCACAAGGCTTATTTAAACTTTTAACCTGAAGACTTCATTAGCTTTCTTTTTTATCTACATTCCCTGCATTGCCTTACTTAAGATGACAGGCATCTCACTGAGCAAGGTGGAAAAATATCTCTACAATTCCTATTTACGCCTATTTAGAAGGTTTCTTTCACTTACGAAAAGATAGTATTAAAACTGTTACGATCATTTTGCAGAAAGGGAAAATACATATTTATCAGAGAGCCTTAGGTGGTGTACAGTAGGTTTATAATACTAAAATGATGATGAAAGTTGTCAGGGTTCCATTTGAACGGATTGTTGTGTGGATCCCTGTTAGCTGTTTATTAGATGAGGGGCTTGATGGGAGCTGAGTGATGTGTAAGGCTAGAGACATTGATGCTGACTGCTGTAGGTAAAACTTTTTCAACCCCAAAATTTAGCTATGGCTAGAGAACCAATGGTATCTGATTGTGACTGGCATGTATAGAGAGAAAAGGAACAAAACTGGTTGTTACTCGGTGTCTTACTGTGGTCGAAACTGTTAAACACTATTGTGGGGATAAATCTCCATAGATTAATAAGACATAATTTAACTTCTCTTGAAGAGATATTCTTAGTATAATTATTTCAACATTAACATCAATTATAAAAAAATGAAGTCCAAATCCATAGAAAAAGTGGAAGTGTAATTTACAGATGAGTTATTTTTTTCTTAGTATCTTCCTTTAAATGTCCCAAACCATAATGGATTTTTTGATTGCTTTTTAAGAAATCTACAGAAAAAATCATGCACATGAGAAGGGTGTTAAAGTACAAACAGGGGGGAAAAAAGGAAAAAAAGAAACAAACAAACAAACCTGTCTTGGCTGCTCCTTTCTTGTGTTTAGATTCCTGATTCAGTAGCAAACATGTTTCAGTTGAAACAGGTATTATGTAATAATACAAACTGACAAGAGTTGTAATTACATAGGATTTGAGAAGTCTCACATTCTCAGAGACAAGGATATAATGGAAATGCTATTTGATGCTATAGATCATGATTTTGTATTCAGGATAGATGAATAATTAATGCTGGGGGAACAACTAATGCTGGCAGCTTTGACCACAGCAGAAAGGAAACTCCTAATGCACATCTCAGAACCACGTTAGACTGAAGAATGTGCCATGTCCTGACTTTCACATCAAAATTCTCAGCATGTTATGTTTGATAGGAACTGTCCAAGTTAGTTACTATGCACGTTGTAGTTTTCCCTGGTAAAAGAACATCTGGTGAAATCTGATGTGCAGCAATTACAAAGATTTTATTACCTGTAGCCTTTAATTCATATCAACAGTACCTTTTCCTTCTGCAAACTCCCATAAAAGCCTTGATGGAAAGAACAGGAAGATCACCTGGCTAGATCTCCACACCACTAGTGCTGGTATGCAGTTATTGTTTGTTCTTAAATTCTAATAAGGTACACTGTTGAAATAACTCCAGTTAACTCATTATTAACTATTTTGTTAGATTAAAAAGCTTTTTCCTAATGTGTAGCCTAAATATCTTTCAAAATTAATTTGAGTTTTGTTTTAGTGCTATTTTGTGAATGTGGAGTAGTACAGATGATTGCTGCCACAACCACCACCTTTCTGTGTATGGGGAAACATCCCCTGTATAAATTCTTCTGCTTTTCTGACTCTATTTTACCTATTTATACCTTAGTTTGATAGAAAAAATTGAGAATTGTGTACTAACTGAAACTTCTTCAGTGCTAGGTAAAGGATTATACCTCAAGCATTTTAAACTTGACACATCACGAATTAAAGTTACCTTTTTTTTCTGGGATAAAACCATCCATTAATTAAATTTGCTTTGGAACCTGCTGAAATCTGGAGACTTTTCTTCAACAGTGCATATAATGAGATAGTTATTTCATATTTCTGTTTTGGAGTAGTCTTTACACGGATGCAGAACTCCACACTGTAATTGCATTGCATTTTCTTTGTAGACTATTTTGTCAAGTCCACTTTCAATTCCCATTATTTTTCTTGGAAATACTGAAGCTTTGCCAGCTGGATGATATTCACAGCTTTCTATTCTGTTGTGCAAAACCATTGAGAATATAAAAGAATTTCACTATGGGAAAAAACTGTAATGGATCCCACTTGGAATGCCTTCCTAGCTTCCCTGAGTCATCAGCTGTGGTTTGAATCTGGATTTGCAGCCGGTTGCAAATACCTTATTTCACCTAGCTACATTTCTCCCCTTCACTTAGGAAAATATCTTAGGAGACAGTGTCAAATATCAGATTGATTTGATGAGATTTGTCCTTGAGAAATCTTTTTTTACTTTCTAGCTAATTTCCTAAGGAAATTAGGCTTTTGCAATCACACTCCACATGGCTATTCTTCCTGATTAATAAACTCTTTTTAACCAAATTTTATAGACCAGAGGGACAGAAGGCTCAAACATAGTTAAATCTGTACGCACTGTAGTGAAGTAGGCAGCTAGGTAAATGAAACTGCCTTCTGTAAGAGAAAGACTGAAGATTCAACCATCCAGAGGCACTAGTGAAACCATCCATGAAAGACATTACTAATTCCCTGACCCTGGAGAATTTTCTGTGAGTGCTCAACACACCACTCGAGAATCCGCAGGGTGCTGTTCCAGATGGAAACAATGCCTACTTTTGTTAGAAACCATGTTTGAGCGAAGTACCTGGTGATTTGGTTTAGTATTTTATGAAGGTTAGCTGATACAGTTTAAGATTTATCTTTTCCAAGTTTTATATGTGACCATCTTCCCTCTCCTTCCTCTTGAAACATATCTTCCATGAGTTTTTGTGAAGAGCTGATAATGGCTCAGACTTCTTCAGAATGTTTGACAACTCTCAGTATGGGGGTTTGGGGAACCTGTACCAGTATAAATATGTATAATTTATCTAAATATTCCAAAATTGTTCTTTCCTAATTTTAGCTTTCATTTTCTTCTCCTTTAAAAATAGTTTTTTTCTGACTACTTTAATTATGTCTATGAAGGCTGAAAATAAGGAAATTATTAGCTAGCTTCATATTGTTTGTTATGAGCCCATAAACTAACACACAGCTTTCTTTTTGTTGCTTCTGTCTCTTAAGTTCTTCACCACTTTGCAACCCAGTCTCTGTACTTTTCCTTTGATAGACAACCATATTTCCATTTGCTATAGAATTCTTGACTTTCAGACTCATAATGAAACTCTGCAGGCATATCTGTTCATCACCATGCCATGGTGTGTTTAATACAGTCTCTTTTATCAACTGGAAGCTCTCATTTATTCCCTTTACTGTATTTCTCTCCTAAAACCGAGATGGCAGATGAAGAAGAAAATTTTGATATTGTACAGAATGAAAACAGATATTCAAATCTATTCCAGAGATGTCATGGGTTTTTTTCTAAGTTTTAAAGATTTTTTTAAGGTTTGCTCCATGGTCTGAATTCAGTTTTCTCCAGCTTAAACTCTGAGTTTATAACTGCAACTATCTCGGGGATCAGTAGAGAAATTCAACTGATGCTTTGTTTATACCTTATCATCTGACAGATTCATTTCAGAGCACCTATATATAACTAGAAAAAGAAAAAACCTTTTGACTCAGTTTTTGTACAAAATGTAGAGCTTCTCAGACCCTGTGTCGGTCATTACTTGCTGTAACAGAAAACAAAGTGCACATAAGAGAAAGGTATGCTCATTTGTGCGTTACTGCACAAAATTGGAAAGGTTTTCTCTGCAGCACCAAGGTTGGACTGGGAAGCTGGAGGGGGAGCTGCACTGACATAGTTTGATGATCTCTTGATTTGCCTTTCGGACTCCTCTGGAGCCTTTGCATATTCCCCTTGGGAGTTTGTAATGTTTCAGCACAGGCACACACTGTGACACAGCATGTTGCTAAATGTGATGCCATCAATATGGGCCGCTGTTTCCATCCTTGTCCCTCTGCTACTGCCTCTCCTTGTAGAACTGACTGTACACACGAGGTCTATGGCAAAGGGTGAGGATGACATGGTTGCTCTAAAATACATAGTGAAGATGGAGTAAAAATACTAAACCCACTTTGAATCACATTATTAACCTCTGGTATGCTGCTGCTTCTTTCTTCTTTCATGTAGCTGGAAGGAATTATCCTCTACTTTTCTGTCAGTAGGTCTTTGCTGCTTTATAATTTGCTCTGCCACTGTAAAACTGTTTTATATTATCCTTGAGGCAATTCTGTCCCCAAAAAGTGTTTCACTTGAGTTTAAATTCACTCCCAAGTGGATGGCATAAGTTGTTTTATGTAGTTTTGACTTTTTCAAGGGCTGTCTTTAATGCCTTTGTTGAAGTCCCTAAGCCTAGGGGCAAAGGCCCTTGCCTTCTAACAGATACTTTGACTTTGTCAGCATGATTACTTGTATGTGTTGGTGGGAAAGTTAGTGAAATTTGGTTTCAATGTATGTGTTGGGACAAGGCAGTAGTAAATATCTATCTGCTGCATACAGGTAATTAATCTATGAAACTTCTTGGGTTTCAGAGGATAACATAAACACAAGGGGACAGAGCAGGAGGGCAGTACATGCTGTCTTGCAGAAATTGAGACAAATGCCAGAACACAGCACTTTGAATGGTACCTCTGCTTTCTAATAAGAAAACCTGGCTTTGAAACATTACTATGTCTTATTGAGTCACTTAATAGGAAATATCTGAGAGTTTTGCCGGTTTTTCAAGTTAGAAGATGGCCTGTCTTAGATTACATGGTGCTGCACTTAAAATGGCTTTTGAAATATATGTTATATATATATATAACATTAAGATTTTGCATTAAGATTCTAGTGTTATAGTAGAAAAGAATATAAGGAAACAAAGGTTTAAAACAGAGTCCAAAGATTCAATAACACTTTTGTTGCTTCAGCAGCAGCTTTGCATAATACGCTATCTTCTCTCAGACAAATTCCCTGGGCAAGGAATCCAAAAGACTGATATATAAAAGCTGGCTACAAAGAAAGCAAGAGTCTGTTTGTGTGGAAAAAAAAATTTAATCTCACCCCTAAAATCCAGTGTACTGCTTACAATATTGCTGACATCCACATACTGCATACTTGCAGCTAGTGAATAGCAGATAGAATTAAGTGCAATACATGAGCCCCAGAAAATGCAGAGCTTAATTTAAAGCTCCAAGAAGAGGACTTTCTAGAGTAATTGGTGAAATGTAGGTCATAACTCGTATCTGAGGCAACTTTCCTTGCACTGGCCACTGACATGTCTAGATCACTGAATCTCTAGAATAAAGATGGTTGGTGTGCAAGGAGCAGAACAAGACTGGGGAGAGAAGTAAGAAATTCTTAATAACTGACGTCAAGGAAAGTAGACAAGAGTTTATAGCATGCAAAATGGAAAGGGTAGAACAGGATGGGAAGACTAGAAAGCACCAAATTGTGAAAACCTCATTTTTCAAGATATTGCGAAACCACAGAAATTACTTATTAGGTTTAATTTGCAGGATCTTTTTCATAAATAATACACGTTTCCCCGCTGGGTTCAAGACTAAAGACATGATGGAATGTACATTTTACATGTCATGTTCCTCCACTGGAAGTGTGTGGTCTTATGCAGATTTTCTGTGTGAATTATACTTCTTGTATGGAAAAGTTTCTTAATTTCACCTCCACAATTACCATGAGAGTATGATGTACCGAATGAAGCTTGCAGCTGTAAGATTTGTTAGGTACTATTTGCTCTGCAGTTGAGGATATTTATTGTACAGTAGAGATATGTTGGTACATTTTCTGTTCATTACTTAGGCAAAACCTATATTAATTTAGCGTGTTTGAAAGCACAAGGAGTTTCCTTTCAAAATTAATTTAGTGAGGCTGAAGGACTATTTGAAGAGCAAGATGTTTCTTGTAGTACAAGTAGTAATTATTTAATTACATTTTGTATAGGTCCTGGGACAGAATGGAATGTGACAGCAGAAGGTGTATGTTCAGTGATGGGTGGAATCTTGTACTTAAACTTTTTTTTACGTAGTGTTTCATATCTCTTTCAAAAGCTCTTTCCTACAGTAGTATTCCTGATGGATAAAAATCTTATTTATTGCTAAGATGAACACCACAAGTGCTCTTCTAGTAGTGTTTATCAGTTGTATATAAAGACTTTTAGGGATCTATTTTTGAAACTTGCAGGTGTGTTGACCTTTAGTTTTCTATTTATCACACTTGCAAGTTACCACTGCTGATGTTGTTAAAGGAACTGGTGCTAGCATAAGAGTGTTGCAGTGACAGTTTGATTGAGAGTGGCAATTACTGAATTTGTAGTAAAAATCAATAAGAGAGTCCAAATTTCCAATCCAGATAATAAAGATGTCATCTGTAAATCTTAGATAGAATCTTGGCTCGGTGATACAATTATTTAAGAACTATTCTTCATTGTAGTTCTTGAAAAGGTTGTCATAATGTAGGACTGGAGAGAAATTATCAAAAGAGAAGGATCTTTCAGTTAAATTTTGCAGATGACTGTGGATTGAATGTTACTCTGTAACTTCATTGATGGTCTGGATGATGGAGGAGAGAGGATGGACGTCCTCTGTTTAGTACAGATGTTGATGGTATCAAACTATTAAGATCTGTAAGACTCTTTTACAGGATTGGAGTAAAACAAATGCCAATAAAATTGGAAAAAAATACTGCAAAAAGCGCACTGGAATTTAAGAAGAAAAAGTGCAAGGTTTTACACTGAGGAACAAACAATGGTTTGCAAAAGATGAGGAAAAAACTAGTTAGGGAATGGATGATGGCAGCAGCATAATGACTCCCAATATTATGCTGTTAGAAAAAGGAAAACATTGTTCAAGATGAATGAATGAGTTCTTTTATTTAAAAAGAAGTATTACAGGCAGTAATGCATAAGTTTTAAAATCTGATTGCATACTTTCAGTAGACAGTGAAATCTATTATATATGTTATATATTTCACACTTTCACTACTTTTAAATTTGGCATCAAGCTGTCACGTTGCTTCATTATGCAAATGCATTTAAACAGTTGTCTATAAACGAAATTTTATTGCTGACTAGTACTTAGCATAACACTTATCATTTAAAGATCTATACTTCTAAACTTCATGAATTGTTTGAATGATGATTTGCATAACATAGCTCTTGACCTTTTATCCTTGTGCAGCAAAATTATGAGTGCAATCAATCTAAAATAATTGTGTAAAAAGAACCTCTGATCTTAATATTAGCCTCCATTTCTCACAGTAGAACTTAGATTGCACCAACTGTTCATGCAGATTACTGATTCATCTTTAAATCTCATTCACATGATGAATAATTGTGAGAAATAAGTAGATGGTGTATGAGCAATTTATGAAAATAAATAGATTTTTGACATGAATTATTCAATTTTGGCATATTCAATAACTTTAAACACATTCATAAGCATTAAAAAGATTTATTGTATTTATCTGTGTAAACACTGTAGGTTTTTTAATCATAATTGCTACATAATTGCTCAGTGCCTGTAATATTTATGTTTTCTTCTGTATTAGATTTATCCTTGCAGATGAAAAGTTCTGCATCGTAACTCAGTTCAGAGTACAACAGATTGAACAGATTCAAGTGGAATTTTAGATCTCGTATATTGAAAATAGGAAAAAAATATGAGGAGTTCCTCATATGTTTTTTCTTTACATTTGTTTGTACAGAATGCTTAGTGCTGCATTATAAATTCCTACCACCTCAGAATCCGTAAGCTCTTTTGATTAACACTGACCTGTGGCTGCCTGGAGCCCATTGCCACAAATACCTTCATTTCTTTTTTCTTTTTTTTTTTTAAATCTTCATATCTTATCACGAGGCTCCTCTTTTAAATTCTCCCTATTATTTTTTCCTAATTTCCATTCTTATTGTAAAAATGTTTTATTGTTACATGAAGAACAGATTTAATTATCTTAGTGACTTTTATATTGAAGATAAGGGCAAGAACAAACAGGAGTTTTATGCAGACAATTCTGCCTCTCAAAAGGTCAGGTGCTTCATATGCAGAAATACCTGCAGATATTTCAGAGGTTCAATATGCAGAAAACAAGATCACGAGAATTACAAATATAGGTATTTGCAAAACACAAAATGGAAGAGAACAGACTACCAAAAATCTGACTTTTTTTATTCTCTAAGCAAAATTACTGTATTTTCTATATTTTCTTACTCTTTTAGTGCTCTCTAACAAATGGTTACTGTAGAAAAACAAAAGAGAAAAAAAACGATTGATGTGTAGTGATATGTCATGTTCTTCTATGCCTGCTTCTGTTCTTTGAATCTATTCTTAGGTATAGAGCAGAGAAATCTTGAGTACTCTCATATTAATAAGGTCACACAACAGTAAAATCCTGTA